>KK114255.1:104101-200886 GCA_000611955.2 Stegodyphus mimosarum | reverse complement strand
CAAGAGTTTCAACACAATAGAGTAGTATTTGGGGCTACCTGTAGTCCGTTTTTGTTGGGAGCACGACTTTCTATAATGATTTTAGAAGCACTTGCTCTTTCTGATATCCCGGTATATTACTGGACAGACTCTACTACAGCACTAGCGTGGATACGAAGAAACGACGAATGGGGAACCTTCGTCGGAAATAGGGTTAGGGAAATCTGTAAATTAACAGATCCACATCAATGGCATTATATTCCAGGCGAGTTAAATGCTGCGGACCTCCCATCACGAGGATGTAGTCCCCGTCAACTGTTAGAATCGAGATGGTGGGAGGGACCAGAAGGGTTGCATAAAGAGGAGGTATACTGGCCTGCATTAACGGGTCAGACAGATGAAGAACGAAAGAAATGTGTTAGTTTGACCAGTCTCATTGTAACTTCAGAAACAAATAACTGGTACTGTAAGTTTTCTCAGTTTTCAAAGATTGTTCGAATTTTGGGCTGGATGATAAGATTCGTGAACAATGCTCGCAAACGGACAGTTTCGAGGAAAAATATCCTTTCAGTCATGGAAATTGAAAAGGCAGAAAAACATCTTTGGAAAGTTGTTCAACTTAATAGCTTTGGACAATTGAAAATAGATGTAAAGGTCTAGTGATCCTTAAGGACGACGAAGGGCTAATAAGAGTTAAAACAAAAATTATTGAAAGAGGGGAAGAATTTGATTTTCGCTACCCTATTCTGCTCCCCTCCAAAAGCCATTTAGTCACATGTTTAATAACAGAACTTCATAGAAAAAATTGCCATGCTGGAATGAACATTCTGGCAGCAAAATTAAGAGAGAAATATTTTGTAATCTCAGCTAGAAGAGCCATTAGAAGTGTTATAACCAAATGTATTATTTGTAAGAGATTTAATTCGAAAGCATACACGACTCCCCCAATCCATCTACCTTTGGACCGTGTTCGTGATGCAGCCACTTTTGAGGTCGTTGGTATCGATCTCTGTGGACCTCTGTTCTTAAAGAACAGATCTAAAGTATGGATCGTCTTGTTTACTTGCGCTGTCTACAGGGCAGTGCATCTAGAACTAGTCGTATCTCTAAGCACAAGTACTTTTTTACAAGCGTTAAGACGATTTATTGCAAGACGAGGACGACCGTCTACCATCTACACAGACAACGGCACCAATTTCGCAGGAGCGGACAGTGCGTTGAAAAGTTTAAATTGGCATACAATACAACTTTCTACTACAGATGTGAAACCTCTGATTTGGAAGTTCATTCCCCCAGCCGCTGCTTGGTGGGGCGGTTGGTGGGAGCGACTTATTCGATCTGTCAAATCACTTCTGTTACGAGTATTAGGAAACTCTTCTGTGAAATACGAAGAATTATCGACCATTTTATGCGATGTGGAGGCACAAATCAACAGTAGGCCTCTTACATATATTTCGGATAGTTCATGTGATCTCGTGCCACTTACCCCGTCCATGTTTTTACAGGACATTTCAGATATAGGAATACCTGATCTTGACACAATTGATCGAGAAAAACTTCAATTACGATTCAAACATTGTCAAAAGTTGCGTGATGAATTACGAACTCGTTTTCGGAAAGAATACCTGGGCCAGCTAGTTCAGAGGGCCGGTGAGAAGAGTCGATCTCTAAAAGTCGGTGACGTAGTACTGGTTGACCAAGATAATGTTAAACGGCAGCATTGGCCTTTGGCCAGAGTGGAAAAGATTTTCCCCAGCAGAGATGGTTGCCCTCGGGTAGCCCAAGTAAAAACGAAAATCGGAATTTTGGTGCGTCCTATAAGGAAACTGTACCCATTAGAGATTTCAGAAGAAGATCCGATTGTGCAGGCCATTCCTGAAAGACTTTCTAGATTTGGCCGACGAATAAAGACTGTGCAAAGACTAAATTTATCCAAAGACTAAAACACTGAACTCTAGACTTTTTAAACATTTTCTTCATTTTTTTCATATATTGTTGTTGCTACTGGAAAAGGTTTTATGTACACTTATTAATTTTCTTTAAATTTTGTATCTTTTCATATAGATAGTAGGGGATTGCTAATTTTCCAGGTTCCATGTTGTAAGTAATTGTATAATGCAATGGTAAGTTGAGTTTTTGATATCTCACTTTGTAATTGATTTGTTACCACTAAATCAATGGTGGGAGGATATTACATTTACATGTTCGGCTCAACTTTTCCCCAATAGATGGCATTAGTCGTCCACAAATAAAATGTTTATGTTTATGCTAAAGAGACGGACGAACTGGTGCCATAGGGGGGGGGGAGGAGAGCGCTTGATGAATCGGAAGTGTTAAGACAGACCTTTTTACTCTTGTGTAAAATTATGAATAATGAAAGGCGATTTTCGCCAACTGTGATGAGTAGTAAATCTGTTCAATAAAGAAGGAAAGAGGGGTAAGTAATCCCCTTCATATTTTTTATTTCATTGCTTATTCATTTTTAAGTAACTGAACATTTTGAGAACATATATATGTATGAAATTGAAGTAACTTTTGTTTTCGAACCTGAGGACACAGCTCCACAACGGGTAGTTGGGAGTTATTAGTGTCTAGTCATAACAGTACCCATCAAAGAATTTGATACAACATGAAAGAATTTAGCAATTTAAAAATTTTACATAAAACAGTTTTTGCTTTAATAATCCTTGCAAAAACGTGCTAATAAATAACGGATATTGTGGGCAAATATTTTGTGACAAATGAATGCTTTATTTAAATTGTATATGAATTATAGGAGATTTGTATGTGTAAATGTTTAGTAGTGCCAAAGGCACCACATGTTCAAAATTGTTGTAAGCATATAAGGCATTGCGAAAAGCACCAACTGTTTTAAATTTTGTGAATGTGAAAAACAGCAACTGTGAAATATTTTTCGGCGTATTCGGCGAACTCTTGTAGGGCCTTGCGGTGTGTTGTGGTCTAATAGTTAGCGCAGCTGGACTATACTCACGTTACCTATAGTGAAACACTGGATATCCTTTGTGCTTCAGCCTGACCTAACCTAGCTGTATGAGAGGAGAGGTCAGTTGTATAGAAAAAACACGACACCAATATGTTACGTAACAAATTTATTATGGAGAAAATTTTACGTTAAAAATTTGTTATATAGAAAATTTAGTTGTCATTTTAAATATAAAAAATTATAATTCCTTTCATTTAAATTAAGTAATGATTAAGAACTAATCCGTGTAGTGGTTATTAGAACCGTATGAATATAAATACAAGTGGATTTAACCAAAAAAATATCCGAATAATCCGTCAAGAAAACCTCGAATTAAATACCACATTTAACTGGATTAATCTATTTAGTTTCTGATTTTAACAGAACAAAAAGGGAAATATTATTTTTAAGATATCCGGAATAACGTATCAATTAAATAAAATCATTTTGAAGGAAAGAGTAAGGATAAATTTCTGCATATGTAAACCGATACATGTAAAGTCATATATCTGGTTGTAAGTTTTCAGCCGAAAAACGTTCTTAAAAAGTTACAAATATAAAAATATATAAAAGCTGTACTTTTAATGCGTTTAGCAGTCACCACGCAAATGAATGATTTTCTGCCGACGTTTTGGTAGTTTTTCAAAACTCTTCGGACCAGAAACTTGGTGGCCGCGAGTCCAAAAATAGATCAATCTCATTTCGAATGTCATGTGCAGAATGGGAGATAGCAACAGCAAGATGTAACTGTAAATGTGAAAGAAAATCTAGAAGTCCCAAGGAGCGATTAAATGTATATGTGTACGTGGCAAAAGATGCCATTCGATTCCGTACAGATTCCAGCCGATGAATGCGGTGACATGTGGTCTTGCATTATGTTGATGGAACATTACCATTTTGCACTAAATTCAGTTCAATGTCCCTTGATAGCAGCTTTAACACGGACTAGTATCTCGCTGTACACCTTACTGTCTACGGTGTTGCCTTTTTCCAGATACCGTTTGTGGTTAATAAAACAAAAGTCCCACCAGACTACAAAGCATGATTTTTTTGTTAGCGAATTGCGCTTTGCTTTTGTTCGAAATTGCGCCAGTAACTGGAAGTAAATGATAGTTCTAATCTGGTAGCGTGTAGTACCATTTCAGATACCTTGTACTTAATGATAACGATATTTTTTTACAAATTTCACAACACAGTGTTCTAAATCAAATTTCTTTTTTTCAAATGCCAAAACTCGTTTGACAAGATATAAAGAAACACGCAAAACGCGAACTGTTTTCGCAGATGATATTTGAGGTAGCAGAAAACTTTCGTTAAAACTCCATACTTTAACGCAATATTAAGATCATGAGCTCGTATAGCCGTTAACTAGTGGATAGTCCAGAATGTTCTTAGCAAGAAGAAAGATAGAGGACGGATTATGATACTGATCACAGGGAACGCTGGGCCTATTCCAAGGTTTTAGATGCCCGAGATGATTTCTTCCAGTGTTCTTCCTCAGGCATTTTCCGTCTTCTGCCTAAGAAGAAGTGAGTTTATTTCAATGATACTGCTTACCCGAGTAGTGGGATGAATTAAACGGAGTGAATATCGAGATGAATCAAAGAAAACACTCTAAAATTCTCTGCTGTCCTGCATGGACTTCGATCAAAGACGCTCAATGCCGAAAAAGGTGCATATGTGGTGTCCGTCCTCTCAGTTTCCCGCTTCCCTTAGCCACACCGTTCACATCGTGTACTCCGCTGAACTAAACACAGGTTCGGAAAAACGGTTGGACCACCCCTCTTGGCTTTTTTCTGTTCTCTCTTCCGCTCATAGAATGGGAGTATCTTGGGTCATTACCCAAGATATTCCTATTCCTATTCCTATTCTATTTCCTAAGCTATTCCTATTCCTAAGTTTGCTTTTCATAGAAGGAAAACGCAAGCTTACGAAACGCAACTTACGTTTCATAGAAGAAACGCAAGTTTAGGTGCTTGTGTTTCATGTATAGCTTCGCTATCAGCGACATCTATTATTCTTCCACTTCTTCTCGTCGTCTCTGACTTCCACACCCTGGCAACAGGAGTAGAGAAATTTATTAGTTCCTCTCTGGATCCTCTATTTCTTTCCTGATAAGGCAACGCGCAGAGTCACTGCCATTTTCTCATGGCCAGAGCATTGCTTCTTTTTCCTAAAAAGGAAAATTGGTTCTGTTCCGCGAAATTTTCAAATTCGCTGTCCAGGAATCAGCTTCTCCAAAAAACTTCAAACAACTTAGAAAAAAAAGGAAACATTCTTCCGAAATCTTCCTTCTTTCTGGAATGTTTTTCAAATTCTTTGCTTCATCTGCAAAAAAATAATATAATTGTCATTTGCGTTTACAATTCATGTAAACAGTCAGAAACCAGTTCTTGCAATCAAAAATTTTTAAATTAATACGAAATTAAAAATTTATTTTAGAATTAAAAATGTTACACAACAGGTCAACATACTCCTACAATTCAGATTAAGAAACTCTAATTGGTGCTGTTGAAGAAAAGTTACTTATATAGCGTCAACGAGCAATTTTTCAGGAGAGTAAAGTTCTCATGATATCGTCATTTCCTGTCAAAATTTCATCTACTTGTACTACTACTGATAACTTGGCAGCTACCAGGTAAGTACCAGCACTCTACGTTGAAGCGCTTGATCAGATTGGTTCTCTAACTTATGAACTCCTGAGTTTGTCTGCTCATCGTTTCATGGCTGTCTAAAGCAAATTTCTTGGCTCTCCTACTGTTTTAGGGAATTAGATTCACGAAATTTTCAACTCTAGTTTATTAAAAAAAACTACTAAGGAGCAGTAAAAGTTGTTTTCAGGCCAGTCTCGTATAACACATAACACCACTACTTTTATTTTTCATATTTTAAATTACTTAAAAATATACGATATGTGTTGTTAGAAGATAATGATTATCATTTTACACTTTAATATATTAACTCAATGCTTTCCTTTAATAAAGTATTTATTTACGCATTTCAGTTCAAGTCTATAAATACGAATAGTTTCTTAAGTATACGTGTAACTAACATTTCTGTTTAACAAATATTATATTGGCATTCTTAACTCACACCATCCTTTAACGAATTTTGGTGCAGGTCTTATGCATATTTTAATGAGTTTGCATTTTTATGCGCTTCTTTTTACGAAACTATTTTGGTTTTCTGCTTAATGTCTGATGTTATTGCAGATTTACAGCAGTAACTAAATAAAATATTTTAACTATATGTTCAATTTCTGTTTTTCTGGTGAAAACATTTAGCTATGCAGTTATCTTTGTTGGAGTCCTTTCTGATAGTGCTTTATCAAGTTGCATGAAATTTAAATTTTTCTCAAGGTTTATTTGTTTATTTATTATTTACTCATTAGCTGCTTATAGGTATATTCAGACTTCATTTTCCTAGTTTTATTTCTAAATCTACCGTTTCCCATTCTAAATATATACTCTCTTTCTCTTTTCTTTTCTATTTTCTTTTTATTCATGTTCTTTCGTTCTAAGTTAATTTTTTTGCTAATTTGTAACCATCACGTACACTGACTTTTAGAAATTCGGCGTATTTATCTATGTGCTATTTACCTAGGTATCCTGTGTTTTGGATAAAAAAAGCAGAAAGGAAAGAAAATAAATAAATAAATATTTATTAAGCTCTTATTCTAGCTGCTACTGTTAATAATATAATATAACAGGTAAAATATTAATTAAAACGTTAAATAGAATGAAATTGGGAAAAAAGTAAAGGAGTTTAAAATGAAATGCACTTAAAAGTAAACAGATCTTAAACTCCAAAACAAATAAAAAGGAAAAAGCATTGCTTTTGATAAAAAACAAGTAAACAGTAAATACTCCAAAGAATTAAAATTGCATTCTTGAAACATTTAATGTTTTCTCGTGTATTAGTACTCTTTCTATGAAATAATGGCACTTCCCTTTTCTTTCCTGGGTCTCCATGAGGGAAAAAATATTGATTTCTAAGACTGTTTTTTTCGCTTTAAAATTTTACATGCTAATTTTATCATATATTTTTTAATGCAGTCACAGATAAACTGATGCTAAACCTTCGTGGGTTTTTAAAGAATTTTCATATTTCGGATGTAACTAAGATATCTAAGTTACAAGAACTGGAAGCTTGTAAAGCAGAGGCGTCAAAGGAGGAATGCATTGCGTCTAAGGATGAATCAGTTTCTTTTTCAACTTAATTTATTTTGATTGTTTGTTCGAGCTCCCATTGTAAAAATTTAAAATTGTTTATTTGACGAACCCTTTATGTAAGTATATGCGCCATTAGCATTATATAAGCATCATACATGAAGGATTAAGTTTGAAATGACGCAGTTGAGAGCGAAATATTGTGACCTGTTACTATTTTTAGAATGTAAATGGAAAGTAATCAAAATTAAAGAACTGTTAAAAGGTTGTTGCAAATTAAAAAAAATCTGATGTATACACCACATGACTTCCTTGTACGGAATATTAAAGTATACGTATTTTACATTTTATTTACACTGAAGTGACAAAAGTCATGGGATAGCAATATGCAAATATACAGATGGCAGTAGTATCGCGTAGAAAATGTATAAATGCGAAGTGCTTTGGCAGGGCTTTCATTTGTGTTCAAGTTATTCATGTGAAGAGGCTTTGACGTGATTATGGCCGCGCGACGAGAATTAACAGACTTTGAACGCGGAATGGTAGTTGGAGTTAGACGCATGGGTCATTCCATTTCGGATGTCGTTAGGGAATTCAACATTCCGAGATCCACAGTGTCAAGAGTGTGCCTAGAGTATCTAATTTTAGGCATAACATCCCACCATGGACAGCGCAGTGGCCGACCACCTGCACTTAACGACCGAGACCAGCGACGTCTGCGTAGAGTTGTCAGTGTTCACAGACAAGCAACACTGCGTCAAATAACCGCAGAAATCAATGTGGGACGTACGAGGGACGTGTCCGATAGGACAGTACGGCGAAATTTGTCTTCCTTGGGCTATGCCAGCAGAAGACCGACTCTAGTGCCTTTACTGACAGCACGACATCGCGTGCAGCGACTCTCGTGGGCTGGTGAGCATATCGGTTTGTCTCTAAACGAATGGAAAACCGTGGCTTGGTCAGATGAGTCACGATTTCAGTTGGTAAGAGCTGATGGTAGGGTTCGAGTGTGGCGCAGACCTCACGAAGCCATGGACCTAAGTTGTCAACAAGGCACTGTTCAAGCTGGTGGTGTTTCCATAATGGTCTGGGATGTTTTTACATGGCATGGACTCGGTTCTCTGGTGCAACTGAACCGATCATTGACTGGAAATGGATACCTTCAGCTACTTGGAGATCACTTACAGCCATTCATGGACTTCACGCACTCAAACAACGATGGGATTTTTATGGAGGACAATGCGCCATGTCACCGGGCCACAATTGTTCGTGATTGGTCAGAAGAACATTATGGACATTTCCAGCGAATGATCTGGCCATCTTGATCGCCCGACATGAATCCCATCGAACATTTATGGGACATCATCGAGAGGTCAGTTCGTGCCCAAAACCCTGCACCGTCAACACTTTCACAATTATGGACGTCTATAGAGGCAGCATGGCTCAATATTCCTGCAGGGGACTTCCAACGACTTGTTGAGTCCATGCCACGTCGAGTTGCTGCACTTCGCCGCGCAAAAGGAGGACCGACAAAATATTAGGAGGTATCCCATGACTTTTGTCACTTCAGTGTAAACTTAATGGATTGAATTAAATCTACTTCGTCGATAACGCATAAACCCCAAAAGAATAAATGCACTCTTTAAAAATCACTATATTTGTTTACCATAGACGCTAGCTTCACTTAACAGCGTTACATCTCATTCATTTTATAACTCAAAATGGACAAAGAATTATATCACCTAAGGAATTATCTAATCGTTGTCACATGTTCTGTCCAAATATTATGATAAATCTAAAGCGATATATAAAAGAAATTAAACAAACAACAAAAAAAGAAAAAAGAAACAGTTTTAACGGTGTCCGCCGAAAACATCGCGGACGAAAACGTCACGGAGAAAACAACGCAAGGCGAAAACGTCATGGTACAAAACATCGTCGTCAAAAATAAAGCGTATCAAAAACTTCGCAGTTTAAAAACATCATCGTCAAAAATATCGAGGTAAAAAATAAAGTAGTACCTACAAATCATCGCATGACAATAACGTCGCAGACATGCGTTTTTCCGGCTTTAAAAATTGTAAAATTTAATAATTGTTTAATAAGTGTAAAAACTCGCATAATGATTTGTGAGCCAAAGGTGGAAAAAAGGATAGTTTTTACTTTCATATTTTTTATTAATTAATAAATATTTGCTGAAAATGTAAAATGGAAACTTAAGCATAGAAAATTAATGCAACTTATAACACTTGATAGAATTTTAAACTGACATAGTTAACAAACAAAGCTCATTAATAAATTATTTTTTAAGAAGATTTACTGGTATTTTTTCATGAAACTTATAATCTAAAGAAGAATAGGAAAAGCAAGATATTAAAGGCTGAAAAACGCATGTCTGCGATGTTATCGCCATGCGATGTTTTGTAGGCACTTTATTTTTTATCACGATATTTTTTAAATTGCGGAATTTTTTAACCGCTTTATTTTCTCCCACGATGTTTTTGCCGCGATAGCTGTAACCGTTTTGGCTGTAACCGTTTTAACAGACGATTCAGTATTTCTCATTCAATTAATTCAGATCTCACTTCGCTACAGGGCAAAAATATGTAAAAACTCAAAATATCTATATTAAAAATTACGAAGTCAATTTTAAACACTTATTTGCTCAAATACATTCTAGAATGGATTAAGCATGATTTAATTTGCAATAATAAATGAAGGCGTTATCTTTGTTGTTGCGAAGCTTAGTTTCTCTAGATTGGCAACAAATTCACTATTCTGCTAAATTTCAAATGTAAACAAATATGGCTGCTATTATAAGCAAATTAGGCTTAGGCGCTCTTAAGCGACTTTTAAATTGTTGATAATTCTACAACTATAACATGCGGACTAAGTAAAGGCTATAAAAAACGGAAGATAAATACAAAATAATGCAATCATTTTTAAAGCAAAAATTGCATAGCTTACCAACATATAAGAATAAAAAAACTGAGCTCACGCAGCCGAGTAACAGAGTGGCTATATATATATACATATATTTATATAGTTTGGTGCGGCCGATTGCAACCAAAATAGGAGGTGCATATCTACTGTCATAGCAGTCCTATGTACAAAATTTCAACGTTCTGAGGCTATTCGTTTTTCAGTTATACGAGATACATTCATACATACGTACGTACGCACAGACGCGACGAAACAATCTCTTGGGAATCCATTTTAAATCCGTTTTATAATATTTTTGGGGAAAAACAGTTCTTTATTCTGTTTCATTGTGATATCACTCAAAAGCACCGTTAAATTGCATTCGATAGCTTCAAAATGGAGATTTTCGTTGAAATATAATACCCGAAATCTTACGTGATTACAATACTTCCTTTTTACTTCGTACAAGGAAGTAATTAGCATTTTATCTTACATTTAATTAAGTATGCACATATTCAAGATGCATACAGCTGTAAGTACAATTGTATAAAATGGGCGGGCAGATAATAGTTTAAATCTAAATTGTATCTTAATAGTATAAAAGTCATTAAATTTTAATAAAAAGAAGCTTTAAGGGAAGGTAATGTGAAAAGAAACAGATTTAAAATATCCATGTATAAATTTTCAATATTCATGTGAAACTACTGTAACATTTTGTAATTTTATTTTGCCGCTTATTCTGGTTTTCATTGTTTCCTTTTCCAGTTTACTTGGCGTTGAGCTTCTTATTTACAGTTTGAAGTAAAATATTATTTTTATTTTGTTTCCTGAATTTAACCTTTTTCCTACTTCTGGACTTCAAATTGTCTGTTTATTTCCTCCAAAAAGCAGAATGAAGTGAGAACAAAATTCAGGAATATTTTCTGTGATAAAAGAACGACGATGCTATAGATCAATGTTCCATACACACTTATCCTTTGTCTCGAAAGGTCTGAGCTTCTCAATGCAATTAACCTCTAAAGCAATTCCAAGTTTCTGAAAACAATTTTCCCCCGTTTCTCCGCGACTAAAATTGCCGGGCATTGTTTTAAGCACCGTAATCATAGAACAGGTGAAAAACGAATCTTGCGGAAACTTTGCGCGAGGAATAATGCTATGCAAAGAGTCTTTTGTAATGCACAACTTTGCATTCGTGAGAGGAACTCATTAACATTTGACAATGAACATCAATCTTTAAATTTAATGAAAGAACAACAGATGTGACACGTGTGCTACACGCCTTTGCTCTCAATTATGCATTTCGGAAAGATAATTTTGACTGGTAAACGAAATAATGGTGAAAAGGTTAATACAGTCATAAGTTATCTATTAACTATTTTATCACTCAAGTGAATGAATTACATCCTGTGTTTTGAAATCTATCATTACATAAAAAATCAACAAAAGGTACATTTGAAGCACAGAATTAGGTTAGTTTCTTCTAGGAAGAAGCGTTTGCTTGAATTTTCTTCATAGGTGGGTTATCCCATTGTTTTAGGGTACAGATTTTGGGTACTGGGCTTTAGCAACATCAAGTCTTAATACAGAAAAATGCATATTATCACAATTAATTGAAAAATATTTGAGTAACAGTAGGATGTTCAATGACAGAAATTTTGATTTATAGGTAGAGAAATAGAAATTCATCCTAAAATAGGGACTTTGGTTAATCACCCAAGCTGCTTCCCAAATGGAGTTAAATAGTGAAATGAATTATTTTTACTTCAAAATCACTAAATAAATTAATGTAATGGATTTTACATTACTAATAAGCAGTAAAGTCTGGATTGAAGTATTGACATAAAACTTTAATTGCAATCTTTGAAACTGAAACTATTAGTTTACGACTGGAAGGAGCTCGATAAATTGCAAATAAAATCTGATATATCTTTCTCAGATTTCAGTTTTCTCTCTAACAAATAATGAAATAAATATGACATAGCAGCAGTGAAAATACAACTACTGCTATAAATGCAAATGGCAAGTTTTTAGAATATAGATAATTTATTACAGTTCCTTTTATGCAACTGAGATGTTATATTAATTCAGTAGACATCTAAAGAGCGGGACATTAAAACGTTAGGTCACGTAGAGAAATGCTTATGCTAAATGAATTTATTTGGGCAGCCTAGAATTAAAATTAATACGTTCCGTCCTTAGCTACCCCTTTTCTAAAATACGCCTGCTAAGCTAAATTATGTTTAAATGTAAGCACCAGTTTTTAACAAAGCTATAGTATTTCTCTGTTTAATTTCGAGAAATATTTTGATATTTTTGGACTACAGAAAATAAATCTAAACATGCATAATATTTCTCTCAAATGATATTGTAGGTTTGTTTGTTCAAATCAGATCTACGTGCTCTGGATAGCAATCATCTTGAATTTCATTTTCTGTGTGGCATCTGTTAGATACGCTGTGCATGTATGTTTCAAAGAACTAAAGAACGTGACGTGGGAATCTAACAGCTCTGAGATGGATGCCCAGCCAGAATTTATATGTAATTCAAAAGGATTAGCCTTAGTTTGAAACATTACTCAGCTATTGCTGAGAAAATTATTGATTAATTCAAACTTTGGTTTATTATTGAACTGTATGGCCATAGTAAAACTTTGCAGAATCCTGTTTTGTTTCACTTAAGTAAACAAGAATTTATTAGAATGGGAGGATAATCTCAGATAGGAGATAATTAAAAGGTAAAAGAGAGAGAGGGAGATTTTAAATAAATTAGTTAAAATTGTCAAGCCAGAAAAGAAAGACGCCAAAGTAAAACACAAAATTAGCAAAACAAACATCTTGCGTTTGGAGTAGATTTCAGTTGAGAATCCATCAATTTCGCGTGCAAACAGTTTCAGGTTCCTCTTCATCAGGGGCAAAGAAATCAAAAACGAAGAGAAGCCATGGTTGTATTTATATCCAAAGGAAGTAAAGCGAATGAGAAGGTAGCGCCATATAGTTGCAGAAAAAGATAACAAAAATTAAGTTAATAGAGTTTTAAAAGCCTTAAGGAGGACTAGACTGGAACTGAAGTCATTAATTATACAAAGTAAATATTTGTGAGTGTGAAAATTTCTGAGAAAATACAGTTTATTAATGAAAAAAGCTTTATAGCTAATTTATGAAAATTACCCAAAATTTGTGATAATTTATTTATTAAATTTATTCAAGTTAATTATTTAAATTATCGATAAAATTTCTTTTATTGGTGGTTTGCAATTTCTTGAAGCTTTTCAGTTTTCACAAAAATTTATCTTATATATTTAATGTCTTTAATTGCAATCTAATCCTTCCATACGCTTTTAAAATTCTATTAATTGTATTTTTCAATCTTAGCTACTTTTCTATTGACAGATGGTGCTACCTTCTCGTTCGCTTTACTACGCTGTAAATATAACCATGTCTTTCCCTTCGTTTCAGATTTCTTTGCTCCTGATGAAGAGGAACCTCGAAATCACTACAGTCTTAACTAAAATCTATGTTAAATGCAAGTTACTTTGCTGATTTTATATTTTAAATTGTATATAATTATCCAAATAAGATTAACATATATTTCAACTAAATTAGTTTATAGTGCATTTAGTTATCCAAATAGGGTTAGGAAAATTTCAGTCTTAGTTAAAGTTAAAAAAAAAATTTTGAGTAATCTCCGTTTACCTTGAAATAAGAACAATAGAAATTTATGATAAGACATTTTGTTCATTCGAGACAGTTCAAATAGTTCAGGAAATTGCTAGAAAAGTTTAAAATAATTTTTTTCATGTTCGTGCCACGAATTAATCTGTATTTCTTATCTTCCGGATAAAGAGTATGTGCCGAGTTAAAGGCTTCTTAAATAAGCAATGTAAAGGAATGCAAGAAAAATTCAAGTTTTCAACAAGGAGGTTCCAACAAGAACAGGCAACTGCTACGACGAACGCTGATGCCCTATATTTGTTGTTATGTTCGCGAAAGATTATAATCTCAACTCCGACTCAACCTCAGATCTTCCGTTGCTGCAGCCTCTAAAAGGTTTGGTTTTAATATTAACAGTGCGTAGAAGGCTACACGAAGGAGGCTTGTACGCTAAGCGACCAGTCTTTTGTGTGCCGCTCACGTCACGTCGTAGAATGGAACGTTTGAGGTGACAAAAACAACTTGTCCACTGGATGGGTGATCAATGAAGGGCTATTCTCTTTATGGATGAGTCCAGTTTAATCCTCCAAAGCGACAGTGGGCGTTATTTGATTTGGACAGAGCTTGGAACCCGTTGGCATCTATCAAACATCCGTGAAAGAGATGCATACGGAGGAGCCAGTATCTGTGTTTGGGGTAATATCTCTTTGGGTGGAAGCACAGACCTCCATGTCTTTCCACGTGGAAACATGAATACTCGGGCCTTTAGAGATGACATCCTTGGTGCGCCTTATGTGCACCTTTATGTAGGGGCGATAAAAGGTAATTTTCTGTTGCAGGACGACAACGCTAGACCGCACAGGACTCGCATTTTTTATTTTATTTTCTGTTTAAAATATTTTGAGATGATCTGACAATAATAAATGGCAATAAAAGGCTTTTAAAAATTTTGACAGCCCTTTAATGCAAACCTATGTAAGCATTTATTTTCTTTTACAATTTATTGCTTCAGTTATTTGTTATAAAATTATAAATCATCGCAGAAAAAGATGAATGTAAATAGTTCTGACTGCAAATATTAGCAAACTATGCTTATATTTTTTTGATTTTAAATGCTGAGTAAAGTTCCAATTTTTTTTTTCCACTTTCAAACTTTCAAATCTTCTTGAATGGGTTATTAGTCTCGAAACGAGATTTTGCTTCGTCTACTATAAATGGTGAATCACTTTGAATTGTTGCCATCAGATATTATCGCTCTGTATTACTTTTAAAGAAATTTAATAATGAATTATGCATGTATATATGTATGTACGTATGTTTCTCGCAATATGAAAAAGCAACGATACCTAGGACCATCTAGTTTTAAATAATCTAGTCCTCCACCCGAACATGTGCACCTGGAAGCCCGAATTTTGAATTTTGAATTTCATATTTCATATTTTGTAAAACTTTAATGAATTCTTGATTAACAAACTCAAAGATCTAAAAGCAACCAGCGGCAAATCTGTACGGAATAAAACATTTTTATCTCCAGAGCGCAAGGCTGTCTGTCAGAAATTCCAAAGATATGTTGTATTTAATTATTTTTTAATTTTGCTGTTGAATTGAACTGTATGTGGGATAAGTACGAAGCACATGATATTTAATTAGTAACTTTAACACACAAAACTTATGTAATAGAAAGACAAAAATGACAGCCGTTCTGACGAATTTCTGTTTTACCAAGCTCAGTGATTTGAAAGAGATAACTGACAACATCGTTAAAAAAATTATCTTCAGCGTGCCGGACAGTTACCATCCCATAAAATGCAAGATATTAACCTTTCAGTTTATGAGGTATTTTCTCCCTCCTTTCCGCATAACTGGAAGTCCGCTCGATGGGTATTCGGAAGGTCCAAAGTTCTAATTTCGGATGTGCGGACTTCTTCAATTTCTGACTTTGAAAATTTCTAAAAGACTCGACAGTGGCGCACAAACTAAAAAAAATGGTGGATGATGATTCTTCACCGCCAGGATTTGGCGTTTGGGTACCCTAATCACCAGTCGCCCTTTAAAAGGGAAAGTATATAAGGTATTTCTCCCGCGTTCTTAGCATATCCTCGTGGTGTAATGGTCAGCACACTCGGTGCGTATTCGAGAGGTCCGAGGTTCTAGTCCCGGCGAGGGCAATGCACATTTTTCGTGCTTCCTGCTTAAATAACAATGTTTCTACAAATTTAATGCGTGTTTATTAATATAATACATTCGATAAAAACAAAGATGTGTTTCGCAAAATATTATAATGAAAAAAGTGTAATTCAAAGATCGTACATTTTTCCAGTGTTTTTGCATATGCCTTTTATTCTTTCCTCAGAAACTAATTCCTGAATTTCAAAATTGATGCTTAAAGTTATGAAGAATATTCTAATAGATAATAAATACTGGAGACTTTGGATATAAACTGGAAAAACGTTGAACGTTGGGAAAAGAAAGATATCTTAATTGTTAGATTTTTATTCGAAACATTTAAATTTAAAAAAATACTGGCAAAAATTAGTTTTTCAACTTAAAATAATTTTATTTAACAAAATTATTCAGTGCAACCAATAAAAATTAATTAAAGTTCTTAAATAAAAGAAAAATCACTTAAAAGGTAATGTTTTATATTAGCCTCTACCATACATCCTAGGCAGAAATTTCACAATTCTCTATTAGTACACAGGGACTATTTTGCTTCACTCGTTTCCTTCTAGCTTTCGTAAACATAATTAACGGGAAAAATATGCAAATGTTTCGATTTACAATGAGATTACGAATCTACCATAATACTGGGTGTCTCGTATTCCTCTTTCCAGAATTTTTCAGAATTCTTCTCTCCAGAATATACCAAATTTTGATTGGGCAGATTAGGTCTTTTTCCGTTATACATGCCTCTATAGCACTCAAGATTTCTGACTAATTGAGAACTCCAAATTGCACGTATCGGTATTCTTGCAACAAATAACCTATCGGGCCGTATATGATCTACTCTGTATTTGCCTTTGGTAATTAGTATGATTCACGTGACACACCGGTCTCATCAGACGAATTTTATTGATGATGCTCTGGTGCCAACACTCAGAAGACAGAATGTCTATGAGATCATCTTGAAGAAGTAATTGTTAGAATATGAGATGAGCAGCACCCGCTATGCTGCTCCCTCACCTTGTTGAACTGTGATGGCAAGCTGTTGCAACGGAGACGAATTCTTTTCCCTCCTGAGAGACATCACGACAGTGTTGGTGTGGATATAAAATAGGGAAGACTATCAGTACGGTTTTATATAAAGTTAATAGTAGTAACCTAATAACTATTGACAAATATAAAATAGAATTCATTCCATTCACCAAATTTCAATTATAATCGTTTAAAGTACTTTTTCAATGTGTTTAAATTATTATGACGAACATCTAGTGATATTATAGGTTGTCTACAGGGACACATTAATGCATTCTTCCAGTTACATTGTATAATTTAATAATATAATAATTCGGTAACGGAATAAAAGGTCGTATAATTTCTTTGTATTTATTTAATGATTGATTCATGTGTAGGGTTTCCCTTAGTCGTCATAATAAATTTATTTTAAGTTTGGTATCTTTCCTGAACTTCTCCACTTCCCCTTGTATGTAAATTTAAAGTAAGTGAAGTTAATATTTAAACGGGAAAATCTCTGAGCTTATTCAGGGCGTGTTTAGCCAGCGCACGTTTAGTTACTATCTCGCTATTACCCTAAGTAAGCCTTTTGGCCGTTTCGGATTATCATCACACCTGTTAGGCTTTTCAAGAGTCAACTCGTTAGATGTAAATTAGCGTGTTAATCCAGCACTATTTTACTTTAGATTCTACTTGAATTATATTCTACATTTAAGTTTCTCGCCGCAAGTTGACGGTGTTTTGTAACGTACGAATACTGGGCCTTTTTGTTAAACTTTTAATTAATAAAGGATTAGTTTTCACCCTTCTTCTGCACTCGTAATTTATTCACGCCTGTACGAGAATTCGCCAGGTTCATCGTAGCATCTAAAGCTATTTTATGCGCTTCTAGAAACAGATCTTACACATGTACTGCTGCTTTTCGTGTGGCTTCGTATAGCAATGTAGTTTCTTTGGTTTTAATCATGGTTTATGGCCGGTAGGTTGCCGGTCGGGTGGTACGTCAACCGTTACTCGAATACCACTTATACGTAGTGCAACTTTCTAGCTAAGAAGATTCTCAATTTGTGAGCTTTAAGCTTAGGTCATACGTATGGCCACTGATAATTCCATACGATCTGAGTATGAGAATCATTAATTTAAATATAATATTCATAACTATGTTATTACTTTAGCAATTCATTAAGTAAATATTGCAAGTTTTTATACGATAAGATTAATATTAAAGATTTAAAATTATTTACATTATTTTACTTTTAACTTTTTCACAATTACCAATGAATGCTTCACATGACTCCGAAAATCATTTCTTCATTTCTTAATTTCAATAAACCTCGCACACCGACTGAAGTTTTACAGGTCAACTAACTTGAGCAAACGATATAGCTGTGAGTAAACAACTACGGTCTGGTGCCATTTTATTAAAAGCAATTCATTATATTTCCCCGAAACTAATATTGCGCAGAAAGAAAAGGGATCCGCTCGACTTCCCAGTTGGTGATCGACGAGAATATAATAATGCGGTCTTAGGATTGATAGATCGAGGACGCGTCATTAGGCGACGCAGTTCATTCCACCAGAGATTGATTGCGATGACGACCTTTGACCGCATACGGCAATTACTCCGAGTAGTTGGTTCCCAAAGGAGCCAAAAAAAAGTGCAGAAAAACTGTTACGAGATTCTGAAAAAGTTTACATTCAAATTTTATCATATCACCAGATGCTTGTGCTTTTGAATAATATTCTTTGACTGAGCTAATTATTTTCATAACAAGATTAATATTTGGTATAAATAATAAATAATGATATGCTCAAATTATTGGACAAAATGGATTAAACAAATTGCAAAATTATTGCAAAACTGTTGAACAAAATGGAATAAACCCGTAAAGCAAATTCATTGTGGATTCTAAATTAGGCATACGTGTATCGCAATCGAAATACTACATGAACCAAAACTAAAATTGTTTACCGAGTTCAGCTTTTATATTGGTAGTAATTAAGTACAGTATACCAATAATAATTAAGTAAGAAATTTATAGATAAGACATTTTTCACGAAAGTGCACCTAAGAATAATCTGTAGTTGATCAAAAAATATATGCGCAAAATTATATGTAATAAAATAAACTGTTAATTTCAAAAGAACTCGCGAACATAAAAGTACAGTAAAATAAAATATTAATATGACAATTAATTGTCAAAGAATAGTATAGTAATTCAAAATAAAAAAATCGGAATTGACAAGCACTTAGCTAATTTCATATCTGATACAGCAAAGAGCCTTTTTGATAGATTGTCAACAGTAATTTATTATTACAATAAATAGTTCTGTAATAAGAAATTTAGGGCCATAATATATAAGCTATAATTATCCGTGTACAAAAACTGTTTTTTTTTAATTTGTGCTAACATAATAATACGTTTATCTCTTTAGTTTTTAATTGTATATTTTATTGGGCTTCTGAAAAATATATAACTTGTAAAAACAGTAAATATATACTAATATAATCATATGTTTACTCAGTTATTTTTAATTGTATTTTATTGGGCTGTTGAATAATGTATAACTTAACTGGTGTTATGCTTTTCGAATGTGATTGGTTACCTCTGGTCAAAATCTGAATATAGCGGAACCAGACACCATCGGCACATTTTGACAAACCTGTCTGCCAAACACTTATACAGTAATTTTACATTTTTCCACTAAATTCTGTTAAAAGTTTTTAATAAAGTACCACTTCTGATTTCTCATATACGGACAAGATCTATTGTTCCCAATTATATGCGAGTTTTAAACATCATATCTGAGATACTCAAGAAAAGTACCACATAAGGTTTATCAATCTAGCCTGTTTCTAATATGTTCTTAGTAGTCTTAAATACTAAAACTGAAAAGTTTCGAATTATATTTTAATATAATTTTCCGTTAAAACTTTTGTGAGTTTCAAGTGATGTACCACTTTCGTTTGTCCAGTTTTCCCCGAAATCTATTCCACTCTTTATATATAAGCAGAAAGCTTGAGTACGGAAAATAATAATTTTTGGAAGTTTGATATAAGAGTTATTTGGGATAAAAGAACCATCACATACGTATGCACAGACAGACAGCTATCACTGTAAAAAAGTAAAAATATGTTGTGCAGAAAGCAATTCGTGCGTATTCTCTGAAAACCCACTATCGAGTTTTGGGACCTGTAATATTACTTCCCTTACCTATGTGTATAGGTTTGAAAGATTCTAAAAATAAAATGCCACATTTAATCGTTTAATCCTGCATTTCATGCATGTGTTCAAATTATATAACAATGATAACTTAACTTTTAGTAACGTAAAAATATTTTCATATATCTATTTAAATCTATGAATTCATAAAGCGTCATTGTCAAAATCACAGATATGAGTGCTGTTGTTGTTCTAAAATTGCAATTTAATGCATTTATCGCAAATGACCGATAGGGCTAATAGGTATCGATTATGGTTATTTACCCATTTGATCGCCGAGAACGTTTTGTAGGGTGGACGACAGAGAAAGGGCAACTGAATTATGCCCGAAAGGAAAGATAAATCTCCGTGTTATTTTTGATGGAGTTCTTAAGCAATAAATTTCATTACCTGTGTCTTCCGAAATTCACTTGTGATAAAAAGGTTCACAACACGCTGTGAATCTCCCACTAAAACTACATTATCATTTTAAAGGGCTATTAAAATATGTTATTAAAATATCACATTCACTGAATTACTAACAAATCAAGAAAGCATGTATTTCTTTTTAGTTGTTAAAAGAATACATGATCTTAAGTAATATAAACTAACATAACAAATTTAAAATAAAGCTTGCGAGCAAACAAATCATGATAGATGGTTATATTTTCTACTTAACAGAGTTGCAAAATTCTCATAAATGCACTCTTATATTTAAAGAGATATATTTATTATATTTACTCTTATATTTATTCTTATTTATTTTTAACTATTTATTTGTGTTATTGTCCATGTAACGCGTTATTTCAAACTCACTACATTATGATGAGACATTGAAATAATATATTGTCAGTAGTATTATTTTCAGTAGTCCAATCTTCTACGGTAGATTGGACTACTGAAAATTTTGTCTTGGTATAATATGTTTATGGCTAATCTCACTTGTCTGATCTAACCAGAATAAGCCCACGAATTTTATTCTAGCAAGGATTCAACATTGCATCTGTCGGTGATATGAGTCTTGAGCACCATATAGGTGACTGCATGACTTTGAGCAGTTCCCCACAATTTTTAAGGAGAGTACCTCATGGAGCGGATGTGAGGGTGTCCCAGTCTTCTTCCTCTACCTCCAAACCAGCAGAGAGGACTTCCAGTTCACGTATATTTTTGAGTAGCCCCATGCCGCTCAGAGGCTATACATTTACAAAGATCCATGCTTTCTTTGGGAATCGAACCCAGGCCCTTCGGTACGACAGTCAACGTCATTTACCACTTCCCTGTATAGTCGAATTGTAGAATTATGATGTATACATGCATTAATTTCAGGACAAAAGGAAACTGAATCACTGCTTTCCAAATTATAGCCTCTTTTTCTAATAGGAGAGATGTGAACTAATTTTTAAAGGGAATTTTAGAATGAAATTATACCTTTAAAGCGTGGTCATTTCTTGAATATTCAGAAATTCAGAAAACTGCAATTGAGAAATCAAAAACTCTTTCGACAAGTGATCTATACAAAAAAAATTTCAAAAGCTTTTTTAAGCGGATCAAAAGATCAGTGTCATTAAATGCAAAGTACAGGGTGTTTCAAGGTTAATGGAAAAACTTTAAGGGATGACCGCACACACCCAGACAAACATGTTTCTTTATAGAATTGTGATTGTGCAATAAGAAACTTTGAAGGACGCTTTCCATTTCCTTTACACAATCCATTACACACGCCTGAGCAAACACATGTATGAGCGCTTTTAAGCGCGCGTCTAAAAGCGGTGATTTTCACATGTATGATTTTGTACTTTTTCGTGTATTTTACCTGTGTGTGCTGCCCGGTTGTGGCATGGCTTTGATTCTTAATTTATGAGTTTTATATTGGATGGGTTTTAATTTATAGCTGCCGAGGAGTCCACTTAAATCATCACTGTTCTATTAAACGAGATACAGTTGTCTCACTTCTTTATTCCATTCCCTTAGAAGCTCCAGACTTTAATGTGTCAAGTATCTTCGACGACCTTATTTTCATTTCGTCGGATAAGTCAAGCTCCACGCGATATTCTTGGTTGAATCGTGGATTCACGGTACATGAATAGTCATTGATGGCTTGGAATGGATCGGTGTAAAAATGAAAAGACGAACATTATGATCAAATTCCGTTTTAAAGACGATGTATTTGAGAAAATGAAAAGCTTTCTCCTGAGTCTAACTGCTTAAGATGCTCTATATCATTAGTTTGAAGTATTTTGTATGCCATAAGCTCATGTCTGATAAAGATAATCTCTGTAACATAAACTACGGTTTCATGCTTTATGATAGGCTAAACTACATTTTACGGCTTTACAAACGGCTAAAGTGCATTTTCATGCTTTGTGAAGGGCAAAAATAATGTATGTATACGACTAAAAGGGCACTTAAGATAAATAAGGAGATTTAATAATAATAAAGGTTTTAACTACGCCTGATTAAAACATTTTAGGCGTTGCTTTCTTACGTTTTGACTTATTCTTTCCTAAATCTTTGAAAATACACAGTATACAATGAAAACTTCTAGCAACATGTATAAGGAATCAATAATTTTGAAATTAGCGTGTTTTGTTATATTTTGCTCCCCACTGCAAACTTTCAATGTTTTGAATTTATGCTATTATCCAAATCATGTCATAACAACAATTATTTTAGGATATTACAACGCTGCTTTAAATAAATAACAAACACGAGATAATATTCTAAGTTACGTATTTAAAGCAAACTCTCTTATCACTGTAAATGTTCAGGAACATAAAAATGGAAGTTTACCATAACTTCTAATCTACTAAAGCATTATTATTTTAAACAAGGCTTTGAATTCCCAAGCGAAAATCCTATGCGAAAGAAGAAAATTCACCGGAGAACAACCTTTTTGAAACTATTTCAAGGCACTAGCACTAGCACTTCTTACGTTTCTCCACTTGATGAAATTTGTAACTTGTTTAGTTCTCGAAAACTCTTGGTACGCAGCGAGAAACAAGACAGGTCTTGTGCTTTTCTGAGAAAGTATGGTTTCTAGATTTCAGCACCTGTTTCTTTTAAGCAATAGCTGAATATTTAAATTGAAACTTATTTTTAAATGGTTTGTGTACGTTGTTACCTTCAAAACTTAAATTAAACGTGTACGTTGTTACCTTCAAAACTTAAAATAAGAAAGCTTCTGAAATTTAAGTGATTAAACTACATTTTCATGCTTTGTGAAGGGAAACAATAAAGTATGTATACAAATAAAATGGCACTTGAGATAATTGAGGAGGAATAATAATGCAGGTTTTAGCTATGCCTGATTAAACAGTTTTAGGAGTGATCACTCTATGCATGTACAAATGCTTGTTTATGTGTTAAAACACCCGTGAAACAAAGCGTAACAAACCATTTGGAGAACATTAGAATTCCTTATATACAGATAATCCTCATATAATATGACATTTAGCCGATGCGATTTCGAGATAAATGAGTTCCCAAATTACAGGTAACCTTCGTATGACTAAGCACTGCAAATGCCTTTAAACATTCACGTTATTAAAAGACTGATTGAATTTGGCAAACGAACTCGAAAATTCTTTAACGGAAATATTTCGGTTTTGGAGTGCGCTAGTGTATTTCAGACACAAATAAATTTTCTAACATTATAGAGTAGAATAAATAAAAAAACTGCAAAGCAGCAAGTAAACAAAAAATTTTTGGAGGACCTCTAACATACTGTAAAGCAAACTCTGAAGAAATATTTTTGCTCCTGAAGAGGAGAGACTTGCGTTTAATCAGCCTTAAAATTGATAAGAGCTGCTCATAATCTATGGTAAACTAACGTTGCTTTTTTGCCTAATTTTAAACGACAGATTAAAATTGAAAAAAAGCTATTGACGATTTAATGCCTTACTTCGCCACGTATTTCTATCAATTGGCAATATTTATAATCAATTTGACCTTATTTGGCGATGTTATTTCAGTTTTAAAAATTATTGTATGATATTTTGATCACATTAACCGAACTTATCATCACGAAAAGCAAAGTATTCCTCATGTTTTCGTGCAAACGTAAAAGGCTTTGGCAATTCGGTAATGATATCCGAATGATAGCATTAACCGCGATCAATTACATTAGGCCGCGTCTAGTGTATATCATTCATTTCTGGAGGGCAAAATTTTAACTTCTTAAGACATTTTGTAACTGCTTGCCTTAAAATTGTTTCAGCTATTAAATAGAAATTTGCATAAAAAGATTAAATTTCAGGTTCCTTCTTTTATTACACATAAAGATTTGAAGTACCAAAAGTGAAATTTCAATATTTAGTATTACTTCCTGAAGTGCAATACTTCGTATATTATTAAACAAGTTTAACGAAATGAGGGATAATTATGCATTCATTTCATGCAATTCTGTCTCAAAACGATTACGCTGTTAGTCATTCAGATGTGGATATATTACACTGGCTGAATTCTAACGTTACTTGAATTTTGTAATTCAAGTGTGCTCTGCTGCTTCAAATCTTATCAAAGAGTTTTTTCTGTTGCATAACAACCGACCTATATTAGTTTAGAGCAAACGTCTGGCAAGGCGTACGTCGAGCCCTGCACTGCAGCCCTGACCTAACAATTCAGAGAACCGAATGAAGGTTCAAATAAATAACGCAATTAAAAATAAATAAAAAAATCTGAAAGCTTTCTAATTTAAATTACGACCAAAGTGGCGTTTTGTGTGTTACCTTTATTTATTAAATATCATGTTCTTTGCAGTTGAACCACAAAATTCCATTCAATAGAAATATCACATAGTATTTAAAAGAGCATGTCTTTAGAATTTGCTTCCGATACAAGGTCTCGCGCTGGAGAAAAATTTTTTTACAGTGTTGCCATTGCTCGCTTTGAAATCGTTGAGTTTTTTAATAAAAAATTCGTTAACGTTTTACAAAATTTGAAATAGGTAATAAATCAAATTCAAAAATTCCAAATTTGGGCTTCCAGATGCCCATATTCGAGTGAAGGAATACGTTATTCAAAATTTGATGTCTGTAGGTGTCATAGTTTTTTCACAATTCGAAAAACATACATACATTCATGCAGATTCTTCATTATTTAATTTCTTTAACTATGATACAAGGATCTAATATTTGGTGGCAACAATTTAAAAAGTAATTCGCCGTTTATAGTGAATCAACGCAAAATGCCAAAACGAAATTAATAGTCCTTCTAAGCAAATTGCTCCTTTGGGCTAAAAAGCATCATAGCCAATCAAATCCTAACAAATTTTCAAGAACAGAGTTTTTGATTAGAAGAAATCAAAGAATCTGCTTTTTCATTCATTAAATTTAGATTTGATTCCGTGCTTAAAATAAAAGTGATTTGGATTTCCGTTGGCGTAAATATTTTTCAAGAAGGCTTTAATTATGAATCTGTTTGAAATTTTGTAAAAAACTTAAATTTTCTATATTAAACATAAAAAAAATATTTTTTAATATTTTCAGTGGCCGCGTTATTGTTATTATTATTATCGGGAGTAACTATTATCTGTTAAAATCAAAATTTTATTAATGCGAATTCGAAGACTGATGTGCTGATTTCAGGCAGCAAGATTTCCTATGTGTGTCTGATAATTAGATTTAATGAGATTTGAATAGAATGTGGATTGAATCCATAATTATTGATACCTATTAAAATTTAAAACAATATTTTAAACTCAAATATGGTTGGTAAATGAATTCATAGAAAGAAATTTAATTTTTAATGGGTTTACATCCGATGTGTGTCAGATAATTAGATTTAATGCGATTTTAATAGAATATGGTTTGTATCCATAATTATTGTACACTTATTAAAAGGTAAAACTCTAAAACCATATTTTAAACTCAAATATGATTGATAAATGAATTCATACAGAGAAATTTAAATTTTAATGGGTTTAATTTTAAAAAAATCTCTTGAAGGATAATGTTAGACGAAGTTTAATTTGCCCATGGAAATCTCTCGGTGCCCAAGGAAGGGAGATAAAAAAATTATTTCCTTATTAATGCAAAAATATTCAAGCCCCACAGCACAATTCCTATTTCCAAATTGCTCGTGAATTTAGCTCACATGGATGTTCGAAAAATCCGGAAAAATTGGTTACTTTTTTATTGGGCAAGGCAAGCAATTTACTTAATATTAATTCAAATAGGCTCCTTTTTTGTGTTTGTTATTGTTTGTTTAAGAAAGATTATGCAGTTAAAAAAGAAATAAATGTTATACAAATGTATATTTATTTTTTATATTTATGCAATCAAAATAAAAATCACTGTTTCCTCCGAAAAGAAGCAATTTTTTTTTTTTACTTTAACACACAACAGGTTTTAACAAAAAGAAAACATTAAAAGTAACTTTTGTTTTTAGTGCCTGAACCCTGAAGGTAACTATTTGTTTCTAATTTAATGGGTTAACATTAAAAAAATTTTAATTAATAAATTTAAATTAAAGAAATTAAAATTAAACATTAAAACCAAAAAAATCCAAAAGCTTCCAAAATTTATGTTAAGCCCAAAGGGACTTTTTTTAACGTTTTGTGTGTTACCTTTATTTATTAAATATCATGTTCATCCCACTGAAACTACATAAAATTCAGTTCAACAGCAATGTCACAAATATTTTAAAACTGCATATCTTTAGAATATCCGTCTCGCGTTCTGGAGATAAAATGTTTGCTTCCGTACAATGTTGCAACGGCACGCTTTGAAATCGTTGAGTTTGCTAATAAAAAATTTGTTAAAGTTTTACAAAATATAAAATAGATAATAAAACAAATTCGAAATTCGGGTTTCCAGGTGCCCATGTTCGGGTGGAGGATTACGTTACTCAAAATTTGATGGCTCTAGGTTGCGTCGTTTTTTCACAATGCGCCAAACATACATACATTAATGCAGATTCTTTATTATTTAATTTCTTTAAATATAATATAAGGCGATAATATTTGGTGGCAACAATTTAAAAAGTGATTCGCTGTTTAACAGTGAAACGCCACAAAATACTGTTTTGAGACTAACAGCCCTTCTGCGTTATCGCTCCTTTAGGCTAGTTTGTTTAAACAAAAGAAATTTTTAACGTATTTCTATTCAATTAAAGTTAAACTAAATCGCTGCTTTTCGTAACTGATATAAAATTTAAAAAAATATTATTAAATACTCATATTATTAAATGTTTAGAGTCGTATTTTGAAATAAACTTATGACTTTAAATTTTGAAACAAAAGAGCTTTTTTCCGTCTATGTATTTATTTTGTCATTCTAGACAGGAAGAAATTGCTCTGTTTCTTATATTACAGCTTGGATGCCCAATAGTCTGCTCGTTCTATTCCGACATAGACAAAAGAAAACAGAGAAATATTATATTAAAAAATCTGCTGTGGGCACCACATGACTTCCTTTTACGGCCTATCAGATTTTACTGATTTCCTGCTGCACTTCTTTTAAACTTATTTTCTCGAATTTCATTAGAAATGTATTTTTCATTCAGTAATTTAGTTCTCATTTCTTGGCAGCGCAAAAATACATAAAAAGTTAAAAAAGCCTTCATTAAAAATTGTAAAAGGTAGAAAAATCTAAAACACCAAATACAGTTAAAAGCAGCTGAAAAATAATAATTTTATAGTTAAAGTTAGTCTTTGTAATCAAAAACAAGAAATTTGGCCTACGGACAGGAATACAAAATGTGTGGTGCACGAAATTGAAAGTTAACTTTTGTTCTCACTAGGCAAAAGAACACCGAAGTTGGTGCACCAACGGACTTAATTCAATATTCAACTAAATATTTCCAATGTGAACAAATTGTAGCCTCGTTAGGCCAAGTGGCATTTAAAGTTTTAAATTGTTAGTAATTCAAAACCTAATGTATATTGATTAACTAAAATTAGAAAAATCTTAAGCCGAACATAAGAACAACATAATTCAATCACTCTTAATGCGAAAAATGTGCAGTATACAAACATATAAGAATGAAACAACAGAGCTCATCGAGACGAGTAAGAAGTTGTGTGTGTAGAAACATACACCCTCTTAACTCGTTTCGTCTTACATATATATATATATATATATATGGACAAATAGTAAAAACTTTAGAACTAATTTTACAAAAAGATCCAAAAGAAGTGGACTTCATAATCAATAAATTCCAAAATTTTTCAGCAGCATATTGTGCGGAAATACCTGGAATACTTGTGTTTTTTAAAAGAAAATTGCGATACAATATATATACGTCTCGTGTATCCTATTGCCAAAAAATGAGAGAGGCACAAATAGATATTATAGAGTCCCGTATACAAAATTTCAACGTTGTACGGCTAATCGTTTTTTGAGTTATGCGAGATATATACGTACGGAAAAAAATTCCTTCTGAATCAATCTTAAATACATTTTACAATCCATTTTGAAAAAATAGTCCTTTTTTGGGTCCGTACCTACAGATGTTATACAAAAAAAAATGGTTTAAATGAATTTTTGAGCGCGAGAAATTAATATATTCGGTGAAACATAATAACTTAATTTTTCGCAGTTACAATATTTCCTTTAAAGTAAACAGCAGAATACACAGAGCTGGGTAATAAAATGGGTATACATACATAAAGCCATTTTATATGTGTGTGCGTGTGTGTTTGTGTATATATACTTTTGATGCAGTCGATTGCAACAAAAACGGGAGCTGCATAACTAGAGGTTGCAGCAGTCCTGTATACAAAATTTCGACGCTTTGGGTTATGCGAGATCAAACACTGGTTATCATAAATTAAGGAAAAATCACAAAAATAGCGATAACTCCCTCAAAAATAAGCCAAACCGTGTAGAATTTGAATATGTTGCCAAATAAGAGTAGCTGAGGTAAAACTGTAATATGCAAATTAGTGGCGCTACACTCGGAATACGTCATGTGCGAGGAGCATAAAAGTCCATGTTTGAGAGCAAGCCCACACAATTCACTGTGATAGTGACAACAGAAATCTGAGATAGCCAATTCGTAACGATGAACACCAGGCATCATTTGCCTGCAGACCTACGATGGAGGACCATTGGAAGACTACAGGTAAAACAAAGTCAAACACAAGTGACTAGATGGCTAAATGTGAGTCCTTCTGAGGTTCATAGACTTTGAAGGCAATTTCAAACCACAGATTCGGCATCTAGGAGGTTCAATCAAAGACGGCAACTGCTACGACGAGCAGCGATGACCGATATTTACATTATATGCACGCAGGAATAGAATCGCTACTCCGACTCTTCTTAGATCATCCCTTGCTGCAGCCACCCGAAGGTTGGTGTCAACTTCAACTGTGTGTAGAAGGCTTCACGAAGGTGGTCTATATGCGAGGCGACCAGCTATTTGCGTGCCGCTCACGTCACACCATAGGAGGGACCGTTTGCAGTGGGCACGACAACATGTTCACTGGACGCCTGATCAATGGAGGGCTGTTCTCTTTACGGATGAGTCCAGGTTTAGAAAGCGACAGTAGGCGTTATTTGATATGGAGAGAACCTGGAACCCATTATCATCCGTGAAAGTGGTGCATACTGAAAAGGCAGTGTCTGTATTTGGGGTGGCATCTCTTTGGGTGGACGCACAGAATTCCGTGTCTTTCCAAGGGGAATGCTCAGGTTATAGAGATGACATCCTTGATGCTTATGTGCGCACATATGCCAGGGCAATAGGTGAAGCTTTCTTATTACAGGACGACAACGCAAGACCACACAGGGCTCGCATCGTAGATGATTATCTTAGAAAGGAAAGAATTATGCGCATGGAATGGCCAGCTCGATCCCCGGACTTGTATTCTATCGAGCACATATGGGATGCGTTAGGGAGACGTCTAGCTGTTCTCATTCCGCCCCCTCAGTTCTCATTCCGCTTTGGAAGAGCAACGGCTCTCGCTTCCTATGGAACTGATAGACCGCATAATTGAAAGCATCACATATCGCTGTATGTGCTGTATTGCTTCTAGAGGCGATCGTATTCTATATTGAAGGTACTTTTCCTAAAGCAAACTGACATCTTCGATTTGTTCATTTTATATATCTGCTAATTTCTATACTACCAAAATTGACCGGTGATTTCTTTTTATGTTACTTGATACCTTGCTATGTGTTGTATATTGTGGGAAAGTTTCATAAAATTGTACATGTAACTTTTTCAGTAATCGTGATTTTTGTGATTTTTCTTTAATTTATGATAACCAGTGTACATATGTTAATACATAAGCACATACAGGCATTATGAAAAACTTCCGTTTTGAATCCTTTATAAATCCATTGAACAATCGTTCTGAAAAAAAAATTCTCCTGTCCGTACCTACAGATGCCAGGTAAAAAATCGTTCAAACTGATTCGAGAGCAGTCGAAATGGAATGTGTGATACCCGAAATTTTTGCGGATACAACACTTGCTTTATTTCGTGCAAGGAAGTAAAAATATGATTTAAAAGTAAAATATTTATTTCATGATTTAGAAACGGAGTTCCTGAGTCTTTAGTAGGTTTTCAGGCTAGTTCAGCGATAAGTACAAATTAAAATTATCGGATGTTTCGTTTTTGAAGTAATATGTCAAAGCACAGTAAAGCCAAAATGCAAAAAATATTTTTCAACTTTAATTTTCAAATACTATAAAGAGATAATTAGTATAAAATAACATACAGATAACATACAGTGATATACAAGAAAGACATTTCAAAACGCGGTTACGAACTTATTAGGTAATCAAAAGGTGAATATTTAGATATACCTGAAGGATGAGCTTTTGCTTGTGACAATCTTCGAAAACTTTTCCATCAATATACATACGTAAATGTGTATATATACATATATATATATATTACTTATATATATATATGTGTGTGTGTGTGTGTGTGTGTTTAAGATATAAAATTTTAAAGAAAATTACTAACTTTAGATAAGCAATAGCCCTTTTAATTCTTTATTTTACTTTGCCAACGTCCCCTTTCTGAAATCTAAGCTATGTCACTTCAAAACCAACCTGCTTTATGTCATAAGCTCTTATCCAATCGCAATCCAAAGTTTAAGCAAAGAATTCAACTGTATAAATAATTCTTTGCTGAAATGCACAGTTAATTTTTCTACTCTCCCTTGCGCTGCTAGCGCGAGTATCCTTGCTTCGCTGTATCGTCTATTGTTTCGGAATGTGATAAGTTGTACGAGTATGTCAAATTGGGGGGGGGTGCTTGACGCACCCATAGTCACGTGTAATCCAAGAATGTACATTCAAAGACGTTATTTATCAAGACATAAAATTATGTGATGATTTACTACTATTTGTAGTCTCCAATTTCCATCCGTGTATTACGTATCCTATCTGTATCCTAGCAACATGTAGAACCATCTCGGCCACGATTAAAAAATAATTAGTATCTTCTCCCTCGCATTTTAAAATTTGAAAATCTCTACACGTCTCTGCCACTCAAAGAAATCTATGAAAATCTTCCGGAGCTGCCAATGTTTTTTCCTGAATATTCTAAATTTACAAAAATGAAAAGAATTTCTCATTTCTCGCTTTACAAAAACTATATAAAGCATTCAAAATTTCGTTACCTACAAACAAATGGGATCCCAGTGGGAAGCTCATACAAAGAATATGTACTGTTAAGAAGGAAAACTTCGCAGAAGCAGAAGTGGCTCCCTTCCAACGAAAAGGGAAACAACTGCGCATGCGTGAAATATCTGTCGCCAAAACGCGCCAAAGCTCGAAGCTGAATGTCGAAGTTGGTTTGGACAGGTTCGACCGTTACGTTTAGCAAGAGTTTAAACAAAGAATAGGTTCTTTGGTTTCAAGTAGCTATATGGACAATGGAAGTTCAACAGCCAGTGAAAGTGAAACTTCACCTAATATTTCATCATTTCCGAGTTTAAATTATCGCGACAAGTCAAAGAACGATTCATCTTAACCCGTGTTCCTCAATATCCTATACACGTCGCGGAGGGGGAAAATGCCGGCTCAGGTAAACGCTTGCGTTTACGTTTTTGGGCATCCGCGGGTGACGCTATCCCTATGTAACACATGAAGATTTTCTAACACATATACAAGTAATAATAGCTCATAGATTAACAAAAGTCATAAAAAAGTGTCCATAATAGGTGAGACGAGCAGTATCGAAACAATATGCTGCAATCCAAAAGTAACGAAGATAAGTGCGCAGTTATTAACAAGCTGAGAAAGTTAACAAAAAGCAACAAAATAGTTGGATGAGTGCTGTAGGAATAAATTGGGTAAATTAATAAAAAGGAATAAGAGTATGTAGGGGTAATTGCTTAATTTGAGTTTCCGCTACCTAGCTGGTTTATCTCCTCAAGAATGAGGTGCAAAATCTGAATTTTATCCAAAATGTGTTCACATTTTTGTAACTCCGGGAGTTTGCTTTTGTATATAGATATGATTTTACTGATATTATTTCCAAAGTGTTTTTCAACCTCTTTCATAATTACTAGCAATTCTAAAAGGTTAGACTGATCTGATTGGGGTAAGGGCTGTGTGAAGGTATTACAACTTTCATGATGTGCAGAATTTGTGGGAGAATCGGCCGAAGCCGCTTGCTCACTGGTAGTTTTTGCAAATTTTGGCCTAACGGGTTTTACAGCCTGTGCATAACTAAAACCAGGGCGTATTGTAGATGTATGTTCCTTTTTTGGTTTAGGAAACTTTGGGCACCCCCTGTAGGACGCTACATGGGGGCCTAGGCAGTTTACACAAGTAGGTTGATCTAAAAGACCCTTGTCACAATTGCCAGTTTTGTGTAATCCTGCACACTTTACGCAACGAGGCGCAAAGGGGCAGTTTTCCGAGGAATGATGCCATTTCTGGCAATTGTGACATTGGGGTACCTGTGTTTTAGGGACATATTTTTCAACCGAGATATTAAAGAACATGAGGTACTGAAGATCGTATATAGAGTCACTTTTAGTACAAGGAAAATCTGGGCCTGGAATAGAGCCATAGGTTCCTTGGTTCTGTATTTAGTGAGTTGCACGACTTTGTGCACGCGATAACCTAACTCTCTGAGAGATTCAGTAATGATATCAACTTTAGAATCAGAGAGCAAGCCTCAAATTAACACTTTTATGGGTTTATTACGACGCGGGTTTATGATATAATGCTCTATCGAGTTATCCAAGAAATATTGGCTAAGTAATCTGTGGTCATCTGGAGTAGCGGGTTCAACTTTCAAAAATTCACCATTTATACGGCCATAAAATTTTGAATTAGGTAACTTCTCTGACAATGACTTAAGGAAATCATAAAATAAAATGCCCTGGGCCGGTTTAACTATAATGGGGGGAGGTTTCTTAAGATCTGGCGGCTGGAGCTGCCTAGCTTCCGAAGCCGAGTCAGAATTCATTTCAACATTTTCAGAGTCACAATTTTCAGTATTTTCATTTCTAACATTTACAGAACTTACATGCGTAATGTTTACATCACCTTTTAAGGAAGCAAATTTATTTTGGAGGGTAATTGAAGAGGTAACCTTATCTGTGCGTTTACATTTTGAGGTTTCTGTTTTTTAATCACACCCCAATTATTTTCCCTATTTCGATTATACGACTCAAATTATGCGAAATTGACAAGTTTTAGAAAACCACCAAGAGTAGTTTTTAAAAATTAGCTCTCAAAATTTTATTTCCACAATGTTAGTTGAATTTGCTATATATATGTTAATATTGTTGCGTGTGTACGGGTTCGTAAAAGACTGAATGCACAAGTCTGATGAAAAGTTAATAATATTAATTCTTATCACAAGAAATAAAACAAAATGCTGAGATTTTTCATCACAGATATATTCATACAATATCGCAATATTACACAGTAATTATAATTATTTTTTAAACTACTAAAACGTTAAGTAGAAAGCAATTCCGATTTGAACATTACAGTGGCTTAGTTAAATACTGAACTGAGATTTTTTCTCCGGCTTTTATAAGCTTTTAAATCAGTCACAAGAAGCTTTTTGTAATTTCTCGATGTGTCTGGAAAGCAAAATAGTAGAATTACAGTTAGAGATAACACACAACTGCAATATTTCAATTTAAATATAAATTACGAGATGTCAATTTTTAAATGCGCGTACTCCTGTACTTTTATATTTTCGACGTAGCTTTCTCTCAAAATTCGTCACGCGCTGCATTACACGGGGAAATAAAACAATTTTAATTACATTCTACCAAAAATAGCTAAATAAATACAAAATCCGTTACAATATCTCTTTTTTTATCAACCTTATTTGATTCTTCCTTTCATATTTCAAAATTTAGGTTCATTCCAAAGCAAATTCGCCCATTTTTATGATTTATTTTTAGAATTTATATTTTTAAATAAATTTCATAAGTCTTTCGAAAACAGTTTTGAATTGCAATCTATAAAAGTTTTACCATCATCTTAAAGTAGATGTATTCTAAGCATACCTACAAAAAATTAAAACTTTTTATTCAAAATTTCCGAAGATATACGTGAATTTATATGTTAGCATATTTCTTGAAAGCGATAAAATATCAAATGTGGTTTAGGCACTTTGTTAAAATAATTTGAAAATAGGAACGATGTGACATTTCCCCCTCGTGCAGAAGGTAAAAGGGAAAGGAAAATAGGTTGCCAAATACTTAGAAGTTCGCCAAGTGAATTATTCTTGACGCAAGCTGAAAAAAGATCCGCTAATATAAATTTTTAAATTTGTCCATAAATTCCCAACCAGAAATTGCAAAATTTAATATCTAGGCACAATTTGAGTCGTAGAATCGATATATTGAAAAAGAAATTGGTATATGAATTCAGAAAAAGTGCTATTTTGTGTCAAAATACCTAAGTTAGGACAATGCTGTATATAAATCTAATATATACCCTAAGTCGCGCTTTTGGGACATGCAAAACGCAATTTAAATTTCATCAATCGGCCAAGTAGAATGGGAGATATAGAACTGTCCATTTTTTTCTCTTTTTGTTAGCACAGTGTACATTGATTTTTAAAATTAAGACGCAGGCATTTTAGACGGAGAACCAAAGCGAGGAGATATTAGCAAGGTAGAAGCTAGTGGAATAAGAATGACGTAATTAGCTCGCCAGGGTATTTATACCAGAGTAGGTGCGATCCTAGAGACAAGCTATGATTGGTTAATATTAGTTTTGGTTGCTCTTTTCAAGCAGCATTATATAATATAGAAAAATCTCGAATTTGGGAGAACAGATGAATTTCGGGGAAGAGCACCAAATTTAGAATGTTAATTTTGAGATTGCCAATTATTTTTTAAAGCAACTATCATATTTTGTTATATTTCACATATTGTTACGGATTTCGTATTTATTTAGCTATTCATTTGGAATTGTAATTAAAAATTGATTTATTTTCCCGTGCAACGCAGACGATTTTTGAAGAGAAAGTTACGTCGGAAGAGTTAAAATAAAAGAGTGCGTGCATTTAATATTTTGTAAAGTTCTACTGTCTTTCTATAGTGTAGAATCTTGAGATATAGTGATTGCACTGAGAAAGGGTTAAAACTATCCTTTATTAAACTCTTTAACTTATTTACAAAGCGTCACTTGACGCTAACATACTACGCCTCAACTTGGGCGGTAACTGAAACACTAGAATCAAACTTAAGAATTTAAGATATTCACAAATAGTAGAATTAGACTACAGGGCTCATATAATCCTGTAGCCTACAGCGTGTAGATGAGTCTAGTGGCAGCAAGATAGTAACGCTTAAGCCACGTCGAACCAGCAGTAACTGCTAAACAGAAGTTTGCGTATAAACACGCACGGCAATTTCCCAGACTCTGTCTTTTTCTACTGGAACGTCGATATTTAACTTATTCATCCACTGGTAGAATTAAATATTCTGGCACTGGCAATTAGGGGAATGGAGTCTTATAGGAAAGTAACTTAAAATTAACTGGTTATTTAAAATAAATATAAGTCCCTACATTTGTCCATGCCAGAATTTAACAGACTTGTATAAAGGTCCTTGAAGACCTGTTACAAACTGATAATTCTACAACTGTGACATGTGAAAATGGGTTAAGAAGAAAAATTGATCCTCATATACTAATCGGCAAGTGTTGCACATGAAAAGTAATTTAAGAGTGATTAGATTAAAATGCTAATATATTGTTACGTGTGTACGGGTTCATAATGGATTGAATGCACACAGAACCGATAATAGCTTTTATTTTCCCAAAAAAAAGTTTGAAAGTTCTAGAACTTTTGAGAAAAGTACTCGTACAGCTCTTCTCAATATGACAGAGCATAATCAGTAATTACAACTTCAAGCTACTAGAATGTTAATCATAAAGCAATGCAGAGCGAGCATTGTGTGCGTAAAGAGCGAAGCTCTCACGGAGATCTCTCTAAGAACTCAACTTCGCCCAAAAAACTCGAAACTGAACCCAAATTTTGCCACTTTTCGCCAAATTTCGTGATAAAAATTAATTGCCTAAACCATCGCCAGCTTGGCCAGCCATTTTTCTCAATGTTAAATGAACCTGTTCCTGCAATCTTATTTTTCTCACAAAATCCACTCACTTGTTATTTTTCATGTTACATTTTGCATGTGATACTATAAGTTTATATATAATTTCACTAAAATTACTTATATATGTACAAAACTCGTAGCTATATCTTAACTTCAATAGTTTAAGTAAAATAAAGATAGTCATCGTAACTTAATTCCTCAGAAACAGCGCCATGCAAGAAAATGCTATTATTGGAATTCAGATTTTAATACTGGATTTGAATTCAGCACGAAACGTCCTATGCAATTCATTAGGAATCCGAAGGGGCAATTTGCCCGGAAGGACTGTTACTTTCGTCTTGGGATTTTGCGTTGATTCACTAAAAGCGTTGTTTCACTTTTCAAATTGTTACCACCAAATATTATCGTCCTGCATCATATTTAAAGAAATGAAATAATGAAGAATCTGCATAAATGTATATATATTGTGATAAAACAACGGCACCTATAGCCATCAAGTTTTAAATATGGAACGTTTCCACCCGAATATGGGCAGCTCGAAGCTCAAATTTGAAATTTGGAATTTGTTTTATTTATCAATTTCAGATTTTGTAAAACTTCAACGAATTTATTAACAAACTCAAGGATTTCAAAGCGAGCAATGGCAAAGTTATATAGAAAAAAAAACATTCTTATCTGCAACGCGTGAGACTGTGCATCGGAAATTCTAAAGATATGCTCATTATTTATGCTCATCATTATTTTGCGATATTGCTCTTGAACTTAGTTTTATAGTTTAATTTGCGCAGAACATGATATTTAATAAATAAAAGTAGCACACAAAATGTAAAAAAAACGCCCCTTTGGACGTAATTTAAAATCTGAAACCTTTCAGATTTTTCTTTTTTCTTTTTGAGATTTAAGTTTACGTATGATGAATTTTGTTGCCCACAGTATAATTAAAGAAATTTCGAAGAAAGTCAAGATAATTTTAAGCGAGACAAATTATATTTGATGGAATGGCGATTTGATAAAAATTTAGCACCCTAGAGGAACGTTTTTCGTATCTAATATCTGAACATTTCTTTACGTTTCCCAAAAAATCGGGAAAATAAGTAACGCCACAGTTGATAGAGGTGAATTTTTTCCAATTTCGGGAATGGAAGAAAGTGGAAATGGTTTTTGAGTCTTTTTTTCGTAACTTCAAAATATCCCGTTTACTTGCTACGCTTTACTATTTTGGGCACATTTGCATTTGATTTCTGCGTTATCGTTCCCAGAGAGAACCCAACAAGACTTCACGTGTCGAAAAATCACTAGACTACAGAAGCAAGAGTATGGAAATTCTTGCAATCTTTCTACTTGTGCAATCGGAAAAGGATATTTTCTCTGGAATTCTAGGTATAATTCATGTTATATCGTGTAGCAATTGTTGGGAAGTTTCCAAATTTTGAAATGGAGATTTCAAAAGCGATATCGCTGATGCGCAGCTTCTTGCTCACTACTTTAAAATATTTACATTCCTGAAATAAAAACGAAAATGCGTTAGAGCAGAAAATATCACCTTTCCATTCCTCCTAAAAGCACAACTTTAGCTTATATTTTTTACAGACTTGGAGAAAGACAGTTAGAAAAAATATAAGAGATGGAAGGTTCTCCAGAATTACAATTTATTCAGCATAAATATATAAAAGACCTTAAAGCTATATATATAAGTATTCATTAATAAAATTACATATTTTTTATAAATTAATTTTCAACAAGTGGTCAGATTCTAGCATGTCTATAAATTCTACAGGATACTGAATTTAAAAATGTATTTTATGCATTTGAATTTAAAATAAATTTGAAAAAATGACAGATTTTTATTAGCCAAAGTGAATTTTAATTTAGCCTCCATTGCTTAGTAATAAAATAATAGATTCTTAAACAACTGTAGTATAATAAGTCCTATATTTTTCAAATTATTGATTATTTTCGAGAAAAGATTTCGCTGCTTTACTTCTTTCCTTAACAATAAATGTATCTATATTAAAGTTTCTAAATTCATTATGAAAATTATCATAAATTTAAATAATTGGCAGTGTGCGTTATTAACAATTTTGTAATGCATAAATTTAATAATTAAAATTTTTAAATTTACGTAATAACATCATGCGTGTTAAATAGAAAGAGAATTAATGTAATAAGGCGTAAGTAATTAGTATACATAAGAGGATGATATATTTTCTAAAACAGCAATAAATAATATAAATTAATTTTTGTTTACAATGCAATCAATTTCAGTGCAAAGTAAATAAAAAACAGTTAATCTCATTGTTTATTAATTTGATATCATTTATGCATTTTAATGTGGTTTTTTTTCCATACGTGTATTTTATGTTAATGCATATTTATGCAAAGTTTCTGATATAAATAATTGTAAAACTTACCTGATTAATTCTCCATATTTCGCAATTATTCGATAACATCGAACGAAACATTGCGTGATATTATTACGAAACACTTATTGTGTAAACAGCTGGTCTTAAACTGGCGGCCCATCGGCCGGACGCTGCTTCCGAAGCAATTTTCTGTGGCCTGCGAATGCATTTCAGTTACGTATTTTTTGCTAATACTGTGTAGCGAAGATTTTAAGATCTTAGTTATTTTAAGCCCAAGTTTACAAAATTTTCATTACCATTTAAAACGAACTTTTAAATTAAACTAATCATTTTACAGTGTGCTATAAATCTTATTCAAAGACATGGAGACACAGATTTGATAAACCTTTTTTTTTACTTGTCATAAAATAAATAGGGTCACTTACGACATTTTGGAACTATTAATAATCGCTTTGTTTAATAATGAACAGCTTGGTTTCACAATTTACAATTTAGTAGCAAATGAACCTGATTAAAAGATGATCATCTACAATCTCTGATGAAGCTTATTTTAGTAATATTCCTCCAAAGCTACAAACTTTATCAGAATCAAAACGACATCAAATGTCGAGTTGTGGTAAAAAAGATATAATTTGTAATTATTTGCCTACAAACATACCTATGTCTATTAATGAATAGAAGAAAAATTTATAAATAAATAATAGAAAGAGAATAGGTCGTCAGCATGTTTTCGCAAATTTTGCCGTATTCAAAAATTTACACTTGAAAACTGGAAAAGTTGTTATGAAACACTTGAAAACTGGAGTTTTAAAAATTCGTTTTTTTTTCTGGCTTAATTTAAAGTAATGGTAATTACGTAGTAGGTTAATTAAATATATCCAGAATTAGTTGAAATAAATGCCGGACTGAAAATTTAATATTTGGTTGTCGATATATTTAAACAACAAAAGAGTCTTGAAGGCACCAGGGTTTATATTTCAGACAGAAAAAATAAATTTGAATTTTTTTCAATTGCATTATTATTATTATTATTAATTACATATGCTTTGAAAATAATATGCTATTTTGTGGGTAAAAAATTTTAATTTGGAAAAAATGAGAAAAGGAAAGAGAAGAAAAGAAGATAAAAATTCTGATTCAGTAGCTGTTTTTAGATCGCGCACGGAAAGTGAATTTGAGAGCTTACCAGCAGCCGAGCGGTAAAGTCGCTGAACACTCGTAGTTCGGTCTTGAGGCTCGTATCCCGCGAACGGGATAACTGCATGGTTGTTTTCTTGGTTTTCCCAATGTGTATACGAGCCACTTAGAAAATCCTCATTAACCGCCCCTCCCCCACTGCAGCCAGCAAGCTTGTTTACCTTAAAAGGAAATCTACTTCTATATTTTCGATGTTCAGTATTCAGATGAGGACCACACATTACTTAACTCTAAAAACGAAAGCATTTAAAATTATACTTTCTCATTTCTCCTACATCTAGAATGTTCTGTCATATTCGTTTCTCAAACTTCAAGCAAGTATTATAAATATTAATTGCTTTTACAAATACATAGATATAAAAGCCAGAAACCAGTTTTTCCAATTAAAAAGTTGAAATAAGTAAGAAAATATATTTTCCTTTTTAATTAAAAATGATATAGCAATTTTCAATTAAAATTCCTTCGAATTTTAATTCAGTGAATCTTATATATATAATTTCTTAAACTAATATTTCTATCGTTCTTTTAAATTCTGCTAAAATCTGAATGCATTTCATAGAATACTTTTCTACGATTTCATTTTTCATTGCATATGACGATAGAAAGTGAGATTTTTTTTTGCAAACACAAAACTGTAATAACAGGATGTATTCGAAATACAGTTTTATTAATACATATTGAAAACATCCCCATTTATTATAGCGTTTTGCTTCCGTATTTTTTAATAACAATGGAATTCGAGATTTTATTTGGGTATTTAATACCCACGTTTTGAAATTTAGATATATATTTTTATATAACCATTATAAAATAACCGATATATATTTCAGTTAGCATACGAAGTTATAAAATAACAAATATCTATTTTCAGTTAATCTTTCATTTCAAAATATATTTATTTCTAAACTATTCTCAAATGCAGAACAGTTCTTCGATGGCAATGTAAATAAGCTCATAGCAGCATATATAACGATTATATATTTCCATTCTGCTTCAGCCACAGAGATGGATATAAGATAAATCCGCTGTCCCATTTGAATTTTGGGAGATGCCCCTTTTCCTATCAAAAATGCAATGTATTCTCGTAAAAAATAACATACTTTTTCAAAAACATATTCTCTATCTAAGCCTCTATGTGTAGGTTGCTGCAAGTTTGCTACGACGTTCGAAATATTTGTGAAGCCAAATAATATGGCAGCTTTGCAGACAGAAATTTATCTTCCTCGAGAGAGAAGCGGAAAAAAGGATCTTCACTGAAACAGTCGAGCTATTCTAGAACAAACAGAACATTTTTGATAAAAACTTAACAGCATTGCAAAACCTTACTAGAAAGTTTCACGAATAGCAATTGGAGAACATATATTCTAAACATAAACAAGAAATTAGAACAAGAATTTAACGTTTTTTAAGCATTTTCTCTGTTACCTTTATTTATTGACTATCATGTTCTTCATCCTTTAATTCAATCATTCTTTAATTCAATTCAACAGCTATATCTCAAAATAATTAAAAAAGAGCATACATTTGGAATTTCCGATACACAGTTTGGCGCGCAGAAGATAAAATATTTTTTTTTCCGTACAGTGCTGTTATTGCTCGCTTTGAAATTGTTGATTTTGTTAATCAAAAATTCGTTAATGGTTTACAAAATATGAAATGGATAATAAAACAAATTCCACATTCAGGCTTCCAGATGGCCATATTCGATTGGAGGACTACGTTATTTAATATTTCATGTCTCTATGTAGCGTTGTTTTTTTTTCAGAGCGCGAGAAACGTCATACATTCATGCAGATTCTTCATTATTTAATTTCTTTAAATATATTGCAGGAATCTAATATTTGATGGCAGCAATTTGAAAATTGAAGCGCCGTTTATAGTGAAGCAAAGCAAAATGGCAAAACGAAATTAATAACCCCTTTGGACAAATTGCTCCTTTGGGCTAATAACTTAAGGAGTGGCATTTTTTTGCGTAAATCATTATTTTATGGGTGTAAGCAAGTAGATCGTCAAGGCATGTGAAAAATAATTATATCCTAAAGTGTCATACGAGATTAAATAAAAAATGGTTTTTAATGTAGCTAAGACTTTCAGAGGAATGCCACGTGATTGCAACAGCTTTATTCTTTTGTTACACCATTCTTAAGCTTATTAAGGAGCAAGTTTCGGTTTCGATTTAGCTATGTCATCATCGTTATGTAAGTGTCACATGATATGGATTAATCTAGAAGTGACGCAATCCGGAAGAAGTTATTACTATTTTTAGAATTGAAAGGGAAAATACCCAAATTAAAAGGAGGAATTAAGGGTGCTATTGTTCATTTAAGTTAAAATTTTGATTTACGTACTTATCTTACATATATATATATACGTTACAACCCACAGTTTAAGAAACGCTTTTCTAAAGTATTAAAACTGAATAAAGAATATTAATAACATATTTTTAATGTTTAAAAGCTTGTAATTAATTTTTAAAAAATTGTGCGTAACATGTGTAACAAAATAATATATTATAGAATGTAATCATCAGTAAATCACAAAAAAATATCATTGACTGTCATTTAGAAGGGGAAAAAATTCAAATTATTCTAATTTATTTTTAAATGCTCAAAGCGATGGCATAAAAATGGCATAAAAAATCGGAAATTTCGAATTCAACCTTCTCGTCCAATTTTTGTCGTAAGGGAAAAACCGTTTTGTGTTTTATTTTTCACTAGCCGCTGCGCGGCCAGCCTTCGTCTGGCTTTTAAGTGTACCGGAAAAATGCCTAAAGAGAACACCAAACATTAAATTTGAAAACTGCACAGAATTTTACTCTCCAGACCAGTTTTATAGAAAAAGAAACAAACAACAACGGAAAAAAAATTCAGTTAAAAATGCATTACATATAAAAAGCATACAATGAAATAAGCAATATCTCTTAATACAAATATTAATTATCCTAATAAATAAATTAACCAACTTCCTGCTGCCTTCTCTAGACAAACGTCCAGTATACAAGAGAAACATTAAATTTATAAACTGCACAGAATTAATGCCCTCATTTTTCCGGGTGGCAATAGTGTATATATCAGCAACAACGGCTGCGTGCCATTGTTGTTCATATAATGAAAGAAAATCATCAATTTGATACTATTTAATAAAAAACAAACTCATTCGAATTTTGAAAAATTGATGTGCACTGGCTCTTGTCTAGATGCATCCTGTGTACCAGATTTCATAGGCCTGGGTCTATTAGCTTACGCGCAGTACGAACGAAAGACACCTACACACACAGAAAGACTCGTCCTTTTAAATATAGATATATAAATTAATTAAACAATTTACCTTTGCAAAAAGAAACAATCTTTCAATTTCTTAAACTGTTCAATAGAGTGAAATCTCGCTCTGCTATAGCCCATTATGTCTTAAAATGACGCGATTTCGTCAGAAAACATAAAATTAAAAAAAAAAAATAATTCGAATTTCGAAAAACTCGCTTCGAGGTGCACTGGCTCATGCAAAAAAATCATGCAAAACTTTTCAATATCTTACAAACAGTGAAATAAGCAAAAAATAACATGAAAGAAACTCAAAAAACAAAACATTTCGCGCAGAATTTTACTCTGCAGAACAACTTTATCAAAAAAGAAATCAATAAAAATGTATTATATATATAAAAAATGACAATGAAATATGCAGTATCCCTTAATACAAATATTACTTATCCTAATAAATAAATTAACCAACTTCCCTTTGCAAAATCTTAAGAACTCAAATGGTATAAACAGATTAAGAACTTAAACAGATTAAAAAATATCATGCAAAACTTTTTTATAATTAAAATTATATATAATTAAAACATAATATTACAATGAAATAAGCAATATCCCTTGATACAAATGTTAATTATCCTAATAAAGTAATTAAACAATTTACCGTTGCAAAAAGAAACAACTTTTTAATTTCTTAAACTTTTCAGTCTCTTAAAAACAGTAACATAAGAAATACGATGAAAAATTGTTGCCAAACCGAAATTTTTAAAAGAATGAAACTATTCAAAATGATGCAATTTCATCAAAAATCTATCAACAACAATAAGAAAGGAAGATTGTTGCCAAAACTACATTTTAAAATATCTGAGATGTGAGAAGTGTATTCGGAAGCTTCATTTAAAAAATTTTAAAAAAATACAAAATATTATTATTTTTCCAAAATTAGGAGTCGAGAGGATTAAAGTTCAACGTGTCCAAAAATCAAAGCAAAATAAACAGCACATTTTTTAAAATAATTTTTTTAAAAAAAAATTCCGCTGAAAAGGTGTTAAGCTCACCTTCCTAAATAAATTCGTATTTAATCGATTTATTGAAATACGAAATTTATTTTAAGTTCGTGAAATAGCTAAGAGTGTACGCTTAACGACGATGTAAAAATGAAATGTATAGAGTGAAATCTCGCTTTCCTGTAGCCCATTATGTCTCAAAATGACGTGATTTGGTCACAAAACATAAAATTAAAAAAATTTGAATTCGAATTTCAAAAAAATCGCTTCGAGGTGCACTGGCTCTTGTGTAGATACACCTATGTACCAAATTTCGTGGCCCTGGGTCTATTAGCTTACTCGCAACACGAACGAAAGACACACACACACAGACTCTTTGTTTTATTATATGTAGAGATAACATGTATACAATTTTTACAAATTTGTATTTAAATAGGGATTTAATAAGTGTATAAAAAGTTAGATTTCATATTTTCTACAAAATTAACTTTAATTTAAAAGTAATAATTCATAAATATTTGAATCATTTAAAATATTGTTGCGAAAAATTCGGCGGTTGCGCCTGTATGTAAGCTTTCCGGCATAGCACTAGGGTTGCCATAAAATAGTGTATGGTAGGGTTGCCAGATTGGCGACTTTATCGCCCATTTGGTGACCAAATCGGCGATATCCCATGGTCCATTCGGGAAGCTTCTAGAATAACTTCCTGTCGAGATATTTCTCGAAACCTGTGGAACTTAAAGAAAAGCTATATAAACCCTTGCGTTTCTGAGAGCGAGTTGTTGCAAAATTGTGAAGTATTGTGAAGTGTTGCGAGCAGTGTGATTAGTTGTGAGAATAGCTGCTACGCGAGAGTTTTGGTGAACGGAAAGCGATCGAGATAGTGCTTTGCCGTGAAGCTAACTTTACAGTATAGCTTGACAGTGTATTGGTGATTGTTCCACGGTGTTTATTATAAGTTTAGTGTTGCCGTGAAGCTACCTGTACAGTTACAGCCTGAAGCTGTGTTGCTGATTGTTTCAGCGTATTTATTGTAGATTTTCGACGCTTTTAAAGGTGATTTTGGAACTGTGCTGTAAATAGTGATTCCTGTAAATAAATTGTGCTTTTTATTGTTCTGCATCGTGTTTTCATCGGATACTCTCAAATCTACGAACCCGTATAACGCAACAATATTTTCGTAACTGGAGGTATCACCAGTTTTTAGATAAGTTGGAAAATGTACCTCTCAGAAAACCAAATTTAACAGGAGCAGTTTCACTTTGTTTACTAGGATTTATATTTATCGTGACTTTATGCGGGCAAATAAATCTTTAATTTCAAAAATGCGGGAAATTTAGACTGGTGAATAGATAAGCAAGTTTTAGAGTGATTAGGTTATTGTGAAGCAAAAGACATAAAAAATGAGCAAATCCCTGGCAGGTACTCGAACATGCGCCTATTCTGCTACCGTTAAACCACGAAGGCTTGCTGGAAGGAGTTAGAAAATACTTTATAAAGGGATTGCAAAAATACATACTATCGGCGTTAGGAGAAATTTTTCAAACGAATATTTGCAGCAAATTAAATAAACATGTATTTCGAAAAGTTTATGAAAACCATCGAAATAATAAAAAGCGCAAGTCAACCTCTTGCGTATCATATAACCTCTCCTCAGCTACCAACTTCGGTATCTCTATATAAGCCATTTTATCTCAAAGTTCAGAAACAGCGGGATTCTTTTCGAAGTTGTTGGATGTCATCCTACAGTGGATCATTTTGAGAATTTAGTCATTCATTTGATACAATATGACTGACCTCTTCTCACCTACCAACGTCAATATCTCTGTGTAAGCTACTTTATCTTCAAATTAAGAAAGAGCAGAATTTTACGTTTTTGCGTGTCTTAATATTGTGAATCATTCTGAATATTTTCAGAAGTAATGTTATTAACGTAAATATTTCAGCAGTGAAAATGGGACAGCTAGGTTTTATTACTGAATCATTTAATTTTTTATGACATTACTTCTTAAAATTATTTTCGCAGATTCTAAGGACCTAATAATTTTAAATTTTTATTTCTGACGTCTGTAAAAAGATTAATGATTGCCATTTAGCAAATTGTAAATTGTAACAATTTATAAATATGAGAATTAATACACAGGGCTAAATAAAACAAAGGAATGTTAAATATTAAAAAAAATAGTTTAGTGTCAGATGTCTTTTCATTATTTTTTGCAAATTTGTTTGCAAGCGAGCATTTTTGAAAAGGTTCATTTGTATGTAGTCTTCGTAAATTGTGCATTGTACTTAGGCCCTTATAAAGTACATTAGATTTATTGCGTCTCTTTAATAAGCGTGTAGTCCTGTCTCATGATTTAGCATACGTTAGTTACAGGAGCAGTAATACTGTAGATATTCCTAATTTAAGTTTTAGTTCCTAATTTAAGATTAAGTTTTATGCATTATAATTCATGCAAATATATGTTAGAAATAAAAAAAATTATTAGTAGTAACACATTTATTTTATTATTATTTTTTTAATTGCTCAGGCTGCTAAGCAATACAGTTAAAATTGAAAAATAAATTAAAGTTTTTTCTGGGTCGAATGGAAACATTCTGCAAACAAGCTGTTTGCTAGGGCATCTGATGTATAAATTCAATTTCGTTATTTCTCGAGAAAATTGTAATACTCGTCAAATCACGAAAATATTAGAGGGAATGATAATACAAAATACCACAAGAAAACCGGGCAAAAAATTTGGAGATTCTCCTCTAAAGTCGTTTCTAATTAAAAAGCATCCACCAAGCAGAAATGCCACTAACATCTTGAGCTGAATCATTCCAAATACACTATATTTTCGAAAGCCATTACTGTCAAAAACTACATAAACGCATCCGCTATTCGAAAGAATGATTCATTGCTTATGGAGTGCCTTGAGCGAAAGTACTGATCTCATGAATTCTGTCATCTTTTGAAATTGCATTGAGTAAGGACTAGGTTAAAAAAATAAGGTACTTTAATTTCATATCTGCAAGAGAAAAAGAAACAAAGCACGTTGTTCATTAAATTCTGTTTCATTAAATTCTTTAAATTCATTCTTCTGTTTCATTAAATATCTTGCTGGCATAATTTTCTGTATCTAGCTACAATAACAGAGCCTTAAGTATAGTATTCAGAGGTATTCTCAATCAGATCTTCAACCGTAAAGCCCACGGATATGGATACTTTATTGCATACTAATCTGCATCTTTAGCCCTGTAACTTTCCCGTTAGTGCTGACTGCTTCTTTATTAGAAACACTTCCGCCAATTTTCCTTCTATGTAGACTGCTTGCTGTAAATGCCATATAATAACGTCGCCTGCATTTATGTGTCATGCTAACATATATCACCAACATTTCCGCGAGGGATGACATCTCACTAAGTACCACATTAACTGCTAGATTGTACAGCTGAGTCATTCTCTCTTCATGATTACCACTAATGGTGAGCGATATACGCCGAAACATTAAATGACAGAGAACTGGCTATTTAATGCAGGGTTGTTTACGTAGTGGCAAGTTAAGCAACCTATTTCTGAACCTATCTGTGTGCGCAAGCTTTAGACTTACATACAGGAATTATAAATGGGTTTTACAATCCCTTCCCAGAACTTAAGAAGCATCTGTGGATTCAAAGAAGTGTCTTTTGAAATTTTTTTTTTTTTTTTTTTTTTTTTTTTTTTTTGAAAAACCCATTTTATGGACAGTAGTTATAAAGTACGAAAGATACTTAATCAATAAATAACGGGATGATTGCTTTCCCCAATCATGTAAAATTATTTGTGTTTTCGATCAGAAGAGCTATTGAAGGATGTTTAGAGACTGTGTTTTAAACTCTACCCAGAGAGCATTCATTCGTAAATTGCACGCGAAAAATACGTGCAATTTATTAATGGCCCTTTGCATAAAAAAAGTAAAACTTAAACGTAACAATATTATAAAATTTGTCCAGAAAAAATAGTAGGTATTTACGTATATTTTTATGTTACAATATTCGTAAGTTATATGCAAAATTTACGTATATTCATGCCAATGATCGTGCTTTATTCGTAGCTTTTATATTTAATATAGGCAAGTTCACAACGATTTAAGTATATTTTTGCTGAAAGGTTTCGCATAATTATAGCATACACGTAAATCTTTATGTAAATCAATTTTAACGCAACATAACATTTATTTCGCATATAGATATAATTTTAGTAAAAAAATTCAGGTAATTCTCCTGTACTTTTTACTGCGTATTGACGTGCATTTGTGGTAAAAAATTTGTGTGGATCACTTATTTTTTTATTAAACATACTACTGCATTTATACGCGTATTTTTTTTGTGAAATCTACATATATTTAACGGGTATACATACATTTGGATAGTCTGATTCATAAATGCTTTTCAAAGTTTTAAGAATTAAAGCTGCATTTCAATGATTTAAAACATTCAACAAGTTGACATTTTAATCAACAAAAGTTCTGGAGTAAATGATGTATAACTTAGTGCATATTTCACTCATAGTTTCAATGTGCAAACAGAAACTTTAAGAAGAATCTAAATTAAAAACGCTATGTATCTCAGCAAAATTATTATTGTCTAGATAAAAAGTTATTTTATCAACCATCTCCAACATAACTGCTGAAGTGTTAACAACCCTTTATTCCTAAAAGATGCACAGAAAAGAAATTTCCATGCGAAGACTTGTAGAGTCATTAGGTTTTGTTTTTTAATAAAGCAGGAGAGGTGAAAAACAAACAGTGTCTTCGCTGGGGCACGAACCCTGGACCTCTCGAATACGCGTCGAGTATACCACGAAAACATGTGGAAAGGTGGGAAAAAATACCTTACAGACTTTTAAGTCAGACAGGCAAGACTTAGTTAGCCGGATCCCACAGAAACCCGATTCCAGTATATATTTCAGATATTGATTAAAGTCGTAATTCCAGCCGAAGCCCCAAATAAAATGAAATATAGGTATTTTTAAAACATTAGTTAATTCTCTGTTATTAATTAAACTTAAAATATTAATTTTTATTTATTCCTTTATGTTTTATTAAATTTTATTATTCAATATTTATATTTTTTAATTTAATTTTGTTTATCTTTACTGACAGCCTTCTGTAATACTCCAGCATTTTTAATTTTAAGCCTTGGTTACATGAAGCCATGTTTATATGCGCAAGTCAAGAATGTTAATCTTGACTAATGTCATGAATCTTAATGTTACTGCATTTCTTGTAATTATAATGGATTAAGATTTGTTATTTTGAGCTAAAGCAAAGCTCATGAGGACTATCAGCCTAAGAGGTGGTGTAACTTTATGGTGGGTTTCTTAAGGGAAACTGAATCACTATCAGGTTACATATACAGAAACAATTACTTGACTGATATGTACTGAGTAACTAAGCTATTTAAAAGCAAAAAGCGCGGCTCTTCATCTCTGTGATTATTAATTACTAGCCGGAGACTTCAATTTGCACCAGGCGGATTTATTAAAATCATTATATAATTTTTTTTTTCATAATAACTGCTTCCGGTGCTTGGACGCACAAGCAGTTCGTTATATAAATTACAGATAGCTAAAAAAATTAATTAAGAAAACATAAATGAATAAAAAGGGATGTGAATTAGGACGAAGAATATTGCTCCTAAATCACTTAAATAAGAATTATACTGCTTTAATTCCCCCCCCCCCCCAAAATGGAATAACTTCATCAAAGTGCAACATTTCAAGAATTCTTGAGCACGTAAATAATAAATTAAAAGTTCCATATATAATGGAAAAGCAACCTTTCTCGGCCGCACGCGTGTTAATTGCTCTGGTAGTGTAACGTAAACGTTATCAAAATAAAACAGACGTGACAGCCATAGACATATTCGTCACACCCTTCCCCTCAAAAAAAAAAGAATTTATTATCGTGCCTTCTGATTTCAAAATATTACATTTTATTACAAAGAACAATACCAGATTTTTGTAATAGAGTAGACGGCACTTAATGTGGTCGTGGTTAGTGTCATCTACCGTTCTTATATTGCTATCGAGTTCCCGAAGTGCCACATGTATATTTACGAAAACATGGAAATAATATTGGTTAATCAAAATATGATATAAAAATTTTGTAAACTGAAGTAAAGTCGTCAAATAAATTCAAAATAGTTTACAAAAATCGCCAAATAACAGAAAAATGTCATCCGTTAAGGGATTAATTCGTCGTGCAGGTCATGCAGGTGTTTGATTTTAGTATACGATTTAAAATAGGGCGAAAAAACAACTTTATTTTCGCGTAGATTCTGACTAATTCTATCAGTTATGAAGGCGATAAGACCAGGCTCCTTTTCTTCAGGAGCAAAAGAAAAAAATTCTGCATTTTTTATTTAATCCTGGAAAGAAAATTTCCTGAAAATGTACGCCAAACTGATATTTTTTTGCCTAATTTTACACCGCTATATTCTCATCGAATGAGGAATCTGCTATAAGTATAGGGATATAACATCGGTCCAGTAATTTCCAAAAATGTTATGAACAAACTTTTGCATATTCCTTCTTAAATTGTTGGAAAGTACCAATTTATATGTTTCTAGTTCTATTTATATTAAATTAATTACATTCCATTTCTATTTTGAAAGTTTTTTTTATTGTTTAATTTTATTATTCGATGAATGTTATCAACCGTAAGGTATGGACAAGCATGATTACAACGCCTACTCTGTGTATAACACTGTTGCCTTAACTCGCCTGAGTTACTTAATTTTGAGAATTCTCTATTCTTAATAGAAATAAACTATATAATGAGAATAATGCGCTGTACGGAGCTTCTCTTCTTATTAACCTAATCAAGAATGGTATCATGATGTACAGAAGACTATCCTGGAAATTAAATTTCTTGCAGCAAATTTTATTTCAAAAATATCTTTCATTTCTTTCTCCCTCTCCTTTTTATATTTCATCTTTGAGTTTCCATAAAAGAGCCTACTTTCGTTGGTTAAAGGAGCAATTGTTTTCCATGTGCATAATATTTACAGTTAAATTAATACGCCAGTAAAATTTTCAGTTTGTTGAAATTATTTCGAAACGCAATGATTTAAAAAAAGCTGTTTTCTTTCGTCTTATTTAGAGTGGCGCCATCTAGTAGCCAAAACATAAAACATGCATGTTCTAAATTATGCATTTTTCTTACTTTTCCCGCTTTTCTCACTTCTTTATCAGTAAATAAATGATAAGCAATATGATTATGAAATCAAAACATCCTTGTTATATTTATTGTCTTCCATAACGCCCTGATTTATTAATCTCTAAAACGATTTTCTGGTTTAAGGAACAAATAATTCGCACATCCGCATACATACTACATATGAAACATCAGTATGTGCATGGCCGCGTTTGGGTGCATGCAAAATCGTTAAGTTTTGCTTACCCGTTTTATGCATTAAGAGGAACCATTCCTTTTGCTCAGCGAGAAAAGTGAAAAATTTGGCCAATTTTCGTAAGTTAATAAGTTACATCGTTATGGTCATATATTTATGAACGTTCCAGTGCTACATTTCTATGATATTTGAATTACATTTCCTTAATTTATTTTACTAATAAAAAACATTTTACGAAGAAAAAGTAAAATGTACTTTTTGAAAATTTCAAATTTGTTTGAAAACACTGTGCGCAAACGTAACAGCAATACAATAGCTACAGTAATAACTTTCACAACTTTGTGACGAAAAAAAGTTAAATTTAGTTCTTTACCTATTTAAGTTTTAAAATATCAGAAAATAATACCACCATGACGATAAGATCTTAAAAAACAGAAATAGCATATAAAAAAATTCAGTGCCAAATCATACAAGAACTCAAAAATATTTTTCAGAGAAAAATTAGTTGCATTTTTAGCAATATCATCATGATCTTATCCTAACATATTAAAATCAGAATCCATAACAGGTTTTATATTAAGAGTGCGCGAAAGTATAAAAATTACCACTTTGAAGAAATGCTTTTAAAGTTTCGAAACTTCCGGTATATTTACCTTTGAAGTAGCCTTTGAAATTTTTATAAATTTTTCGAAAGTAATTTTGAATAATAACCTATAAAATTTTTATAATCATATTAAAGAACATATATTACTAAGCATACCTGCAAAAAATTAGAGCTTTTTATTCAAAATATCCGAAGATATACGAGGATTTATATGTTGGGGCGTTTTGAAATTTGGGACATTTGTTGAAAGCGATAATAATGAAAATGTGGTTTACGAACTTTGTTAAAATTATTTGAAAGTAGGAACGATGTGACTTTTCTTCCCCTCCTGCACAATGGAAGGCAAAAGAAAATAGGTTGGCATATATTAAGAAGTTTGCCAAGTGAATTATTTTTGGCTCAAACAGAGAAAAATGCGCCAAGTTAAATTTTTGAATTTCTTCACGTAAATTTCGCACCAAATTTTACAAAATATAATATTTCGGCATAATTTGAGTCGTAGAATCGAAATGTGGAATAAAATTAGTCTGTTATTTAAAAAAAAGTCCCATTTGACGTCAAAAATACCTATATTAGAACAGAGCTAGATATAAATCTAATATATGTCTTAAGTCATGCTTTCGAGACATGGAAAACGCAATTTGAATTTCGTCAATCGGCCCAGTAGAACGGGAGATATAGAACTGTCCTCTTTTTTTTTTTTTTCGCAATGTACAAAACTAATCATTATCTATTGGGAAAAATGAGGAGTAGATTCCACATTGATCTAAATTTGGGGAAAATATTGCGCACACTAACTTCAGCATATATTTTACAGAACTACAATATTTGCTAATGGCGTTTCCATAATAAATTGTCAATTGTTTTACTTTATCATCCGTTCGGAGACGTTTCCCACTAAGAGTTTTACTATTCTTAATACAATTCTTTTTTGAATGCGTCTAATACGCTCAAATTTAAAAACTCCTAAATCTTTGCGATAAATTTATGATTGTTAAACAGCACTGAATGTTTTCGCAGCAACATCACCAATTTACTGTGTACACGACACAATATGTATAATATTAGAAAGATGAAAAATTCGCAGTAACCCGACAACTTCCACTTTTGCCCAGAACAGCCCCCCGCCCTTTTTTTGTTTACTGCAATGTTCTGCTTTCTACTTCTGAGACTACTTTCCGAATCTCGCACCTTTCTAATAATTAGTTTCTCGTATTGTGGGAAAAAGACAGCCCGTAGCTGCAGCGAATTTTTAATGCACATAGTCCTCCATCCGAACATGTGCACCTTGAAGCCGGAATTTTGAATTTATTCTTGATTGATTTCATATTTTGTAAAAACTTAAAGAAAGTTTTTAAGGGAACTCCGATTTAAAAGCAAGAAATGCTATCACTTTCGAAATAAAACATTTTTGTTTCCAGCTTCTCTGTTGCCATTCGGCAAAATGTAAAATATTTATTTTTGAATTTTAACCCACAGATTCGGCTGTTTGAAAGCAATGTGTTGACATTGCAGGCCATTTCTCATAGTGTTTTCCAAATTTACCGCATTTTGAATAATTACAAAAACTTTACTTTGCAAAATAAAGAAAGCTTTCCACATCAACCACTCTTCTTCAGAATGCTGTTATCATTAGACACACTCCAACTAAAGATATATGGCATGTCTTCCAGGTACCCCATCAACACTCACAGTCAAATCCTAATTATCATTATTATATTTAATTTATTCTTTGAGACTAGAAGACATGCTCTTTTAGCGACCAAAGAGAGGCATGGAATGTGTTTGAGCCTGACAGTCCTTGACTTACAGTATGCATAGCATAAATAAACCGGGAATTTATTTCTGCCATATTTTTTGGTTTAGCTAGTACTGCTAAGCTTTAAGTGGATGATAATTCACCAAAAAATGGCAAGAAATTCCAAATTTTTCAGAAATCCCACTTACAGTGTTTGATAATATTGAGTACCCTTCCAGTAATTTTGCACAGAGCACAAACCTCTGTCATTTTAAAAACAATACTTCGATTCATTTTCTAGGCTGTATACATTAATGGTTCATTGCCATCTCCAAAAGTAGATAAGATATATACCGTTGCAAAAGAGTAAACTTATAAAAATTCCTTTATTAAATAGTATTTTCATTAGATTTCTCTCTAATAATGGACGGATTATAATCGATTGTACCTAGGACTAAAAAGCACACTTCCTAAAGTATGTGCTGATAATGTTTGATGCTTGATCTCAGCGTGAACATCGATTAAAACTCATCGCATCTGTCGCATTCAGCTTAGGTATGTTGGATTAAAACTGCATTTACAAATTATTTAGTATATAACAGAGTAAGAAATTTTTTATGTTAAATTGTTGAATTATTATCACATACGTACATTCATATTCATTTGTAAATAGGGATGGGGTTAAAAAGCTTTCCTGTGTTGCAAATTATATTTAGCCAATAAGTGGGCGGGAGACATTCAAAAATATAATTATTCTTTTCAAACGTCTCATTTCCCTCTCTAAATCTTAAAAAAAATTATAAAATAATCTACAGACATTCATGATTATTTATGTACATTGTTGGCCTTTGTTGACAAGTTTTTAACATTTTTAAGAACACCTCTGGTTTCCTGTGTATGTTTCCTGAGCGAATTATACTATGATATATCCGACTCGGGGAGGGAGGTTCGCCTTCTTTGCCTGAGCGCCATTAAGCGGCGTGCCAAGCACAGAAAATTTGAATGACATATCTGGTTGTGATAATTTACTTCCATGACAGTACGCAATTAAAAGAAGTGTAGCTCGAAGTTTGCTTTCTTCACACCTTAATATTTTTTATTTCGAAACGTGGGGTTTTCTTAACTGTAAAGCCAGTTTCACGAGCTTTAAACATGCAGCCAAAAAAAAATTATTTCCAAGGAAACCTGCCAAGTTTCACATTCCCGCTTTTCTGTACTTCCCCGTTACATTTTTTGCCCTCAGTGTCAAGCATAACATTTAAGGCAATGTGAATAACGCAGAAAATTGCAATTTTTTTTCAATCAAATCTTTTTGCATTTAGAAAATCAGCTTGGATCCAAGTCTTACCTAAAGTTTCAGTTCCCATAGCAATTACAACGATGCTTAAATTGGAAAATCCTTCTATTTTGTGAATCATATCTATTTAATGCATGAAGAACTGGTACCAAATATACTTCTTTCTCCACTTCTTCTTTTAATCATTTGCAAAAGAATTGTCATGTCTTGAAATTTTCAAACTGGCTGACATGGATAAAAAACTTTAAGTATTACTTTTAGATATTAACGCCTTTAAATAAAAGAAAATTCATGATGAATAAATATTTTTCCTAGAACTTGATGTTAACTCCCAGCCTCTGTCTCTTACATTTAAAAACCAGCTATGTCAGACAATTTCCTGCTTCCAATAAGCTTGAAAAAATGGAACAAGAATCTTTTCTAAAGGAGAGACACCCGCATAATAAATATTGGTTTAATTAATTTTTACTTTTAAATCTGGTGTTATTGCTTTCAGTGAGCGAATCTGGAATGCAAAATGGAAATGCCGTTACCTCACTTGCGAGAAATATGTGGTGCAATCCTCTCGTGCACTTGCACACTTGCATCTTGAATAAATGAATAAATTCTTTACTATTAAAAATTGCTAATTATTGGCATGTCGTTCTAATTCACGAAAGAATAATACGTCAGGAAATCTCTTCGCTTACCGGTTATCAATTCTGCTTTTAGCAGCCCGTTTAGACAGTGCCCGCTTCATAACAGTGCCCAGTGGTCGCTGTTTGGAAAAATATAAATCTTCATAACATGCCCCGGCATTAGGGAGCGAATACAAACTGAATCAGCTACTGCTTCATAACGGTGCCTCATGGTCGCTGTTCCGAAAATCATAAACCTTCAGAGTATACTGCGGGATGAGGGAACGAATATAAACTGAAGATCAGTTTCTCGCTTGACTGCGATCGTTGCTGTTCTAATGCAAATCCAGCTTTTTTCATAAAGATGCGTATCTGTGTTCATTCATAGAAATCGTCGGCCGTGCTTTCTGGAAACGCAGAAGTAACTAAAATGGTGGTTCTCACAACATGGGTTGCGTCGCGAAATAATTTTCATTGAGGAGTGAAAACTATTTGAACAATGTTTGTTTTGTTTTACATGTATATATATTTATTTAAATTATGAATTAGTTTATAATTATTAATCAATTTAATTGATTATTGATAGTTGTTCATATTTATTACTATTAATTCGTGGTAACAACTTTTTACTCTACAATTTCCTTTAAATTCTTTTTTTCTCTTTCACAGAGAAAAAAAAAGAATTCTAGAGAATTTCTGGAAAGCACTTTCTTTTTAAAGAGCTTGCAGATTGTGATGTTAAAAAATGTAAGAACACCAGAAAAAATAAATATTTTATGGTGAAAGATTTGAGATATTCCATTACTAAAAGTAAACATTCTTTTTTTTAATTGAAATCTACATGTGCATTAATAGCTAAAACAAATCGAACACAATAGTTCAATTGATAGAATACTGAAGATTTACTTTAACACATTTTATTAAGTTTACGGTCTATGTTTATTCTAAATGAAACGAAGGTATAGATTATTTAAAAAATAGATAAGGGAACAAAATAAGTATATACTCCTTTAAGTGTATAACATTTGGCCATTTTGGTGAAAATAAAGTATAGTGTATTGAAATACCACAGTCCTCTTCCGAGAAGCACAACCTGGAAAACTGATCTGTTTACGAAAACTTCGGTACCCTTATAACAGTTCGGCTATTTCATTAAGGTGCGGTTACATTTATGCCAATCTATCGTTCTTTGTAAAGCTGCGGCCAACATTCTAACAACTCAGCGATTTTATTTCATTCCCTGCTGAATGAGTTAATCAATAATTCGGACTTACGCAAAGATGCGTGTACCTTTACGAAAAAGGCCGATTGGCATAAAGTTGCTGACAATCATTTCCGAACGAGAAACTGATCTTCAGATCGTGCATACTCCTTTATGCCGCAGGAATGTTATGAAGATTTCTCTCTTTCTGAATAGCGATCGACTTGAATTTAAGTTCAATACCATTATACCGGGAGACCATTATGAACGCTTTCCGTTTAAACATGCATACTTAAGCTGTATACTTGAAATTAATAAGAAAAAAAATCTGAAAGGTTTCAGATTTTAAATTACATCCAAAGGGGTGTTTTTTAATGTTTTGTGTGTTACCTTTATTTATTAAATATCATGTTCTTCGCACTTAAACCGTAAAATTCAGTTCAACAGCAGTATCGCAAAATAATTTTAAAATCAGTATATAACTAGAATTTCTGATACATCCGAGCGCTTTAGATGAAAAGGTTTTTTTCCCCCGTAGAGTGTTGCTATTGCTCGCTTTTAAATCGTTCGAGTTTGTTTATCAAAAATTCATTAAGGTTTTACAAAATATGAAATAGCTAATAAAACAAATTCCAAATTTGGGCTTCCAGCTGCGCATATTCGGGTGGAAACGTACGCTATTCAAAATTGGATGGCTCTAGGTACCGTCATTTTATCACATTTGGAGAAATATACATACATTTATCCAGATTCTTCATTACTTAATTTCTTTAAATATAATACAGGGCTGCAATATTTTGTGGCAATAGTTTGAAAAGTGTTTCAGGCTTTTAATGTTTCCAAGGCAAAATCTCAAAACGAAAACAATAACCCTTCAGGGACAAAGCCCCTTTGGACTAATAATTGATAAACTAGTAAATTGGCGTACGTATTTGTCTTTAAAGAGTTTCGTGTGTTAAACTGAAATCTGAATACACAGACAAGATTACTATAATTTAATTTTTTAAAACTTTTAATAGCAAACATCTCTTCAAGTGTTAGACTGCGATCGGAAGTGTTTAGAAAGTTTTCATGCCGCCGCTGCCCCTCATCCCAAGCTGCCATTTTTACCCTTGTTTCTCTCTTGTTATGAAAGAAATCAAAAGTTACCAGTTATTCACAGTTCCTTCAGTGGGCCGAAATAAGCGAGAAGATTGAATATCCGAGGTATAAATAGGACTCATATTGTTCTACGGTGGTTTACGACAGATTGCAGATAGAATGGACTGTGGTTTAACTAACATTGTCTTCTCTTTGAACATGTCATCATTGCAAATAAAGCTCTATACCGATTTTTGCATTCCCGAGATTGAAGCTATGTTTATTTCAAATTATATATGAACAGCGTTTATTTTTAATTTATCATTCAAAGCGATTGCTTCACCGACTAAACAGAATTACAGTTTTTTTTTTCAAAAATTCAAATATAGCAAAAGTTGAAGATTTTTAACAATCAATCCTTGATAAAATATTTGTTAAATTGAAGCGCTTTATGTTTAATTTTTGCTGGGCGAATGGAAAGCAAATTAAGAGACTAATTAACTCGCAGTTCGTTAAATTTAGCAGAAACACTTGCATATTACATTAAATTTTCATCTTGCTGTTTGATTGCTATAGGTGTTTCCGACTTTATATTGGTATAGTATTGCTGACTGTAGTATTGGTTAGTTTGCTGACTGCCCTATCTTTGGACCTAAAATTCCTGAAGAAAGCTTCGATGTTTGTAAGTGTATAGTGTCTTCCCGGAGTGGAAGTACTAAAACTACACGGTGAACAGAGAGTCTTACGAGTAATTTGGTGGTTGGGGGAATAACCTTTGCCTATAACCTTTGTCTCTTCCCCTGGGAATTTTTCTTTAAACATGGGACTGAAATAGGGACATTATATTACATATGTTCCTCGCCACGATAAAATTTGTTTTGATGTGACGAGTGAAATACGTCATAACAACAAATCTTACAGTTTTATTTCTTTTCAGATCACCGAATATGTCACAGGAAAAGAAGCGCATAGCTATCATTGGAGGTGGATTTTCAGGAGCTGGATCAATAATAATGGTCAAAGAAGAAAATATGGAACCCGTTTGCTTCGAAAAAACAGACAAACATGGTGGAACATGGTGCTATCGTGAAGAAGTAATAGACGGAGTTGCGTCCATAATGCCTACCACAATTATAAACAATAGCAAAGAAATGGGGGGCTTTAGCACATTTCCTCCACCGAAAGAATATCCCAATTATATGCGACATTGGCAGCTGTACGAATATTTCAAGATGTACTGCGAGAAGTATGACTGCATGAAGCATATTCAATTCAATATGGAAGTAATTGAAGTTAAACGGAATGAAGATTACGAACAAACTGGAAGATGGAGGGTCACAACAAAAAATACTATAACCGGAGAAGAATCCGCAGATGAATTTGATGGTGTTATGGTGTGCGTAGGGCATATCAACAGACCACAAATTCCAGAATTTCCTGGACTAAATAAATTCAAAGGGAAAGTTATGCATACACATAGTCTGAAAGATATGTCAGAATTTAAAGACCAGAGAGTTTTGGTCGTAGGCACTGGATGTTCTGCGTTAGATGCAGCTGTGGAAACAAGCAGTGTGGCCAAACAGGCAAGTTAAAAGATTACATAGTTTAATAATTTCTAAATCAGTTATTGTTCGTATATTTCCGCTGAAATTTGCTTTCAAAGTTATGACATTAAATCACTTAGCTTATTACACAGCTTTAATTAAAAAAGTGTCTAAATCTTATTTTACGTCGAACAGAAGCATTCTGGAAACTAGTTATTTTCCAATCATCTTATTTCCAAATCAGAGTGCGCATCTTCATGGGGGGGGGAAACGCATCTTTAAAACACAAGAAATAAACATGCAGAAAATCTGGAACGACTAAATACCTGAAATATTGAAGCTGAAGAAGTAAATACATGGTGGTAAAAATCATATCTAAACCAAGAATTCAATGAACTAAGATTGTGAGCAGTTTTCGGCTAAACCAAACCAAGAGAAGGAGATAAGCAACTGATCCCTAAACTTGAGGATTTCACCATCATTGCAAATGGATTATTTCACTAGCTCGTAACAGGACATGGCCCATTTCGGAAGTACATGAGAAATTATAATAGGTCAAGATCAGAACACTGTGTTTACGGAGAACTGGTGATAGGGATATTTGTTCCATTCTCCTTCAGTGAGCTGTATAACAAATTTACTCGAAATAATATCACACTGTATATCAGATTCATAGTCAGACGGAGGCTTTTGCAGAAGATTTAAAAACATGGAATGTATCTAAAAATTAAGAGCGGAAATGTGTGACTTGTAAAGCAAATAATATTAAATTAATGATAAATTTTGGTACAGCATGAAAAGAATAATGGGAATTTTATTATATCAAATTACATGTGAATCTAGAAGAAACTTCTCCTACAAACGAGTTTCTCGTTCTGCTCTTCTTTCTCTCTTCTTTCTTCTTCCTACTAGATGAGTGGTTCTCAGCATTTTCTTTTTGTCCCAAGCACACCTTTCACCATTGCTAGATATAATTTTCCCCCTCTCTTTTTCAAACCTGAAAAATACATATTTATAGACGTTTATTTAGATTTAGGTTATTTTCTAAAAGTGCTTTATAAAGTAAACAACAAAATGCATATAAAATGTTTGTAAATACCAAAACTTACATAAAAGTAGCTTTTTTATATTCATAAACTGAAACTAAATATCCAACAGCTAAATAAAAAGCTGATCCTAGGATCATAAATTCCCTAATGTTTGAGAATCTCTGCACTAGATGATCCTAGTCGAAAATGCTGCTGTATACAAAGGTGTAATCCTCATAGATTTGCTCCAAAGAAATGTAAGTCAACCAGTCAGATAACACCAAAGAGAAAATTCGAGGAAATAGTTCTTTCGACACACATTTTAAGGTAGGTATATATGGAATACCTCAAAAAGCATGAAGTAATTATATTCGATTTTAAAAATGGTTCAGTGCCGGTCACTGCAACTGGTCATTTCAGCTGCAGGAATTGAATATCTTCCAAGTTTTCTTGGTGACATTGTATTGTTGGGATGGTGTGATTTTATCTTACAAATCGATTCTGCTCTCTTCTAAAATGTAACTGTAGTAACATTAAGCTAATCGTCATAGAAGAGCAAATAAGGAGCAGCATTTTATAAAAGTTTGCTTTCATGTGTATTCTGAGGTCATTAATCTGAGTTTCTCTCATTGATTTTAAATCTGTGTTTCTATCATTGATTTTAAATCATGTTTTTTTAAAGAAAGTTTTCCGTGCTTGCGTCATTGTTTTTGCAAGATGTTTTCTAAGGAATTTAATCCACATTAGTATCATGTATAATCAGAAGGCACTTAGAAATCAGTTGTAATTAATCTCTGGGAATCATACCAGTAGAAAATATTTAAATACTTGAAAAATTAATGATTAATGTCCTAAAATACAAGTGTTTGGTGTTCATATATTAACCAGACATACTATCAATATTTATCAATATTCAAACATAGTTTATTTGCACTTAAATGAAATATTCGAAATTTTTCTTTTCAATTCAATGTACAATAATTTATAGCTGAAAACTAGTGTTTTAGTTTATTTAATGGTCATTCCTTTTCATATAGTTCAATGCTGTGTTGAAAACGTTTTAAATGCAATTTGTAATTTATACTTTGTTCTAAATTCAATGATTATTTTCGAGGAAAACTGAAATAAAAATTTGTTTAAAATAACTGATCATATGATTACGCAATTTGTTATAATACTTGTTGTTTTGTAGAGAAAAATATGAATCATAATAATTATCTGAAAACTAGATGGAATTTAATGACTCCTCTATGTCTGCAGATAAATTAAGTTCGTTTTTAAATTTCTAAATATAGTTTAATTGTATAAATTATGTGTGAGTATAAGGCGTGTTTATAATTATTTTAGTTTATTTTAGGCGGTACCTATCAGTTTTAAATTTGCAGCCTATTTTTTTCTTTTCATTAATAACAAATATTTGTTCCGTTGTCAAGGTTTAAAACTAGGAACCTGTTTGGGCTTAGAACTGTAAGTAGCCAAGTTCTTTACATGACATGCTTAGATACGTAATAAAAAACTAAGGATATAATAGTAAAAGAGAATTTTATTTGCGTTAGACAGACAGATGTACATGCATTCTGTAGATGCATTCCGTAAATCAAACAGTCAGACATGCATTCTTATTTCTGTATTACGTAAAACCTTATGTGTTAAGCTAATGTATCTTGTTATGATAATACTTATATCATATCACTAATTTTTTAATCCTGTCGTTTATTTCTTAGGTTTATATGAGTACAAGAACTGGAGCATATGTTCTAGGCAGATTAGGACCCTATGGATACCCTGTGGACACAGTATTTCTCAGGCGATTCGTAGCTAATCTAATGGATATTCTACCAACAAACTTTTGCAGTTACTTCCTGGAAAAATCCCTTATAGATAGCAAATTCCATCATAAATTATATGCAGTACCTCCAAAATATCATGTTTTATCCAAAGATCCAATAGTTAGCGACTATATAGGGGCTAAATTATTGTCGGGATCTGTAATTCAGAAAAGTGATATTGATGAATTTACAGAAGGTGGTGTAATTTTTAAGGGAGAAGATCGAGTAACTGAAGTTGATAAGGTAATTATGGCCACCGGCTACACATGGGATTTTCCTTTTCTTGAAAAAGGAATAGTTACAGAAAAAGATGGGAGAATTAATTTATATAAATTAATGTATCCACCTCACTTGAAGCACCCCACTTTGGCAATAATTGGTTTCATATTACCTTTTGGACCTGGGATGCCTCTTGGTGAACTACAATGCAGACTAGCTGCACACATGTTCGCTGGAAAAGGCTGTTTGCCGTCGAAAGAAATAATGCTCAAAGACATTCAAAGGAGACATAATATGAACAAAAGGCGATATGCTCCAAGTGAAAAAATGACTCTGCGTGTCGATTATGTTCAATATATGGATGAACTAGCTTCTCTTTTCGGTGTTAAACCAAACTTATTAAAGTTGTTTTTCACAGATATCAAACTATTCTGGAAGCTATACTGGGGACCATGCTACCCTTATCAGTATCGGCTTCAAGGTCCCCACAGTTGGGAAGGTGCTAGAGATGCTATTATGAAAGCAGAAGAAAGAATATTATTTCCTTTACTTGCTAAAAACGGTAAGAGAAACTGAAATATTTGAAGTTCTTCCTGAAACAGGATGATGAGACATTTTTTGTAAAATATGATATTTACCAACGTCCCTCAAAAATAAATATTAAATCACTGAATTTGATAGCTAAATTTATAAAGACCAAGCCCGTCATAAAAAATAGAATTATTATAATTGAAAGTGTCATAGGGACCATGCTATCCTTATTAGTATTAGCTTCAAGGTTTCAACAATTTGGAAGGTGCTAGAGAAACTCTCATGAAAGCTGAAGAATGAATATTATTTTCTGTACGTGCTAAGAACCGTAAGAGAAAATGAAAGTAATGAAGTTCTTTAAAATTAGAATCATGTTTCTGTAAAATATAATATTTATCAACATCCTTCAGAAATGACTGTTAGATCACTGAGTTCGGTAGCTAAATCAGCAAAGACCATATTTATCTTAAAGAATAAAATGTATTATAGTTGAAAGTGTCATCAGCTATTTGCTGAAATACAAGTTATACTCTCAGGAAAACATGCGAACCATTTTATCATCCCAATGTATTATGAAAACTCTCATCACATATATTGAAGTCTTCAGGGTGATGTAGGCCTGCATTCAAACAAGAACAGTTCAAATGCCAGAGTAACTGTTGTTATAATCATTCCTTCAAATTACAGACACGTCGAATGAGCGCATTCTGATCGGTTACTTTAGATCAGTGAGTTACACCATTTTGCAGCAGAACACTCTGGGTCACTTTCACATGATTGTCTTTTGTAATAGATGTTTATGTAATTAATTACGAAGCATTATTAATGTTATTAAGAAATAATGATGGAACACGACATTTTTTAATATTTCTGCACTATTTAAACTATTAAATAAGGTAATTTTGACACCAGGAAAATTTATTCTTCCGAGATTCATTACGTGAATTCTAATAAAGTGAAATAATTAATGTCAACAAATGCATGTACTGGTTACCTTAAAATCATAGCCAAATAGAAGTAAATAAGTTATTTATATCTGTTCAAAAATTTATGAAGGTATCACAGATAAAAAGTAAGAAAAAAGCATCGAAACTCGCAAATTCATGAAATTTAAGTGTTAATAATAATCTAAAAATAATAAAATACTTGATAATTATTATGTAATTAATTATCTGGCATACATTATAAAGAGTAATTAATTTGTCCCCTATTTAAAATATATTGAAAACGTTAATGAATTTATGAATAAAATAGGAATGAATGCATTTATACAGTTTACAAAGTATATACTCATATAGTTTACTATGCATATATTTTATACTCTACCCCTATGTGCCGCGTATATACTTCACGTACTTATGCAGTACGTATAATTTTAACATAATATATATATATAAAAGCATTTAAAAACATCATTTCATCCTAGACTACGCGATCGAACGTCTTAAGCATGTCAGAATTTACGTCACATAATTCCATCAATTCTCTTATAATTTAGTTCTTTTTAACATTTGAAAAATAATAAACTTTCGCATTTCCCATCGTAATTTAGGACTCTTCTTTTTGCTTCCTTAACCAAGTCCTGTCATTTTCCTTAAGCTTGTACAGCATCAGTTATTTAATTTGTTGTAAATACTGTTATTCAATAAATTGTTTTGACGTTTTCTTTTGTATAAAAGGTAAATAGGAATGTCAATTTGTTTAATAAATTTCATTGATTTTTGTCCTTGTTTAAATTCACAATGTACTACTGCATCTAATAAATGAAACAGCATATAGAATATTAAAACTGATTAACAAATAACTTAAAAAGCACTTTATTGTAGATTAAATACGGCAAATTAAACAGATTGTCTGTAAAAAGGCAGAGATGTTGTTAAGAAGGTCATACTGAGATAGTATATTTTCCTTTTGCATTGTATCTCGAGAAACTAGAAAAATAACCAAACCATTAAGCTTCTCAAAATTAAACATTTATTCAACCACACACGTTACAAAATCAACCACAGCTCGTTGAGATGCAATTAAAGGAACAGAAAAATTCATAAAGAAATAACTTGAAGAGAGAGAGAGAACATAAAAATAACTTGAAGTAGCAGTCAAAGACTACACAGCTTAAAAAGTACTCTAACCTGGTTCAGAAATTCGGTGCAAAAATGGTCGACAGTATTAAAGAAAAGACGCCAACTACGCGGTTTTTCTCCAAAAATGGAAAAATCTTCCTCAAACACGCTGGGTTTTGTGTAACTTTGATTACACGTTTAGTTACTGTTCTTGAGTAAAGACTCCTTTTTCCCTCTATCACGCATTTTCGAAAAAAAATGATTAAAATTTGGGACCTGCCTACTGCAGCAAAGCATGCTGTTGAATATTTCCAGTTATGGAAAGTTATGGAATCTTACCGGCCTCAAAAAAATGTGTTAATGGCCATGATATGACGATATTATGGAAAATATAATGGAAACTTTTAATAAAAAATAAATATAAATAAATGACAATATAATAAATTTGAAAGAAAAATAAGAATAGAACGTTTTTTCTTGTATTTAGTAAATGGGTTTTTTGGTTGGCACGATTGGAGCCGTCTCTTCCGGTCGACGGGATTTTCCGTAAGTACCAGAAATTCTAACCGGCGTATCAAATTCAAATGCGGGCAGCAAGAACGTAAAGCTGAATAATTGCAAATTATCAGAGTTGGCAGGAACTAACGTAGCGTGCAGGCCAGAAGCACGATTTATCTCAATTCCAAAATGTTGATTGTTGAACTGATTAACATTCTGGTGACGAAACCGAAGGTTATAATCAAGGCTGAAATTATAATTAACTGGTTAATTTCAATAATAATCTTATAATGTTCCCCACAAGAATTTAATAATCGCAACGAATGCCTTTAACGATATATAAGATTTAAATTTCTAAATCTACACATAAGCCAAATTCTAAAACTAACAGCAACACAAGTCTAAAACTAAATTTAAAATTTTAGAGTTTTACAAATTTTTCACTTTCTGTGAACATAATTTTAACATAATATGACATCAACATTTTTTATTGCATCTCATCGCCTTTCAGGCATCTAGAAGGAAAAATATTTTAGTAAACACATCTTAAAATATTAACACATTTCACTTTGTCATTCAATGTAATCAAAATCTTTTACACTCTACCTACAATTAATTTTCCATTCTAGCTGTCCAGAATTGCAATGTATGTATGTGCGTGTGGAAAAATATGCAAAGTTTTCAACAACTACCTTCTAACCGAAATCCTATGTATTAATTATTTAGACAAAGTAGACTTCACGAACACCTTAATTGAAGCCTATGTAAAGTCTTTATATAATATGGATTTAGGAAAGTGAAGAACATGCAGTGCCCTTGCCAGGATTCGAACTCTGGACCTCCCAAATATGCATCGAGTGTGCTCCCAGTTACAACATAAAGGCATGCGGAGAGGAGAAAATAATTTATAAACTCCTCCTTCAAAAGAGTGACTGCGGATGAAGGGAACCAGTTGTCAAATTCTAGTTGTGTCGAAATATTGTCCACTACCTTTTAGCCTGAGCGCCACCTGTAGAGTCTTTTAGAATTTTTCGACATCAGGAAACTGAAGAAATCAGCAATGCCTTTTCCGGGATTTAAGCAATCGATCTCCCGATTACGCGTCGAGAGTGCTTCCGGTTACATGACGAAGGAATGCGGAAAGCCGGGAGAAAATACCTCATACACACCCTTTTTAAAAGTCGACTGGAGTTTAGGGGACGCAGTAGCCAAATTCTGATAATGAGAAATAATTGTCAACCACCTTTTAGTTCGGAAGGTCCTTGTAGAGTCGATCGAAGCGTGTAACATGAAAAATAGGCAATGTCCTCGCCAGGATTCGAACTCCGGGTCTCACGAAAACGTGTCGAACTTGCTTCTAGCTACACCACGAAGGCATGCGGAAGGCAGGAGAAAATGCTTTATAACTGTACCTAATTGCTAAGCTTATTAAACTTTTGTGTTGACTGGAGAACTTAACTTTTAATTACTTACACTCACTACGTTAGCTTTGATTTAACTTGTTCGAACTTATTAGTTCGAACTTAAATTTACCACACACACCTCAGAACAATCACGTGTACAAAACTTCAGAGCACTTCACGTGTACAAAATAATGAACAAACATACTTCAAGAAACACATTAAACAAGCAAGACTTTTACATTCAAAAAATTACTTAGTTTGCGCTTTACGTACCAAAGAACATAGTTGCTTACATCTGTTGTACAAATATGCCGAAATATTTTCAAAACAGTCAAATCACAGTTTCACATTTATACTAGAAACTCAAAATCCTCCAGATAAATGTATAATCTAATTTGAAAAAGCTCCTTGCTGCTTAATTCGCTTATCCTCGCTTGAGACAAAACATTACCAGGAACTGTTGTACTTAGATATAAATTAAAACTGAATGGTCAAGGAAAATAAATTTCACTTATTCCGTGCTTCGATAATACTCTTGCATTCAGTTCTGCAAAAAACCCTGCCATGAAGGGAAAGTATCTGTTTGATGGACAGGCAGTTTCTTCGATAAGAGACGATTTCTTGGTTCGTCAATTTTGAGCTTCTGGGCTCTGTCTCTAATATGTCTAGATGTTCTCTGAGGCCGCTGTGGGAACTCTTTTGTCGTCAGCCGCTTATTTTCTCCTAAATTCGCCATTGGAAACCTCCTTTGGATTGCCTCGGACTTCACCGGTTGGGCTGACTTTTCATGTGCCTTAGTAAATTTCTGTTTTTGGAGCTCTATTGGCTGGCTGGCCTTCCATTGGCCGTTTACAGTGGTAATTCAGTCTTGTGTATCCGTATTTCTTCCCGTCGCTTCAAAACTCTCTCGGCGTTTTTCTTTGACTTCCCAACAGGCGTTGTTCATCACTTAGTCTCTGCATCTGCTGGATCTCTGTAGTTTTCTTTTCCTTTCTGAATTTTTTTTTCCTGAGGTGCCAGTCCCATTTCCCATAACTTTGTTTATTTTACTCTTCGAACTGCATTCTTTTCCCATCTTTTCCACCGTTTCCTGCTAATATTCTCTTTCTTTACGGACCTTGTATTCCTGATGTTGAACTCTGAACGGGATTACTTAAAATCTGGCAACCGGAAAGTCTTCTGGAGAAGTTAGTGGTAGGGATGTGAAAACTTTAAATTCTAATCCTTGGGAGATCTCGATTAAAAGTGTAATGAAGTTTAAGCTGGAATCGCATATATGTTTTAATTAAATAATCCAATTTTACTCAAATATCTTACTATGCGCACTGCAAGCTGTTATAAATACTTTTGTTACGTACAAATACACTAGTGTGCCAAATTGAAGCAATAAATTCATTTTTCAATATGCAACCATGAAATTTTTGCAATCATTACAACGAAAAATCAACTAAGTAGAAAGGTCATATGTATGCAAATATCAGCACCATGGTTTTAAACTGAAAGTTAGGGTACACAAAAAGAAAAGTCAGCGCGCGCAGTGCAAAGCAACTTAAAAAGAAGAAAGGAAGCCGCATTTCTGCGCATTCTTATTCAAGTGAAAGTGAAATTACGTGCACTATGGCCACAATAAAACATCACGATGTCTTTACATGTGGTAAAGTGATTGTTGAGCTTTGAGAAAGGGCGTAATTTGACTTCCATCGCCTAACAATACGCAACTAAAACGTGTTGTTCCACGAACTCTGAAAGCCTTCCAAACGACAGATACAGCTGTAAAAAAGACATTGTGTCTGTACAAGTAACCCAGAGCTGACTGATGACATATATAGTCCCTGCAGGAGAAAAGAATTTGAAATAAGACAGCGGGTCACACTGCTCAGCAGTTGCACACAACAGCCGGGCAGTATGTGTCCCGGTTTATTAGAGCAAGACAACTTCATAAAGGTGGCCTGTTTCCTGCTTTATTAATGCTGCTTACCACTGATAGCAGCCAATCGGCTGCACTGATTACAGTCTTACCGAGAACATAAAAAATGTACACCTCATCAATAGGATCACGTCGTTTTTCCGATGAGAGTTCCTTCAGTCTGAAAAACGATCATCCGCAATAGTTGATATGGAGAGAGTTAGAAACACGCTTTCATCTCATTAACATCAGGGAAGGAGACCCTTGGCGTAGTTCTATTATGTTGGGCATTATGATGAACGAGCGGACGGAGCTCCTCATTTTTTCGCAGAGGTTCGCTTACCGGAGATTGTTATTGTGATGAAATTTTCCTTCGTCACGCGTGTCGTTTTGCGATGCCTTTGATCTCGACTTTTTTATCGATAGCAATGCACGGCCAAGAAGGATACATGCTGTTCAGGAGTTCCTGGAAAGTGAAGATGTCCGTAGAATGGATTAGCCAGCGTGCTTCGGTAATTTAAATCCCATTGAATATATGTAGGTTACTTTAGGAAGACGTCTGATGACAGGATATTACCGTTCGAAGAATAAATACCAGGCAACTGAAAGAGGTGATCCTTGAAGCATAGGAAGTCTTACTTAACTCTTGGATAATTTACTGTTGAGTATCAACAGGCGGTGCAACGCACAGTTAGGGGAAGGCCATTTACATTATTACGGCTTTTTGGTTTGTTGTTCTCCTCTTTGTCCGACAGTTGCTTGTCCCAACGGAATTCTGTCAATAAACTCTTTTTCTATACATTCTGCACTGTACTACGAACTTTTCATTTTTTCTACTATATTTCTTCAGCTTTTAAGTATTACATTTTGCCTGCATAGTATGAACTTCGTGTCTTCCAGCTAATTTTCTACGGAATTACGGCCCAAATCAGAAACTTTGCTTACGTTTTGCACGTTGGTGTATAAAATGCAGAGTAACAATTCAGGTATAAGCGTAAAAACTAAAATGTAAATGATTCTATTCCTTTTTTTATTTAGTATAAGAATCCTTCTTTCGCAATGTCTGCCTACAAACAACTAGCAAGGAACACGCAAGGAACAATTGCATGCTGTGTTACAATTGTTGAGAGAATTCTTTACAATCCATTAAGGCAGGGCTTCTCAAATGTTTTTCAAGTTTTATAAAGCAGAATATTCTGCAGACTACCTTATGCTTGACCCCTTCGACTGCAAATTTTTTAAAATACGTTACCGAATTAAAATTTATTTAATTTTACATTGGTATTAATCAACTAAGTTAATAGAAAGAAAAGTTATATTTGCTTTTAATAATTCAAGGTTATCAGAGGTGGATAATTGTACTTCATAAACTAAAAGTTTTAAAAAACATATTGGTACTCACATTAATGACACTGATGAGCCTACCGTTTCTTGCACAGATGTTCCATGTTTGAATGAATGCTGGTAAGCTTCAGTTTGTAATTGGCACAAACATGAAGTCGAATTAGGTTCTTTGTTTTTGTATGGGCTAATGAAGAAAAGCTTTTCTTACACAAATACGTAGAAGCAAACTGAGTAATAATCTTAAATGTACAATGGTATAATTGATTATACAATGTATACAATACACTCTGTTTCGTTTTTATGGGTAGTGAGGTCCAGAAATTAACAATATCTACTACTTAGAATATCATGATAAGTACAGTGTCTGTGATTACTTCAGTTAATTTTTCTCATTTACTCAATAACAGACTGTTATTTTCAAAATCGCTGTGGAAAGTATCAAGAACCTATTAAAATTCATTACATTTTCTGACTAAAAATAGGTTTCAAACTGTGACCTCAGAGTTTCGAAATGCAAACATATGTTGCTGCATAATTCTTTTCCAATAACGATGTAATTTTCTAGTAAAAAGATTCTAAAGTTCAGCATTGTGAAATATTTCTCTTTTCTGCATAAATAATCCACAAAACAAGTTTCCTTTCACTAATTTCTCGTGGGCATTGAAATAAAAGAATCATTTTATAAATAGAATTTTAGTTCATTTAGTTTAAAGAATACATCTGAAAGACATTCCAGTGTGCTTAGCCACACAGCATCAGCAATAAATGATACGTAATCTTGTTAATTTAGATTATAAGAAACAGGACATTTTTGCAAATCTAAAATAGCCGCAAAAGTAGGTTTCAAGGACCACTTGTGCAAAGAACATATTCTTTGACTTGTGGTCCGCGGTAGAAACGCTCAAGATCATAAGTTGAAAACGAAAGGGATTTGTTTCTTAGTCCAGTCAAAGTTCTGTAGAGATTTATTTTTAGAGCATCCGGTTAATGTTCCTTGACTTTACTTGCTACAGAAAAAAGGGCAGGAGAATGCAGAAACTAAAAGTGAAGATAATTAGTACTACTAGATAATGCTGAAAAATTTTGCCAGTGAAACATTACGACAAAAACGATCTCTTCTAATGCAAAATATGACATCAAATCTACTGATAGGATTATTAAAAATTTTAATTAAAGCACTTGCACTTCAAGTGTAATGAATATTTTCGGAATTGATATTTTTATTTTACAGAATCATAAAAAATAGATTTAAATATACAGTCTAATTTTTATTTTAAAAATGATGTCCGTAATTTTAAGACATTTTCAAAAAATCCTGTAACTAATATTATAACAAAATATCTCTAGGAAGGAATTTTTAAGAATCTAAAGCACTTGACTACCTTTTCTAACATCTCTATGCACTATATATAATTCTAGAAGAAATTATTCAGACTATTTGGAGAGTGAAACTGATGTAACATTTTACGGATTCAGCTGAAAAAGATTGTATATTGATGGAAATTTCAGTTTCAAGCTCGCCATTTTACGAGATTCAGTGCATTTAATGAATCTTTACAGTATAATATAACAACTAAAACAAAGTCTAATCTGAGATCGGCTCGTGTAACAAAAATAGTTGCGAAATTGCCTTAGAATATAAATTTTAATTAAGAAGAAAATGAAAGCGAAAAGGAAAAGCGAAAAACACGTAAAATATTATTCTAAAATTTATTTTTAAGATCCCGAAAATTAACGTTTTTAAAATTTTGATGATTTATATGTATTTTTCATGTTTCAATAGGAATCTGCTTTTGCTAATTCATTAACTTATGCTAAATGATATGGAACTCTCAGGTCATTAAATCTAAACTAGAAAAAGTAATTAGTTTATAATGATTTATAAGCTTTTAAGGATCCACCAGCCCCCGCTGTACACCATAGTTCGACTCAGGCTCAAATCACAGCGAATAAGGAGCTCAAAAGGGAAATTTAAGGTTTTCTTTCATGTGTATTATGAATGTAAGCAAGCACCGAGTTAATCAAATACAAAACTTAATTTTTTTTGCAGAATTAGTCAATTAATTGGTGGATATTGCAATGTCGTACATTAGTCAAAATAAGTTTCACATTTTATTTAAAAATTCAGCATACACATTATATAATATATGTTATGAAAATTTAGGGAAAAAAGCTCAAGTAAAAGATTATATTTGTTATTAAAAGAGATCCTACACGTCTTATTGGTTTCACTCGGAGAAAAAAAATCCTATCTTTCAGATATACAAGATTATACAAGGCGGTTATAATTAAAATGACCCTATTGAGACCCTTGTAAAATCCGTTGATTTTGATGAAACTTAGTACTTGCGTTATATGGACTATGAAGAAAAGATTTCCACAATAAAAAAAATAGTTCAAACTATGACCACCAGATGGCAATTTTCAAAAATTCCTTATGCAAATTTGTCAAACTTATAAAGAGACTTGCAGTCAGAGCCAGAAAATCCTTCTGCTTGCCTTTGTCATCGTTTAACGTAACCGTACAGAAGCAAGATAGAACTTTACTGGTAAAACCGTTTTATCAGAACGGCAGCAATAGCTTAGCTGCATTGCGTGAATATCGTTGTATAAACGGATTGCGAAAAGGATCCATGTCGAAGAATGGTTTGAAGAATATGATTATGAAATTTCAAGAGACTGGAGACTTGGGTGTGCTGCCAGGAAGAGGGCGGAAACCGGTTGCGCATGAAAATGTTGAAGAAGTCGCTACTGCTGTGATTGGAAAGAGCCACCAGTTCCCGCTATTCTTCAGCAAGTGCCCGACCGGTGTGATATGAGTTGGCGATTCGGTTAGGTTAGGTTATTCAATTATGGCAAAGCACACGAGGGCTATCTGCCTCAGGGGGGATGCCTTCAAGGAGGACTTTCTAAGGGAAACTGGCTCGTATACACGTTGCACATGGGGAAAACCACGAAAACGCCCATCCAGCCAGCCCGTCCGCAGGATTCGAACCTCGGACCGAACTACCAGTGTTCAGCGTCTTTACCGCTCGGCCGCTGGTGGGCGAGTTGGCGATTCCTTTGTCGACAGTATGAAAAATTCTGTGATCCATTTTAAAATGGCATCCGTACAAGATCCACTTGGTGCAAATGCTGCAACCTCAAGACCACCAACACGCTTTGAATTTTCTTGCCGATTTGTGGCGAAAATGGATGTTGATAAAGTGTGGCCTTTGGAAATTCTATGGTCATATGAGGCTTACTTTTCTTTAGATGGAGTTGTGAATAATCGAAATTGCCCCATATGGGGTGCTTCATCTCCTCATGTCCTGCACTAACAACCACTATATTCTGATTATGTAACTGCATGGTGTGGATTTTCTACTAATTTTATACTCGGACAGTCTTCTTTGAAACTCTTACTCCTCAAGGTCCTAAAACGTGCTCTTTCACGAGTGCACGGTACAGTGAACTCCTTCTATAGTGCAAGTCATTCCTGCTTTACAGGAACGGCAATGTTTGCAGACCACTGTCTTCATGCACGATGAAGCAATTCTCCACACTGGGCGCCAAATTAATGGACTGCTTCATGCTAACTTCGGGCGAGAATCGTGTAATATCCAGAGATTTTCGGAATGCCTGTCCTCCTCCTCCACCCGACTTAAATCCCTATGATTTCTGGGTGTGGGGATTCCTAAATGGAGATAGAATTATGACTTTACCTGAGTTGAAAGTCAGCATTACATGCCATCTTGCTGAAATCCCTCGAGAGTTACTTCGCGTTACCATTGAATACGGTATAATGCGCTTTCAACAACTTTTTTCGTAATAGATGTCAATGAAGCACACGTTGAATACATTTTAATGGTTCTGACAGATTTTGTATCCTTCTCTAGGCGCTACAATTCTCCCTAGTGGTAAAACTTTTAACTACGTTTTATTGCGAAAATCGTTTCCCCGTGGGTTTTATAATTATATGCCAAATTTCATCAAAATTCAGTAAGTAGAACAGGTTCTATAGGGGTCTGAATAGGGTTACTTTAATTATAACCTTGTACTTTCCTAAATGATATACTGAGGCATTTCTATGGTAGGAAGTTCTCATCACTAATATGATAAAAACTATTTCTGAAGTCATATATTAGGAATCTCGTTTACAAAATTTCTCTTTAACTCCTACTTGTGCCCAGTTCTCAGCATCAAAAGCGAAATCTAATGATAATAATGCTTTCTTGCAACAAGTAGCAACTATTCAATAATAATAGTCGATTTTCCTTTTTAAAAACGCTTTTACGGCAGAAGATAGTTTTATTACATGTAGATCCTTAGTATCTCTTTTATCTAAAATAAAATGGGAGATATTGCAGGAAATTTTGATATTTTACAGCAATAAAAGCTAGACATTTTGTTGTTTACATTAGCTTGTATAATTCGAAAATCATTTTAACATTGACTAATGTACATAGATATGAAAATTACATGTATTATAATGGAAGTTAAGTTTGCATTTTTAGTGGATATTATGATTAATTAATTTAATATTATTATTATATATATTTGCTCGTATTAAACCCCGAAGTACGTATCGTACGTCATCAAAATAAAAAATAAAGGGGAATAAAGCAAATTCTCCCTTTTAAAACTAGTTAACTTGTAGGGATTTATATTTATTTTAAATAACCAATTATGTTTAATTTTACGTCACTTTCCTATAAGCCTTCATTTCCCCTAATTGTCAATGCCAGTATATTTAAATTTGATAGCAGGCGTGAAGTAATGCAAATTCTACTTTGAGGGTAAAATTTTAAATATCAAGTTAGGCAAGGGAAAGTTAGGCGAGCACTATGGTTTTGTAGCGTGAGCTTCTGCTTAGCATTTATTGTTAGTTAAATGTGGCGTAACAACTATTACTTTGATGCCAATAGATTATTCAACATTCTGTTAGGAAACAGGATAGTCGGAGACTTGTAACGTAATTCTACTACTCGTTAATATCTTTAAATCTTTAGTTAGTTCTTTGATTTCATTTACCGCCGAAGCAGAGGCGTAGTATGTTAGCGTCGAGTTGACGCATGGTAAATTTTTAAAGAGTATAATAAGGGTACTTTTAACACTTCTTCTACGCACCTACTACTCTTCCAGTTTTCACACAGAAGTTAGACAAGTGGACTCTACATCTGGCCCCCGAATTTCTACTCGAATTCGATGGCAAACGAACGGGAAGAGCGATCATCCCTACAAGACGCAAAAGTCGCGGGCCCGATGTTGACCAGCCTATTGGATCAATTTGACTTCCTAATACAAACAAGGAGATCCGCCATCAAGCCAGCAGTGACATTCGACATCAGGAACTCTGTCACCTCATTCCTGGAAGCTCTTGAGACGCCCTTCCAGTTGTATCCGGTACCCAAAAGACAAAAGGTAGTCATTGCCTCGAGTGCCCTCCGAGGACAGGCAAAGTCGTGGTGGAAAGGAATTGGGAAGTTTTTACTCGGAGAGGTTGGATGCCTGAGCTACAATTTTGAAAATTTTAAAGCGGTGTTCCTAAAGTCATTTCCGATTGTGAAAATCGTGCCAAACTCGAAGCCGAACTGTGGAGCTCTTATCAACGGAAAAGGAGTATCTTACAGAGTTTATTCTACGTGAAGTCAAGACTGTAAGCATGTTATATGGAAGGAAGCCCGATAGTGAAGTCATCGAAATTATATTACGAACATTATAACCGGCTGTGCAAGACTTCATTGGACTCAGAAATCCATGAACGCTGGAAGAATTATTTGAATTAGCCATAAAGTTCTAGAATCAGCAGATAGCGGAAAATTCAAGATTTCTTACCCAGGGATATAAAACAGCAGTTCACTTGACAGCCGCCTGCGGAAAAAGAAAAATACAGCGGCGAAAAACGTTTTGTACCCAAGCCGTCAACGAGCAAGGATGAAAATGATAAAGCAAAAGTCTGCCAGCATACACAGAAAACATTAGGAGGAAAGAAGGCTTTAAACGAATAGAAGGACCTGAGAAATTGAAAATCCAGACCCCCTGTGCATCGCAAAATCCCTCTAACTTGCATTTAAATACCGTGGTGGTGAAGAGCTCTCAATTAGCGGTAATCCAGGCTCCTTTGAACAACGTACCAGTAAAAGCACTCGTGGACACCGACGCTCAAGGAAATTTTCTAAGACAAAAGTTCTACTATCTGAATATCCGAAGAATAAGATTATTTAAAAATAGTAGTACGGAAATCATAGCCGTAGAAGGAAAAGTTTGTGAATGCTGTTCGCTTAACGTTCAGATGAAAAACGAAGTTTTGAAAGTTCTATTTTTTGTTGTTAAAAATTTATAAAATAAAGTCATTTTAGGTATTGAGTTCCTTACGGCGGCGAATGCCATTATAGATTTTTCCAAAAATTCTATTGTTTTGGATGTGGTGCCAAACGTTGTGGAAAAGGAAAATATACCGGAAGTCGACCTCCAACATCTAAAGCAGTGATTTGCAACCTTTTTTGTTCGCGGCGCATTTTTAACGATTTCAAAATTTGGCTGCACACAAAGCAAACGTTAAGTTTAAAAGTTGTGTACTTACCTATCATACACTGTGTAAAATAGTTTATGATAATAATTTTAAATGTAAAATAAAATATTATGTACTACAAAACCAGCAGTACGTTTATTATGGGGTTAATTACAGGTTAATAACAAGAAAACTTTTAATGAGAAATTTGAGCTTGATGGTTTTTGATAAGTTCATTTATATTTGGTCTTAAAAATGACAATACTGCTCTCATATTATCTTCTACATTTAAACAGTCGCGTTCTTTTATTCGTGTTTATGCTTGTTAACACTAAAAATCAGAATTCACACAAAGAATCTGCAGAAAATTCTAAAAATATTTTTAAAGCTTTTTTGGCCATCATAAGAAAATCGCGTCTATGTTAATCCAAAATGAATTTAAAATTAAACCTCGATTATTAGAAAATGGAATTAGTACTCCCTGTTCATTAAAAGTTCATTCAAATTAAAGTATTCGTTATCACAAATGGATTACGAACCCCATTAAAATTTGTTATATCTAAATTTGGGAAATAATGAATAATCCTTTGCTCTAATGTTCTCAAGTGGTCAATAATAATTTTATGAATAGTTTTATTTAAATCTTTTGGAATTGACTCAAACTTTTCCAAATTTCCTTCCTGAGATTTATTCTTCCATAAAGTTATTTGTTTTAGGAATCCTACCAGTTTATCTGTTGAGTTTAATATATTTTCTTTCCGTCCTTGCATACTTGAATTTATGTTATTAAAAATAACAAAAATGTCTGCTAAGTAAGCTAGTCTCCCACTTGCACCAATAGGAACTTCTCAATTTAAATTATATTCTGGACATGCGCAAAAATGCTCCGAAATGCGTTCTCTTTCAGAGCACCAAAATCAGCTTGGATACCTCAACTGGCGCGCTTATTAATGTCTTACAAACCGAATTTCGCCAATTCTCATGTGTACCGTATAGTTAAAGGTTATACAATGCGCATTGATACTGCTGTGCAATATGTCTATAGAGTTTAGTAAATATTATTATTGTATGTAAAATTATATTGTCCCTGCTTTGACTATTATAATAGTAATACTAATGTATAACGTATAACAATGTTTTACTACTATGGTACTTCAACATAGTAACAGTACTTTTTGATGTAAGTATATTGTTATATATTGTATAATACGCATTGGTATTGTAAGAATCCGCTATACGTCTGTCTTTCACCATCTGCCCTTGTTTGCAATATTGGTTTTCTGGACAGTTGCGGGATCCGGACGGCAAGTAAATAGTTAGTGAAAGCCGCCCGGGTCTCCCAATCCTGCCCTTAGCTATCATCCACCTGTATACCGTATACTAGGATTAAACCCATTATAATTTTTACTATATACATTTCTAAAACTTGGCAGCACACAAATGTCCCGCTGCGCAGTGGTTGAGAATCACTGATCTAAAGCAAGGGGAAAGTGGCTCTCGAAAACAAGTTGTAAGTAAGTTTCTTGCATTACTTTGTAGGGTTTATCCTAATTTTAATAACAGCTACTTTAAGTTTATTCATCTTTCCTGTCCATTCTAGCTTCAGCTTACAATTTCCTACCAGAATGTACTTTTAGAAACGCGGTTAATGCAGATGAGTAACAGTAGTATTTAAGTCGATGTTTCACCGACTTCGAGAGAGAGCCTGAGTTCCTGACTAGTGCTCGTTTGCCTTTTGGCTACGTCTCTCTAAGCTATTGCTACTCTCAGCCGTACTTTAGGCCCTTGTTTGGCTTCGCTGACTTAATTATGATATAGCACCAAGTACTTAGAATCTTGATAGCTTCGGCTATATCTTTCAGTTAGTTTTAGTTAAGCTTAGTTAAGTTTCATTTCATATTAATTTAAGTTCAAGCCCAAGTGGAGGCTTTGCTGTACGCTCCGAGCTAGGAACTGATTGTATCATATTTATGTTGAGAAATAAAGGGTAGTTAACCCTTAGTAAGTCTTACGTCTCTGTTCACACAGTTAAGCAATTATTCGCTTGTTAGTGTTAGGGGTTTTAAAGGATTAAAGTGTGAATTAAATAGGTGAAACACCACATTTGGCTCCCGATTCTGTTCCTTACAAACCATGCCGCTAGGTACTGAAGGTTTCACGTTGATCTTTCTAACCTTTCAGTTTCCTTATCCTCAAAGAAACCCAATGGAGGGATTCGGATTTATCGTGGAAACGATGAGAACGGCAACGAAGTCAGCAACAACATTTGACGGAAAAGGTTCCGTGACGACTTTCCAGGTGCAGCTGGACATACTTTTAACGTTATAGCCTGTGAACCAGCTGCAGAAAATTATCATTGCTACGACGAGCTTAAAAGGTCCAGCTCCCAGCTGGTACAAAAATATTGGCAAGTGTTTGTTGGGGGATCCAAGATCCAAAAGTACACTTGGGAAAACTTTAAAATATCGTTATTGAAAGCATTCCCAGTTGTGAAAGACCGCTCGAAATTGGAGTCTGAATTGTTTAGTAAATGTCAAACGAATTTCGACGAAATGGCAGACTCCATCTTAAGCAAGATTCACAATTCTAAATTATTATATGGAAAAAGACCCGCCAAAGAAATTATCGAAATCACATTGCCGCGGTTACTTCTGTCAATCCAGGACATTCTTGAAGTCAGGAATCCTTAAAACCTGGAAAACGTTTTTGATTTAGCAGTGCAAGTTCGGAGTAGCCGAACGGCCAAAAACGCGCCTACAAACAATTTTAGGCAGTATTCAAGGTTTCACGCTCCGACGAAACCTCATGTTCAAAAGAATCCGTATCGGCAAGAGGGGAAAATTGCAAAGTCAGAGAAGAAACAGACTGGTTAGTCCAAAGCTTGGGGGAAAAACAGCTGGATCAACGGGCAGGTAAGAAGAATTTAAACTAATCACGATGACCGAGAAGAGGGCTAGATCAGCGTCTGGAAAGGAAAATCCTCAGAAATCAAACTGAAAACCGTAGTCGAACAAAATTCGGCTTTTCAGACATCCATATATTATTAAACGACTTCCCTACTACCGCCCTATTGGATTTTGGGGCTCAATGCAGCTTCCTGTCGCAGGACTTCTTTAAAAAGCATTTTCGTCGTTATAGACTTTTTAAAACAACGAAACAACGGGTGATTGCCGTTCAAGGCAAACAGTGATTTTTCATGGGAAAAGTGGGCTTGCATTTTCAAATAAAGAAGGAGGCACAAAAAATAAATTTTTTGGTGGTAAAGAATTTGTTAACCGCAGTTATATTGGGGGTTGATTTCCTAATGGGCAGCTATCGCAAAAAATAATTTGAAAGATTTTACTTTACAGGTCAAGATGAATAAAATTGAAGAGGAAAAGGCCGCAATCACGGAATTATATTTGACTCATCTCGAAAAAGGAGAAAGAGAAAAGATCGAAAATCTAGTAAGACATTTTTCATAGTTATTTGACAAGAAGCCTGACTTCTGCCAGATTGTAACACACAGTACTGACACTGGTAATGCGCCCCCATTCCGGTCTAAGCCGTATAGGTATGACCATGTGAAGGAAGATATTCTCGAGCAACAGATTAAGAAAATGCTCGAGAACAAGGTAATTACGCCAAGTACCAGCCCATATGCAAGTCCAGTAGTTTTGTGTAAGAAGAAAAATAGACTGTCACCCGCAGATCCGAAAGCTTAAAGATTCGCCGTTGACTATCTTAAGTTAAATAGCATAACGAAATACCCCACGTATCCCCTCCCTGTAGTAAATGAAATTATAAGACAGATTCGTTCTACTCAATATATGACTACATTAGACCCGACGTCAGGCTATTTTCAGAGTGCAGTAAAACCCGAAGCTGTTGAGAAAACAGCTTTTATTACAATGTCAGGCGTGTATGCCTTTTTGAGAATGCCGTTTGGCTTAGACGGAGATCCGGCTACATTTCCAAAAGCTGTGGACATTGTTTTAAGGCCGGTCTTCCCAGCAACGAAGCCGGCCCCAAGTGTTAAAGAGAAGAGCGGAGTTCAAGAATCCTCAACACATCAAGAAGTTATCGCATTTCACAGACAAAGGAAAAAAAACACAAGAGAATGAGGACGAAATTAGAAATCCAAGCAAGCCGAATGAGAAGCTTGCAAGTGCTGGGTGAAGTATCCTACCTTTGAGGAATTCTGCTTGATTAGGATGGAGGAGTTTAGAAGAAAAAAAGAACTGAAAATTTTCCTTGTTTCCTATTTTGCATTGAAAGTTCAATTTATATCATAATTTTTAAAGTTGCTAAATGCTGTTTAAAGCAAAATGTTGAATTCGGAAGTTTGAGAGAATGTAGTTGTAATTATATTTTAAACAGAAAAGATTTTTGAATTCGCAAGTTGGTGAGAATTTATTTTGTAAATACCTTTTTGAGAATTCTCAAGTTGCGAGGAACTAATCTGTGAATAGATTTAGTCAAAAGACTTCAATTTAAAATGTGCTAACTTAAAGAAAGATTGTAGCAAAAATTTGTAAATTTTGTATAGCAACCATAACGAATCATGTAAAGTGAATTTTAAAATATTGCATGTTAAAATGTTGTATTGAATGTAGAAATGCTATTGTCAGCTGAAAAACTACTGTAAAATTAAACTAGTACAGATTTAAGTTTTGGCCAAAGCATGACTGTTTAAATTACTTTGTATAATAGATGAATAGAAAGAAAGTATAGATTGAATGTGCTTAAAGTTAGGCTTTCCAGGATTTACTTGATAATTTAAATTAAGTTGTATATTTGCACACTAGAAGTAGTTTTGTGTGTAAGGAGTCTTCTAAGGTCTCGAGTGTCAAGCTCTAACAAATAATAGCTGTTGCGTAGATGGTAAAATAGTTTTGCAGAAACGTAACATTAACACGCTCAATTCACACAGAACAATTTCTGGAGAGCGTGGGGAAGGAGATTTAAAATTTATGTTAATGAAAGCTTCAAAATTTTATAATTAATTTAAATAAAGGTAAAGTGGTAATTAAAATATAAATTAATGTGAAAACTAACGTTGTTTCCTTCTAAATAAGTTGCAAGGACCAAGACTGAAATTCCTGTTTCAGAAGAAAGATGTTTGTCCCCAGTCAAATTGTAAAAGTGATGAATGTATTTCCTTAGTTTTAGTCTAGTGTTAGAGATGTTTGTAAAGTTAGCCTTAAACAGGAATAATTGAATGACGAATTCCAGAAAGCACAGTTGCTACAAGTTTAACCTTTGATGTAAATGAGTTTTGTAGAATTTACAATTTTAAACAAGGTCGTTTTGAGACTTTATTCTTCGAGTAGTTAAATTCGGGTGGGGAAAGCTGTAAAGTTTATTCTAATTTTTAATAACAGTTATTTTAACTTTATGCGTCTTTCTTGTCCATTCTAGCTTCAGCTTACAATTTCCTAACAGAATGCATTTTTAGAAACGCGGTTAATGCAAATAAGTAAGAGTAGTATTTAAGTCGATGTTTCACCGACTTCAAGAGAGAGCCTGAGTTTCTGACTAGCGCGCGTTTGCCCCTTTTTCTAAGCCTCTCTAAGCTATTGCTACTCTCGGCCGTACCTTAGGCCCTTGTTTGGCTTCGCCGACTTAGTTAAGGTTTAGGGGCCAACTACTTAGAATCTTGATAGCTTCGGCTATATCTTTCAGTTAGCTTTAGCTAAGCTTAGTTAAGTTTAATTTCATAATAATTTAAGTGCAAGTCCAAGTGAAGGCTTTGCTGTATGTTCTGAGTTAGGAACTGATTGTATCATATTTATTTTGAGAAGTAAAGAGTACTTAACCCTTTTTAAGTCTTATCTCTCTGTTTACCCACTCAAGCGATTATTTGCTTATTAGTGTTAATTAAATAGGTGAAACCCCACAAGCCTGGTAATGCACAGATAGTTATCCATGTTAAATTAAAATCAAGTGAAGCGTCTAAACCAAATCCTTATCGTTATGATAAGGAAAAAGAATCAAGAATAGAACAAAACATAAAACAAATGTTAAAGGATAAAATAAGAGCTCTCATCAATAATGAATATGCTAGTCCAGTTGTGCTATGCAGTAAGAGAAATAATTTGCCCCCTCCATCAAATCCAAAAGCTTGCAGTTTTGCCATTGTTTACCGGAAAATAAATAGCATGATTAAATTCCCTATTTACCCTTTACCGGCAACAGAAGAAATAATACGCAATTTATGACATTCCTTGATCTTAATTCAGACTACGTTTAAACAGCCGTGAAACCAGAAGACGTGAATAAGACGGCGTTTATTACAAAATCGGCCATTTGTGCGTTTTTCCGTAAGCCGTTTGGACTTTACGGGGCCCCGTCAACTTTTCAAAGCCGTATGGATATTATCCTACGTTCTGTCCTCGGGAAGTCCGTTTTGATTTATCTGGATAATATCATCGTAACAAGTAACACTATTGAACAACATGTGTAAGATCTCCACGAAGTTTTTTCATTATTAAAGAAAGCAGGGTTAACGGTTAATGCTGCAAAATGTAAGTTCTCAACTAAAGAGGTAAGGTGTTTTGGTTACAAAATCTCAGCTGAAGGTATAGAGAGTGAGAATTCTAAATTAAGCACAATCAAAAATTATCCTCTGCCGAATAAGGCAAAGAAACTTTCATCTTTTCTTGGCATATGCTCGTATTACTGTTCTTTTATCCAAAAATTTGCCAATATTGTTGAACCTCTGTTTGCTTTAAAACGGAAGAAATCTAAGTTTGTGTGGGCAGGAGAGGCAAACACGCCTTTTGAACAATTAAAAACAGCTATAGATTATGCTCCAGTGTTAAAATTCCCGGAAGGGGACGAGAACTTGGAGATCGCGGCGGATGCTTCAGATTACGACGTATTTAATGGATCCAGATAATTTTGAACATGCAGATCTTGCTGCAATCAGAAATAAGACCCAAAATTACGAGATCATAGATAATCTGTTGTTCACTACTAAGTCGGCAAATGGAAACCATGAATATAAGCCAGTCATCGCAACCACACTACGGCTAAACATTCTGCAGGAACTGCATGACGCATCAACGGCTGGTCATTTAGGGCTGAGAAAAACGGTGCTGAGAGTAAGCGAGGGGGCGTATTTTTCGCAACTACAGAAGGTAGTGACAGCGTATGTCAGGTCCTATAATTTATGTCAGTTAATTAAAGACGATAATTATAGCCCGGCCGGGTATCTAAATAGTATTCACGCGACTTTTCCTAATGAAATTCTTGGAATAGACCTTCTTGGCCGTTTTCCCCAAAGTGAGTTAAATAAAAATCGATATCGATTGCTGACCATTTTTCGAAGTGGGTAGAAATAATTCCCTTCAAGCGAGTGTCGGCTAAAATTGTCGCAGATGCTTTCTTAAGTAGGTATATTTTAAAATACGGCGCACCGTTAAATGTAATAAGCGAGAGCGGAAAGCAGTTTGTTAGTCAAATTTTTGAAAATTTGTGTAACGTGCTTGACGTATGGCATATGAAAATGGTCCCGTACAGACCGCAAGCCAACATGGCGGAAAGAGTTAATAAAAACATTGTTAAAATAATTAGAAGTTATGTTCAAATTATCATAAACGCTAGGATCGCTGCATTGACAAAAAACTAGTCTATGCTTTAAGAAGTGCCACGCATGATACAATGGGTAAAACACCCGCTGAATTATTTCTGGGTCGGAAGATTTTGACACCTTTAGACAAGTTCTTTTTCATCCAAGAACAGGAACCAGGATTTAAACAGGCAAACATTCAAAAGCTCATCGATGAAGATTTCAAAAACTCAGATGTAGGAAGAGGGCGACAAAAAGTGCATTATGATAGAAGACGCAGTGAATCAGATTTTAAACTGGGAGATAATGTGCTAAAAAGAAAATTCACTCTGTCTAGTGCACCAGAGAATTTGTATTGCAATTCGCTCATACATTTGAAGTGTATTATGTAGTACAGCAGATCGTCGGGGCTGTTATTTATATAAAATGGGATTCGGGAGAAAGAATAAAGACCAGTCCGGGTCAATTAAAGAGATACTATGAAAGTAAAGACTGATGTTTTGAATAGTTTCTTGCAGGCCTCCGAAACAGAAGAGGCGACTTTCTCAATGGTGACTTTGACCCCACCAGAGCTTCCACTACCCGCGAAGAGATGAAGAACAGACCAGATGATAAGGTCTCAGGTAAGCAGAATTTCTGAGAAAAGAATCCCTCAACACGTGGAAGGTCCAGCGAGAAAAAGCAATCAGGGGTGAAGGATCATCGAGAAGAAAGCCTCCAGCTAGAAACAAGTATGGCCGTGCCCTGATAAGGTCTACCAGTAGACAAGTCCAGAATACGTCAAGGAGGCGGCGTACAGAAAGAATAATATAAGCAAGACCACCGGTCGATAAAATGAAGAAGAGACCTGCCAAAGCTCAATACCCACAGCAAAAAGACTGAAGCAACCAAGAGTCTGCAGGCAAGAATCTTCGACTACCGACACTCCAAAAATCAGAGTTCCCGCCAGCAAAAGGAAAAGACAGGAAATACCACCATTCCACCCCAAAAGAAGGATGCTTTGGGGAGAAAGGAGGAAAGGCCAACCCCAACCCGTGGAAAGAAAGCAGAGACTGAGAATCTCTAATGTGAATAAACTCACATGGAGTGAGTTCTGCTACAAAAAGATGGCTGAATGCCAAGCGACGAAAAACAAAGACAAGTGAATTTTTCAATAAATCTTTTCTGTTGTGCAAAGTTGCATGAAAACATTTCAAATACGAAATTACATAGCAGAGTCAATTGCCTCGGTGGAGGAATAAAGATATTTGAGTTTTTTTTTTTTGGCGAAAGCACAAAGCTATAATGTATTGTAGAAATGTAATGTTAATATAAAAAAACTAGTAGCTCGATTTTGTTTGTGGAAACACTATTTATGTTAACCTGCCAAACGTTCTGGCCTGATACGAGCAGCTTCGTATTAGTACATGTTAATGAAAATTTGTTTTTAGGTTCGCACTTTTGGCGAGAAAAGGATTCAACTAAAATTTTCATTTTATTCTCTAGTATTTGATTGTAAAATGGGAAAATATCTGTCTTCTTAAGTAAATGATACTGCAAATGGAGGTTTAAATCTCAAAGAGGATATTACTGCGTGCGTACGGGTTTGCAATGGATTGAATGCACAAATCGATAAAAAGTTAATAAAATTTACTCTTTTCACAAGAAATAATCCAAACTGCTGAAATATTTCCTCAGAGATATTAGCAAAACATCACAATATCTAAAACGTTAAACAGAACTCAATTCAAAACAGAGAAAGTTAATCCAATCTCACAGCGAATTCGTTACAATCAGTAACAGCGCTAAGTAAACAATACAGTTCCCTTAAAACAACAACTGAGCTGAGGTGTTTTAATTCGGCTTTTATAAGCTTTTCAATTATTCACGAGAACATTCTGGTAAAACCTATTTTCTCGATTTTTCTGGATAGCAACAGCAATTACGAGATATTTATTTATTAAATATTACATGTACGCTCTCTTGTGTTTTTACTTTTCCTTCGTAGCTTTCTCTTCAAATTCGTCTGCGTTGCGCAGGAAAATAAAACAAATTTAATTACACTTCTAAATAAATAACTAAATAAATACAAAAGCCGTAACACTGTCCCCTTCCCAAGAACTGCACGTCCCGGGCAGTGCAAATCCTGGACAGGAAGCCAAACTTACAACTAAGGCATGAATGCAATAATAAATATTACATTATAATAACAAAATAAATAATAATTGCAATAAGCAACTTTCAGCAAATCAAATACTATCAAATATTAAATACAAATCAAATACTATTAGATACTAAATACAAATCAAACACTATCAAAAGCTAAATACAAAAAGGACCATGGTCTTATACTATTTACTTTACTATTTACAATTATATAGGAGCTAACCTGTTGTAATGAACTACTTCAGGTTTAGAGTTCGATGACTTACGGATCCGAACCACGACGTCGTTCAGCCTGTTTAGGACTGTTTACGGACCATCCCGAGGTGACTGTAGTTTCGGAGAGAGTCCTTTGCGTCGAATCGGATTCCACAACCAAACCTTGTCTCCTTCTTTGAAACGAAGTCCAGTAGCTCTGGTGTCGTATCTGGTCTTCATCTTCTCCGTCGCCAAGTTGACTCGCTCTCGTGTAAAGTTGCGCATCACTTCAAACCAGGCCTAGAGATCTTGAATGTATTCGTCAGGTGATGAAGGCGCATTCTGAGGGCGTCTAAAAAGATCACAAGACAGACGAAGGTCACGATCGAAGAGCATCTGAGATAGGGAATAGCCGGTAGCCTCGTGCACAGCACTGCGGTAAGCCAGTAGAAACTGTGGTAAAATCTTGTTCCAGTCCTGTTGGTTTCTGGAAATCACAAATGAGAGGTTGTTCAGGATGGTTAAGTAAAACTTTCTATTATTCCGTCCGACTCTGGATGTAGGAGCATCGTTTGGGTTTCTCAATGCCAAACAGCTTGAAGAGTTCTTTGATTACAGCTGAGGTAAAATTCTTTCCCTGATTTGAATGTAGTTGAAGATGACTCCGAAGCTGGAAATGCAGCTCTGTATCATCATCTCTGCTACTGTGACAGATTCTTGATCAGGAATAGGATACGCTTCAGGCCACTTGGGGAAATAATCAGTGACAACGGGGATGCCTTTGTTGTCATCAAGCAGTTCGTGGAGGTCCCAAGATGTCAAAGGCGATAATCTGAAAAGATGCTCCTAGATTGTAATGTTGCCACTTCCCTCGAATGTGTGTCTTCGGTCCTTTCCGACCTGCACCGACGCCATCTCTTACGAACTCTGTGCAGTGTCTGAATTATTCGGAAGTGGCCTGCTGTAGGGCTGCTATGTAGTTATTTAAGGACACCCGGAATCCGGGATATTAGAAGTATCTGTCACCACTGCCCATCATCCGAATCGAATTTCCGGTACAAGACGCCATTACGAATATGGAGTTAGTCCCAGAGAGCCCAATATTGTTTTGTCGTGGGACTATAGCTCGAATTGTCCTGCCAGGTAGCTTTTCTGTTTTATGTCCCCATTAAATCAATTATGAGTTAATTGTCGCCATCTGCCAACTGGCTATTCTACATTTCTTAGTGACTCCATGCGACTGGATTAGGCAGCTAGTATTTCGCTTCGGCCCAACAATATCGGTAGTTTTCTGGGAAAGGTCTTCTAGACAGGGCGTCTGAGTTTCCATGTGATATTCTTTTTTCCATGGATTTCTTCTGAAATGAATACTTTCTATTTTGTTTATTACCAAACGGGTGTCGCAACTTGACAGAATTACGGTTGAAATGTAAAATTGTGAGTAAATTTTAGATAATGTTTTGTCGGAGTAGTCTGGCCAACTATCTAAAATTATAATATTGTAGAAAATTATTAAATTTTTTCAATGATTTAATATTGTATCTTTTATTTGAATTTTATTCGGTGGTCTTACGCAGTCAACCATGTGGTTCATACGAAAAACATGGTTCCTTCCAGTTCGAACCTGGGTAACTTAGCGAGTAAGAAGGAAAATTAATTTTAAGTATCTTTTAATTAACTATATGATCGGGTTCAGTATTTTATTTGGAAATGATGATAGAGTACTTACTTGTGGGATTTATCCTTTCCGGGTGTTTTGAGGTGTTCTGTGTTATATTTAAACGAAATGTGTTTGTAGCTGTCTCTAGAGTTGCACTTAAATTTATGCGTTTTTAGGAAAATCAGAGGATTTAATTTTATTTCAGTGAGAGATAGCATTTTAATGAATTTGATAGTGAAATGCATTTTCGCATTTTGCATTTTGTTTGAAAAATATTCTTTTTGATTTTTGTTACACCAGAAAATCAGGAAGTATACTACATTTCATTATTGATTTAAAGAGTTTGAGATAACCAGCACTGTAAAATGTATTTTACTGTGCTGATTAGTTATGTAATTTAGTCTAACTTAAAGCCTTGGTTTTACAATCACCAGTCTAGAGAGTCAGATATGTTATAAGTGTTTTTATTTTCGCGGCACCAAAAGAAAGATAGTTCAGTCAATCATGTTAATACTTGAAACTTTGGTACTAATGAATTTTAGGTGTCACCACATTTTCCTTACGCAACACCTTTTACGTTTTAAAAATTCTTAAAATAAATCTCCTTGTCTCACTCTCTTTCATTCTGTTTACATTTTAAATATAATTTTTGCTTTAGAAGTAAAATTTAAGGGTATGAACAATATTCTGGATACTGGTATTCTATTTTAGTCATTGCTTTCTAAGACTGTTTGTTAGGTTCCCACCTTAAGCAAACACAAGTAAACTATTTTGGCTATATATATACGAGGCGTATTCGGAAACTAAGTACCGTTTTGAAAAAAAAATAGTAAAACAATTTTTTCGAATCCAATTTTATTTTTACATGAAAATACATGTCTTAAACTATTTTTCAACATAGTTTCCGCCAATGATCAAACATTGGCGGGTGACCAGTTTTTGTATACTATCGTCAAAGAAACTTCCCGCCAGTTTCGATAACCACGACTCCACAGCAGTTTTCGTGTCATCGTCAGATTCAAAGCGCTTGCCACCAAGCTCGCGCTTCATGTGCAGGAACAAGTGATAGTCGGACGGCGCCAAGTCCGGGCTGTACGGCGGGTGATCGAACTGCTCCCAATGAAACTGTCGAATTAACGATTGAGTGACACCAGCAGTATGGGGCCGAGCATTGTCATGGAGCAACACAATTCCTTTACTGAGCATTCCTCTTCGTTTGTTTTGAATGGCACGCCTTAGTTTTGTTAAAGTCTCACAATATCGCGCCGCATTAATGGTTTCACCTCTGGGAAGAAATTCAGTAAGCAAAACGCCTTTCCTATCCCAGAAGACAGTGCACATGATTTTTTGTGATGACATTGTCATTTTGAACTTTTGTTTTTTTTGGAGAATGAGTATGTCTCCACTCCATCGATTGTTGTTTCGATTCTGGTGTGAAATGATACACCCAAGTTTCATCACCTGTCACAATTTGGTTTAAAAAGTTTTCTCCCTCATCACTGTACCGCATGAGAAATGTCAGGGCACTACCAAGTCGCTTTATTTTGTGAACATGAATGAGCATTTTTGGAACCCATCGGGAACACAGTTTGCGATAATTCAAGCGGTCAGACACAATTTCGAGGAAAACAGTACGTGAAATTTTTGGAAATGCCTCTGAAAGAGTTGTAATTGTGAAGCGTCTGTTCTCATGAATTGCTTCATCACCTTTCCTTACCAAATCATCGGTGACAACAGAAGGCCAACCACTCCGAGCCTCGGCGTGGACATTTGTTCGACCTGCATTAAACATTCTTACCCACTTTCTCACCATTCCATCACTTATCGCGTATTCACCGTAAACTTCTGTCACTTGACGATGAATTTCGGCCGGTTTAACATTTCTCGCGTTCAAAAATTTAATCACGGCACGAATCTCACAGTCAGCGGGAGAACTAATTGTCTTAAACATTTTGAATGTGCACAGCAAACTGAAAACACAGCATAGAGCAACCACAATGGCGACAATTGAAAGTAAGTGAAAAAGAAAGACTAGTGCGCATGCGCGGGACACCTACCACAGCTCTGCGACGGCGCTAGAATGAAACAGTACTTAGTTTCCGAGCGTTTAGTTTCACGGCCTGAATATATATATATATATATACACTTACGTTTGTGAAAATTGCAACACCAAGAAGGAATCGTCATAATTGAATGCAATTTAATACACAGTTGAGTGGTAGTGGTACAAATAAATGATTAAATGTTCAAAGCAAACAAACAAGAACAAGAGATCAGAATCAGTATTTTGTGTGGCCACCACGCGCCGCAATAAGTGCTGCTACACGACGTGGCATGGAGTCAAACAAAGTTTGAATGTCTGACTGAGGAAGAGCATTCCATATCGTTTGTACGCGTACCCAAAGTTCGTCTGCAGACGCAACAGGACGAGGATCACGAGCAAGACGCCGACCAATGACATCCCACACATGTTCAATTGGCGACATATCCGGGGAACACGCAGGCCAAGGAAGAAGCTGTACCTGCTGCGCTGCAAAGAAGGATTTAACAATCCGAGCAGTATGAGGGCGGGCATTGTCCTGTTGAAATACAGCGCCTGGCAAGCTTTGAAGGAAGGGAACAGCTTCGGGCTGTAGAACTTCACGGATATACCGGTTGCTGTTCAGATTGCCCACAATTCGTAGCAATTGAGATCGTCTATGATATGCTATGGCGCCCCAGACCATAACTCCGGGTGTTCGTCCACTGTGGCGTTCGATAATGCACTCCGGAAGGTGGCGTTCACCGGCATAGCGTCTGACACGAATGCGGCCATCATGGTACCACAAATTAAAGCGGGATTCGTCAGAAAACACGACATGCTGCCAATCAGCACGCCAGTCTCTATGCTGATTGGCCCATTGTAGCCGCAGGCGGCGATGGTCGTGCGTTAGGGGGATCCTGTATAAAGGAGTCCGTGCGCGCAGTCCACACTGCAGCAGACGTCTACGAATTGATGAAGCACACAATGAAACACCTGTAGCTATTGACCACAGTGCTGCCAATTGTCTAGAGGAAGCTGTACGGTCCGTCCGCGCCATGCGGACCAGGTGTCTATCATCGCGAGCTGACGTCACATTTCGGGGTCCACTCCCGGATTTCCGAGTTGTCCGACACTCGTCCGTCCACTGCTTCCAAACGCGCATCACTGTGCTGCTGTTACGCTGCACACGAGAGGCTACTGCACGATACGACAATCCAGCTTCACGAAGGCCGATGATTCTCCCTCGTTCAAACTCTGTAAGTTGTTCAAATCTCGCTCTCTTTCGTCGACGAGGCATAAGTACAGATTGAGTTAACGTTTACCACTAGCAGATAACCACCGATAACCATACACGCCTCGCTACAGCCGTCTATTTATTCGGATCTATCAGCCGTTCAGAGGGCGCTGCTCAGCATACGCATGCGCTACGGATTTGCAATTCTAATCATTTGCATATCATGCGCTACTTTGCATTTCCTGAAAATTTCAGCTCACTCGCGTAAGTCCTTCATGGTGTTGCAATTTTCACAAACGTGAGTGTATATTCAGGCCGTGAAACTAAAAATTCGGAAGTTTGATTCGGAAAGACATAAACGATGATTTAAAAGTCTTGCTACATTCCTTAAAGATAACTCAAGCAGGCTTAACGTAATGCCACCATATAAAACTCTATCTTTTGGAAGGAATTACTGCTTTTTGAGCGTCAATATGAAATAAAATCTCACAGAATATTTTGGGAAATTTTCAAGTAAGGAGAGCCCAAATATTATTTCTGCCTCACAGACTTATTTTATTATTGTTTTCAATGAAGAATTTAGTAATTAAATTTTTAATTATGCCTTCGTTCGATTGAATTCATCGCAGAAATGCATATAGTTCCATAAGACTCTTTCCGTTATATAATACACATGTCATAAGATTTGCTCTCGAAAGATACGTCATGAACCAATTTGATAATTACACCGAGGAAAAAAAAATTGTCATAAGTTCATTCCAAACTTTAATTTAATTATGGCCTGCCAAAACACTTGGAAGACCTGCCTAAGAAGAATGTGTTAGTGGAGTACCTCCTACGGGAAATTGGTTCGATTTACGTTATAAGTGTTCTTTATGTAGGAAAGAAAAAATGACCTTGAAACGAAAAACAACCATGCAGACAGCCCGTTCCCCTGCCTTCGAACACACCACGAACTACCAGCATTCAACAGTCTTTAAGTGTTCGGCCGCTGGTGAGGCAGAGAAAATCCGTTTAACTGAAAGATGTAATTGAAACAAAAGCTCTTTGCAATGTTTATATGTAGCAAAAGTTTATTTTGATATTATCGATTTTCAATACTCTTGAATCAAAGTTAACTAACAAACATTTTATGGCAAAGCCTGAATTATCTCTTTATTAAAAGCTAAAGATCCCAGCAGCGGCCGAGCGGTAAAGTCACAGAACGCTGGTAGTTTAGTCCGGGGTTCGAATATCGGCAAATGGGGTAGTTGCATTAGGCGTTTTCTGTCGCTTTTCCCATGTGTAACATGTATACAGGCCAGAATACCTTAGAAAGTTCTCCACGAAAGCATCTCTTCCCTTAGGCAGATTGCCCTCGAGTGCTTTGCCGAAACCAAAAGCTAAAGAGCAGCATACTATACTTAATGATATATAATAGCATAAGCTTTTGAAAGTTTATTCTTAAAAATAGAAACTTAAACATAACTGTACAAATTACACGCAGTTTATCTTATATATTATTAAAAGCGGTTATAAAGGTTCTAGTTTGACTACTAGTTTGTCTGTTGTAAGTAATATTAAAGTGCTTATTTACCTTGAAAGTTTCAAGAGTTCGGCGAGAAACCTGTTTCTTAAAGTTAAGGCATTATAATGAAACGAACTCTTAGGTAAATGTATTTATGTCTAAGCGCAAATGTCGAAGGAATGCATGTTAAAAAAGTATAGTTTTGTTTAATGATCGAGTAGTGTTCAATATCATAAATGTTCTCTTAATCATTCATCGTAAGTTACGCTTATCGTAACCTATGGCTTTTGAAATATATTCCTTACAGGAAGGTCGTATTTAAATAGCTTGCTTACCTTCCGATGTTTTGCCTTGAACAGTCATTTACATTTCATTTTTCGCTGTGGATTCACATGTTAAAAATCAATTCAAGAAATCAAACAGGTAATCTTTTAACTTTTTTGTAAGACAGAACTTGTAGACAAAATATGTTCTATGATTTAAACCTGGCAAGTATCGTTCTTTAAATGTAAACTACTGAGAGAATTTAAGGAATTCACAGATCTGTTCAGAACTTGTAGTCTAATGTATGTTCTAATCTCAAATACATGCATAATTCTCTGATGTAGCAAAAATTACGCTGCGAAAACTTTTAAAAGACCATTTATCGGAATTTTTTCAGTTATTGACCCAAGGCATACTTTATAATTTTTTTTAATTATTAAGTTTTTAGAAGAATTACCTGTAAATTTTTGTTCAGAAGCTTAAACAGTTATTTCCAAGCACAAAGTTCTTTTATTTCCTCCATAATTCTAATTCCTTCCCATTCAAAATTTTTACAGACTCATTATATTTTTTTTACAATACTGTCTTCTTTTCACTGTTTTTTTAAGTGACTGTGTTGATTTTTTCAAATTGTCATGTGATACGTATTTATGCAAAATGTATGTTTTGCATCTGTGTAAAAATGTAAATCTCATGAACGTGTAAATTTATATATCTATTAAGATTTCCCTTACTTATGTATATTTGTTAAAATACTTGAGGGAAGAGAAATTAAATTAAATCAAAATAGGAAGGAATAGTAAGAAATAAATTGAAATATTCAGTAAATAATAAAAAACTCCAAAACTTCTCATTAAGACATTAAATTTTTCTTACGTAAATGAAAATTCTTATTAAACAAGGAAGAGATACGCTCGTAAAAATTTAAAGCAAATTTTGGAAAAACTGTTAATTTTCATAGGTGTGTTCATTATTTTTGGAATAAGAGGATGTTTTTAAACTTTCTATTTTATGAAGAATTTTTCAGATCTTGCTGTATTTCTAGGTATGATTTTATGCACGTCTACAAAGCATAACGTTTAGCATTTTACGATTTCAATTTTTTCAACTGAATAAAATGTAGAGCTCTTAATTAGTTAATTAGGGAGTATCAGATTTTTTTAAAGATCAAATCAGTTTGATAAAAAATTGGAATTAAAGTTTTGGGGATATATTTGTATTTTTTATATTATTTTTGTATCTAAAAATTTCGAACTGCACTTTGTGGCTTAAGGTAGCTATAATGCAAATTTTGCAAAAAAAAACTTCAAATTTTGAGATTTTATATTACACTCAAAGGAACTTTTTTTAACAGTTTATGTGCTTCCTTTATTTATTAAATATTATTTTCTTCGCACGTAAATCATAAAATTCAATTCAAAAACAATATCACAAAACCATTTTAAAAGAGCATACCTTTAGGATTTCCGATACACAATTTCTGGAGATAAAAATGTTTCCTTTTCGTACAGTGTTGCTATTGCTCACTTTTAAATCACTAACCAAAGTCGTTAAGTTCGTTTGAAATCGTTAAGTTTGTTAACCAAAAATTCGTTAAAGTTTTACAAACTATGAAATGGATAATAAAACAAATTCCAAATTTGAGCTTCTAGATGTCCATATTTCAGTGAAGGACTACGTTATTCAAAATTTGATGTATCTAGGTTTTTTCACAGTGCGAGAAAAATGCATATTCTTCATTATTAAATTTTTTTAAATGTAATGCAGGGCTCTAATATTTGAAGGCAATATTTTGAAAACTGGAACACCGTTTATAGTGAACCAACGCAAACTGCCAAAACAGAATTAACAGCCCTTCTGGGCAAATTTTCCCTTTAGGGTAAATAAAATTAAAGTCACGGAAATAAATCTTATAAAAATTAGCAGCAATTTAATTATATTCTTATATATTATTGGCAATTTCCAAAATTTTTTATAATTGATATTATGAAAACTAACGGCAATTTAGTTGCATGAAGTTAACGGCAATTTAGCTACATAGTTTACTATTAGGTCACATGAGCAAGACATTTGAACTCAAATATTCAGACCTGGGCTCTAATCCTGGAGACACAGATAGCTGCAAGTGTTTTTGTGTTTCACCAAACGTGCCGTAAACATGAGTGAATTCCTCTCAGAAGCTCTACACGAAGACATTCATCCCTTAGGCATATCGTCTTTGTATGTTTTGTTATATTCAAGCAAACCAGTAAATCTTCAGACCAGTAAGATAGTAAGACCATTGATAGCAAGGAAGATAAATATTACACATTTACTTCCTCCACTTTGCCATTTTTTTAATTATGCTGTTGTTATTGTTTCTTGTGGCTTTATTAGGAAATCAATCCATTTACATCAGGCCACTTGCCAAAAAAACAAAACATTAAATTCAAAATTTCATCACCAAACTATTAAAAAAAATTACAACACTAAAACTGAATTCTTTAAAATATCAATAAATTAAGACAAAGAATTTTCACAATTGAAATCTTAAAAATCTTCAATGATTAGACGAGAAGCAACTGTGTGCTCAGGACATAAGATTTCAGGCCATCCAATACAGCAGGAGAACGGGACCACTATGTTGGAACTCAGCTTCAAGGTTCGGACAGACCTGCTGCATATTCGTAGCTTCTGTTTTACAAATGGAATGGCAACACTATAAAAAAAAAAGCTTTTTATCTCCCGTGCGCGAGACTGTGTATCGGAAATTCTAAAGATATGCTCATTTTAAGATTATTTTACGATATTGCTTTTGAATTGAATTTTATGGTTTACTGCGAAGAACATGATATTTAATAAATAAAAGTAACACACAAAACGTTCAAAAAACGCCCCTTTGAGCGTAATGTAAAGTCTGAAAGCTTTCAGATTTTTATTTTTTTTTTCATTTTACCTTTTTTTATTTACTTGTTTTGCTTCCTTTTTGTTTCAGTTTTCATTTGTGTTCTCTCTCTTAGATTGTTGGCCAGCTACTTTTTATATAATTATTATA
>KK114255.1:55967-103997 GCA_000611955.2 Stegodyphus mimosarum | reverse complement strand
TGATTGATATGCCGAAAATGTTTTTTCAGAATGTTAACTAAATGGTTTAAATATCAGTTGAGGTAAGATTGACAAAATTAGGTAAAACTAAGAACAGTAATAAGGCGACAAAATTAAATAGTGGTGGGCTTGGTTTTCTATAATTATATAAAATCTTACCAATGTTAATTTCACTTTGTCCTAGTTAATTTCACTTTTGCTTTTGGAAAGCTTTATTAGATTCAATGCAATTGATTTCAGTACGTTAATGTTTTTTAATAATTGTTAGAGCTCGTTTGCTATCCCTAATCACCTGAATATAACCATTTACTTGGAATATCTAATTACTTTCCAGACGCCATAATTATGTATGTTTGTTTCTCCTTCCTTGTAATTTAGACCGTTTATTCAAATCTGCGGCTAGTGCTACAGAAGTTCTGATAACCAATCGTCTTTAGTCTTCTGTGAAAGTAATTACCTTAGAGAGGTGATGTTCAGTGTTCATTTATATTCTTTTAAGTACTGAGGCATCGTAGAAAGGCCATAGCACCAAAAAAGAAAATCTGTTCTTAGAAACTTAAAGTGTTTTATTACTTTAAAGTTAAGGCACATATTTCCGTATTGAACATTCTAGTATCTGGATTGGTTTGGTTTATTTGATCATGGCAAAGCACACGAGTTCTGTCTATGTAAAAGAAGATGCCTTCATGGAAGACTCTCCAAGTGTCACTGGCAACGTATACACCTTACACAATGGGGAAAGTAGGAAAATATCCACGTAAACAGCCCGTTCGTCTGAACGTGAAGCCAGGTTGAAATACCAGTGTTCAGCCATATTACTCTTATGTCGCTTTTAATCCTTGTAAAGGCATTTGATGAACATAAATAATGCCCTTATTCTCAAATACCAATGAAACTGTTGCTTCAAAGCCGGTGTTCAAATGACCAAAATTTTACTAATGATGTTATTGATACTGAGAAGTATCCTCATATAATTAGAAAGTGCACTGGCAGCACTTTGGCTCTCCGCGGAACAACACAGTTTTATAGCCATTTTGTAAGCAGTTCCCGTTTTGCGATTGGTTAAACTCCTTTAAAGAAACGCTCCCTAGTTCTTTATTATTTCAGAAGACGCACTTGAACACGGAAAAACTAAAAGTTATTGATACTTGACAGAAACATTTTTCTTTTAAATTATGTTATTGCAAACAACAGGGAAACAAATGCACATCTATGGGTTGAATAACTGAGTCTTTCCGTAAATAAATAAACAGATAAATTTCTACTTGGAGACAATTTGTAATAAGAAAATATCTAACCCCTTTGTTGCTAATTTCGGCGTTTGAAAATACAGGTTGATTTAAATACCGAAGACTCCTGAATAACTGAGATGATACCAGCGATGATAGCCACTGTTAACCCCAACATTAACAAAAATAATGTCTATTATAATTAGCAGAACAATACTATTAACACTTTACTTGTATTTATGAGTATTTTAATTTGGAGAAAAATGATTTGGTTATGTAAATAAAGTACATATATGCATGGATGCCTGTTAATTCATAGTGTCTGTGTGGCATGGGGACACTCAAGAATAAACGGCCAGCCAAAAATCCTCTCGGGTGGTTTGGTGATAGGAGAATAGAGGTAAGTGAACCTCGGAACCCACCATGGGTGTTATCCCTCGGAATTCTACCTAACGCTGAAGCACTTTCCTCGGTTCTGTCCAACAAAATTAGGGCTCAGCTAAGCAAAGCCCTAATGCCTCCTATATGGAGCTCAAGACTCATGCTAAACACAGTCTTCCACTCCTTGCTATGATAACATTAGCGGGCTTGTTCTCATTAGAACAGACAAATGAGATCAGTTTGTATATTTACTTCATGAGTTAATTATAGTACATATATATGCACTATGTATAGACAAGTGAGATCAGTTTGCATACTTACTTCTTGAATTAACTATATATATATATATATAGTTATATATATTACTCCATACATAGTGCATATATATATGCACTATGTATGGAGACGTGAGATAAGTTTGCATATTTACTTCTTGACTTAACTTATAGTCAAGTCATAACTTATAGTATATATATATATATACTATGTATAGATAAGTGAGATCAGTAGTTTGCATATTTACTTCTTGAGTTAACTATAGTATATATACCGGGTGGCCATAATTAAACTGACAGTGCTCACAGTGTTCTGTAGCGCGATCTATTTGCGAGAATGACGCCACATTTTGTAGGAATATTAAACAAGATGGGGACGAAGGATTCCGCGAAAAAACAAATTAGTTCCAAAAGTCACCGCTAGGGGAATATTTGGCGCTGTGTAATAGAAAATAGAGTGTTAAAAAAGGTAAATTAATACGGAATAAAATTACCTTTTAATATGCACATTTTCTGATTTAGTTCAAGTGCAATATGGCAACCCTTTTAAAAAACGTAAAATCTACATAAACACCGATAAAGTCTCGTGACTGCAATATCACGTACGCTGAGCAGAAGAAGTTCTTTATGCAAATTTCACGTTACATCCATTAGCACAGTGCTAGTTGCATGGGTTTTAAAAGGCAATGTGCTACGTTTCGAATCAATCGGATTGAAAGTTTATGTGCAATGTCTGCTTCTTTAGTCGAGCGTGCGTTACTGGTGAAATTCTTTTAACTCAACCAGTGCAACGCGTCAGCCGCTCTTCGTGCTTTTAGAACGCACAAAAAAATGCGTGAAGGTAACGGTTCTGTGTCAGTTAATGGGCTAAAAGCAAAGGCTGCGACGTTTGAGAAAACATGTTCTCTGAAGGCTCAATCAGGCAGAGGACGAAAACCTGTACCACAGGATACAATCGAAGCAGTTGCCACGGCGATTGTCGACAGAGAACTAGACAATATTGCTGCCACCTCTAGCGCTCGTGGAGTAGCTTGGAATACGGATATGCCTTATTACTTCTATCCGTACAAGATCAGCCATGTACAGGAGTTACTCTACCCCGACCATGCTAAGCGACTAACTTTTGCTCGCACCTTTCTTGCCAGAATGGAGGTGGATGGTGCTTGGCCGTGGAAAATCTTATGGGGAGACGAGGCCCACTTTTAACTGAATGGAACTGTAAATATCCAGAACTGCCGAATTTGGGATGACAAATCCCCACATGCAGTCACAGCAATTCCCTTACATTCACCAAAGGTAAACTGTTTGGTGTGGGTTCACAGCGGAATTTATCGTAGGTCCATTCTTCTATGAGAACATTACCCCGACAGGACAGGAAACCTGTTCTGTTACCGGAGAGAAATATCGCCACATGTTGAACAGCTTTGTCATTCCGGCACTTCAGCAAAAACAATGCCTGGGGGAAATCATTTTCATGCAAGATGGAACCCCTCCACACGTTGCTGTACGGGTGCAACAGATGCTACGACAAAAATTCACAACAGAAAGATTCATTAGCCGCTACTTTGCAACTGCATGGCCACCTCGTTCGCCTGATCTTACCCCATGCGACTTCTGGCTATGGGGTTACCTTAAGTCCACGGTCTATCAAGGAGTGGTCCAGGACCTGGCTACGTTGAAGGATAAAATATCACGGACTGTACGGGAGATTCTTGGAGACATGTTGCTTTCCGCTGTTGTGCATACTGTGCACAGAATGCAATATGTGGTCCACAACAACAGCAGCCACATTGAACCTCATTTATAAGCAAATCCGTATTGATTTGCATTTGTTAACACTCTATTTTCTATTACATAGCGCCAAATATTCCCCTAGCGGTGACTTTTGGAACTAATTCGTTTTTTCGCGGAATCCTTTGTCCCCCGTCTTGTTTAATCCTCCTACAAAATGTGGCTTCATTCTCGCAAATAGATCGAGCTACAGAACACTGTGAGCATTGTCAGTTTAACTATGACCGTAACCGTGAGGGTCCCTGTGCTGCCACTCAAAGACTTTCGAGCGCATTCCTCCGAATAACTATATTTGCAATCTCATCTCGATCGGTTAACTGGAACGGACACTAGAAGTGCAGATGTTGGCAAAGTTTCTTTATGACCACCCTGTAGTCTGGTGGTTGTACAATTAAGTTGGCAGGAATAAAGATAATTTCTAAATATTGTTTTATCATTCGCTATCACTGCTCACATCTTACATATTTGTTACTCCTTTTGATATTCCCTGTAAAAATTTTGTTTTATTCTGAAGATTTGTGATAGTAATTTTTTCAGTTGCTCCGCAATAAACAGATTTATTCTTTTCAAAGACAAGAGCTAGTTACTTACTTTCTAGTTCAATTTATCGGGAGTTTTATGTAATCTAGGAGGAATAATTCTTTGACTAGGCTAGACATAACCTTTCAATTTAAAATCATTTCAAGTGTTAAAGTGAAATTAGCATAGGTAATCTAGACTATAGTATTTTAAAAGCTGATAAGTTGTTTTTATTTCTTTAATTTTAGATTTTTTAAACTTTATCAAGTGTAATTAGCATAGGTAAACTAGACTGTAATATTTTAAATGCTGGTAATCTTACGTAAAATTTTATGATAAACTTGAGATGTTAAATTGAAAGCTGAAATTTTCATATTGTAATGTAATTTAATTCGTTAATTTATTTTTATTATCCCTTTTTCTGAAATGTAACAGGTTTGTTGATTTCAGATACGTAATTTATGCTGAAAAATAAATCAAATGCACGCAGGTGACTACTGCTATTATCACACAGAACTTTTTTTTTTCTTGAAGAGTTGTAGTAGAGAAGCATAGTGTTTTCAGGATCTTTAGATAATTACAAATGCAACTGCCTGTATAAATTAAAATAAAGTCTGCGGAGTGTTACTCTAATAGTAATCTTAACGCATTGTACAATTATAAAAATACATTAATTAATTAATAGAAATAAAAATTTATGGCTTAACTTATGTCGTAATACGCCTTGTTAGGTAATAGCGATCGACAATGTCCTCAAGAAATTTGTTATCAAGTCCTTGATTTAAAAAATTGTATTTTGTGAATTCTCTCACAGATCCATACATGCAATGGTTGAAGTGTTTTTGAATTAGGCATTAAAATAAATGGAACTAAATGACAGCAAGGGCAGATTTTCGTCATGTCCCAATGATTATGAAAATAGTCAGAAAAAGCAAGATGCAAAGAATACAAATTCGAAGCCACTACGTGCGATGAAAGTTCAAGAACTGTGCAGAAGGTCATCTTGCGAAATCGCTTTCACTGACCCACTTTCAATGACGGGTCATGCCTGCAGGCAATCCATGAGAACGATGAAGCTGTTCAAGGCCATATTTCTGCCTTATAATCATTTTCTTTTTTGAATATTTTAAATTATGATAATAAGCATCTGTTGTATTGTTCTTTACCTTGAATGTCTTTATCTTGAAGTATTTATCTAGAAATTCATTTCGAAAACACAACAGAAAACTGTACTGCAAAAAATGTTATTTTAATTTTATCTGTTATCATTAAATAGCTGTAAAGAAATTAATTAAAAATCTTATATTCAGTTTATTTCTCTAAAATGCAATTACTGTTGGAAAATATGGGAAAATAAAAAATAATTACATAAAATTTCTACTATTTCTTGCACGAAGAAAACAGAACGTACACTATAAATGTGTTGTGATACCAACAGTTAAATGCGAATTAATCAAGGTAATTAACATACAGCAGTGTTAGATAAAAGTGTCAGCTTTCTCTTTGCAGGCTGTACTTGCATGTTGACCTATTTGCAAAGCTAATTTTCATCTCTTGCAGCATGTCCACCTGCATAGTTTTAATTTAACGAAATGTGTGCAGAATTCTAGCTTCCTTATTAACAAGAAGATGAGTTTGACAGCTTAGAATATTCACTGTTTGAAACTACCACTGGCAAACTCAAGGCATAATTTATTAAAAAACCAAAGTTGACAAAATTCTTTATGAATACCTTAAGGAAAATGCTTTATTGAAATAAAAGAAAATAATATTCTTTTTAGAATTTCAGTATTATTGCTGATCGTGAGTTCCAATTGATTGTTTTTAAAGAAAATAAATATATTTATGCGGACTACAACTTCTTCTGATATCCCAAACTGGCAACCAAAACAACAGCTAGATGGTTCCGCGAGTTTGGTAAACGAACTATTCCTTCTTCGCGTAAAAAGGGTTCCGGCAGATGAGGTTAGGACGCTGCGCAGGAAGCATCGATGATGCAACTTGATGTAATTGAAAGAGAAAGGACTATAACCGTTTCTTTGATGATGTGATTCTATTCTATTTTTATGATGGACTGACCCTTATTTTCATCTTACTTCCTTTCATTCTGTACATATCATCCTCACGTTTATTATTTTAGTATTAAAAAAGCTACGAAATTCCACTACCTTCTTCATTATTAAGCCTAACCTCATCATACATTTATCATTACACTATTAAGTGATATTGTATTAACTATTAAATTTTTTATTTCCGAGCAAAAGACATGAAATATGTGCAAGGCCGTCTACGAGATTCCAAGTTTGGACCTCACAACTGCTAGCTGCACTTGCATTCGATTAAACTTCGAAAGCACATTACCTGCACGTGGTACTCGGGATTTTCTCCTCGAGTTTAAGAGCGATTGAAGAGGAGGGGATTCAATCGTCAAATCATGGAAGTGATGTATTATCATACCCCATCCCTTAATTCGGGTTAGGTACTTGCTCATATACCGTTTTTAAGCAGGTAATAGATGTTAATTTTTCTGCAATTAAAATCACAGTTCTGTAGAGTTTAGATGTCAGGTTCTATAAAAGTACTATCAAAGGCATGCATTTTTTGTCTGAGCTCAAAGACTGTAGAATAATGAAATGAAAGAAAAGGTATAAACTAGTTCAGGATAAGTGAAGATAGCAGTGATTTTGGAAAGATTTCGATGCCCAAAGAATTAAGTTCTCGAGTTCTTTGGGGGACAGCGATCAAAATATTTTTAAGGATTTTTGTTTACCTGACATGTATTTTATTTCAGTTCTTTCATAGAATCATGATGGGAATATCTTGTACAATCAACTGGCTAGTCGAATCAGGAAACATGAAAAGTGCGCAGTACGCTTGCCTGGATACGAAATCCGGACCTTCTGATTGCCGCTGGCCGTGCTTCCAGTTACATTATGAAGGCAAGCTGTAAGGAGGGAGGAAGTATCGTATACAAAAATAACCTTATCACATGCATTTTTGGCCTAAATTTTTATATTCTTCACATTTTTTCGGCTGTTACACATTGCATTTTTAGCGAAATAAATATTTTGCGATTTCGACATAATATTGTGTTTTATTATAATCACATTTAGTGACCAAGCATGATATCCTTTGACTGAGAAATTTAGAACGTATGGACAAAATATTTTGTAATTTTATTATAATGTTTCCCATTCCAAAGGCCTTCATTTTTCGAATTAGAAAATTTTGAATAATTTAATTTAATCTTCCTACTTTCCCCGTATCTTTTGCAGTGGCCAAGTGGTTAAGACCGATGCATACTGGAAATTTCGATTCGGGATCAATCCCAGATTTTCTCCAAATACATGAATACGAGTCAATTTCTCTTAGAAAGGTCCTCCCTAAATGCGTCTCTTTCCTTAGCCAGAGCTCTTGTGTGCTTTACCATATTCCAGCAGTTCATTACCCATTTTTCATTCATTACCCATTACATGCCCATTGGGCAACTAGGTCATTTATCACTCACCCGACAGGCAAATACTGTGATTTTAAAAGGCATAAAGATCTTTTAATTTACTCATTTCCGGTAACGAATAAACTGCAAGTTAACAGAAGTGTTTATATTTGACGTGATGCAATATTTTTAACGTATCTTTCAAATTTAAGCTAGATATTGCTTAACTAACAGCACAGTTTAAATACGACGTACTTATTTCTCAGTAATTATAATCTTATTTTATTTTTAGTGCTATCTCAGTTGGTAGGAATAATGACAGGTTAATTAAAGGATTTGTAACACATATCTATAATTAACGATGTTTACTTTATCTGTCGCTTATTTTAATATTTGATTTTGTTTTAACCCTTCCCGTTTGCTTTCCAGTCTTTCCTGTTTGAATTATTGTTTACATTGCTTGTTGTTAAGACATTTGCGTTTATTTAATAAACATTTGTGCTTATTCCAGATTTTATTAAATTAATAAGATATGCTCGAACGGAAAAAGTGCGCATCTGAGTAAAAGAAAAAGTAATTTTCAAGTCATCTAAAAAGCAGATTTTAATTAAAAAGTACCGAATGCTTAAGATTCAATTCAAATTTTTGTCAGGGAAACTTAAAGAAACATTTCGCTTAAAGATATTAACTTTGAATTACAGATTAACTGAAAATTTTGACTGCGCAAACTGAAAGGCTCTGAATTTTTGAAACGGAACATTCCATGTGCTCTTCCTATACTGGAAGGGGGGGAAAAGGTCTGAAATGGTTCAGATTTTAACGACCACCTAAAAGGATTTCTTAGGTTTTTTTTTTTTTTAACTCCCTCGCTATCAGTCTGCTGTTGCACCCACTTCTGCTAACCCATTTATTTTTGCATTTTTAGCTTTAGTATTAAACATCGGTTTCTTCGCACTTACGCCACATACACTTTGACAACAAATTGAAAAAGTTTTAAAAGCTGCAAAGCAGGATATGTCTAGAATTAACGATGTTGGCATGCATTTTTATATCTTTTTCAGTCTTTTCTCAGTTCATCATATCATTATTCAGTTTTCTTAGTAAGACGACTTATAAAACCTTTTTTTTTAATTTTTGAGTTTTTTATTTGTTAAATATCATGTTCTTTGTATTTTACGCCACATAAATTTCAACAGCAAAGTCATAATATATTTAAAAACAGCATAATCATAAAATATTTTTGCCTTTTTTATTATTAGCGTTTTGCGTGTTAAATTTATTAACTAAATATTTAAATTATATTAATAAAATATCACTAAATTAACCAAATATCACAAAACTAAATATCATTATATATCTATCATCACTATATATTATATAAACTTTATTAACTAAATATCACTATCTTCGCACTTTACACCACATAGAATTCAGTTCAATAGCAAAATCTCAAACTAGTTAAAAACAGGATAGCTTTAGAATTTGCGATATACAAACCACTGGGGATAAAACTGTTTTTTCTGTAGAGTGTTACAACTCCTGGCTTTCAGATACGTAGTTGAGTTCGTTAATCAAAACTTTATTAAAATCTTACAGAATGTGAAATGTGAAATATAAAATTTGAAATTCAAAGCTGGAATTTCTATGTGCACATGTTGGAGGACTACATTATTCAAAATTTTATGGCTCTATGTAACGTTCTTTTTCCACAGTGCGAGGAACATACGCATACACGTGCAAATTTTTAATTTTTAATGTCTTTAAAAATAACGCAAGGGCTAATATTTGGTGGCAAGAACTGTACAATTCACATTGTATTTATTGCAGATGACTCTTTAAGAATATTTTACTTGAATTCTTTATAACAAAAATTCCAGTAGTAATAAAATACTGTAAAATATGCTTAAAAACATAAATACTTAAATATTTATACACCAGAAACTTCCAGTTTGTAAATTGTTAAACTGTAAACGTAAAATTTTACTTTTATGTGGACCCGATATAAGTCACTATATATTCTAAACTACAAACTTTTCGTCTGTAAAATTATTCTTAGCATAATTCGAGCATCACAATTTTATTCACCGCATAAGTAAATGCAGATTTCATTACAGTTTATGCATAATAATTATATTATTGACTTATGCAATTGTTATCGATATGAAACAATAACAGTGGTCTAGGTTATAAATTTCGAAAAGTTTTATTTTTATTAAGATGCGACTCATCTGAATGAAAAAACTGCATATTAAATGGCAGTTCGATTCTTTGTATATATATATATTGCTTTTTGAGCTGTATTCTAATATGCAGTGTATTTGAATATAAATCTGTAACTTTGCGTAATAATGTACGGAAAAGCACAAATCATTAAAACTTAATTCATTCTTACGTGACACATAAAAATTATTCACAGACTAAAATTAAATGCAGCTGTTATATAAATGTAGGTTCCGGAATACAGAGGTGTCATAAAAATACTTCCTCGATATATGAAATGATGTAAGGATTTTAAGTTTTACTAAAGTTTATTTTATTTTAAAAACTTTGCTATCCTCTCTTATTTTTTATTTCATGCCAGAATAAGCGCGGGTAGAATTGTCTATGCAAATGAGGTTGCAAACTGTATAAGTATTTAAGATATGGCTTTTAGCAGTAGCAGAGGGAGACTTCTCGCTGCCTTGCCCTGCGTGTGTTTTTCTGTCAGTTCATGTCTCCTTTAAGACCAGAACTTAGTTCTCGCTGATATTTGAAGAAGTATTGTAGTTTTTTGCATTCCGCTCACTACATACGTAATATTAAAAGGCCAATCTTCTCGTTACTACTCTCTGTAAAGCATCTAAGTTCCTACTTAGTTCCCATTTAGTTAAATTAGTTTATTTCTTATTCCCTACGTTTTAGACCATAAGTGCTGGTCTCTGTATCCCGAAGTGTGGGAACGACTGTACGCTGTGAGAAATGAAAGGTGAATTTAACCATTTTTATCTTTGTTGTATCTTTTACACACGCACGAACACAGTTTTGAGTAAGCTTCCTGTTCCTACTCAGGATTGCACTGATGTTTCCCAAGTCAGTTAGAAAGCACAGCAGTCCTGACAACCCTAGCAGCCTATACGCTCAACCAGTCGAAATTAAAATTCAGGTACTGTTATCTGAAGGTCTGCGTTCAAGATTGTGATGATTTAAAACAATACAGCTCTCACAGTTATGGCATCAATGAAAACATTTGCAAGTTTTCGAATGACAACACCCACTGTTTTCCTGCGCAAATTGGTCAACGTCCTTAAACGACTTAGACCGATACACGTATAACGAAAATTACCGGCATCGAATATTTGCAAAGGAAAACATTTTACATTGTAAAGGTCCACTGATAACATAACCGAGATGAGGGAAAAGATCTTTCATTGGACCTAAAGGCTTTCAACGTGTACAACGTTTCAAGATAGTCATCTCCCGCAACTTTGCAGTTTCGTTCTTGCCACGATCTCCCGATTTTTCTCCGACAGATTTCTGGTTCTGGGGTTGTCTGAAATTTAATGTCTTCACTTGAAATCTACGAGATTTGTCAGAATTGAAAGACGCCATAGGACGTGAACCCTGCGTTATCATTGTTCTCGGTCCCGTGCATGCAATGCTTTATCATCTGCGAAAGTGGGCACATTAAAAATTTGTAATTCCAATCAAAGTTTTTCCCACTCCCCTCTCTTGTATTGTCATTGGGTTTTTACAATATTCATCTTTGCAAATGTTTTACGCCGGCAGTTTTCGTTGTAACGTATCGTTTAAACGATTCCCAAGGCATTGTGATTACTTCTCAAAGCTCTGATCAGTTTGTGCAGAAAAATAAGTGTTGCTATTCGAAAATTTCGAAATTTTTTTCACTTTAACCGTTAGACTTCTGTTGTTTTAAATCGTCACAATCTCAAGCTCATACTGCCAAATAACAGAATCTGAAATTACATTGCGATTAATTGAGCGGATAGGGATATCTGTCATATATCGAGGAAATTTTTATGAATACCCTGTATGTACATCATCTACCATGAAGAAGTTTGTTTCAATATGTAAACTACCTGTTTCAATTCAATTAATTTCAAATATTGTAAGCATTAGCAAAGCACGAATATGTACATTTTGCAGTATATTTCTGTGATTTTACTACCCGGAAAAGCAAATAAATGCTCTCCCTTTAACTGACATCGTTAAATTACCTAATTTTGAAATTCTGCGTTTGTAAGAGTAATGCAGTATGTAATTAAAATTTTCAAATCATGTGAATAATATTATACAGTTTGTACTTTTAACTTGACAATATTCATTTTGAAATGGAAAATAACATACATATCAGGTTTTTTTATTATGTGAAATTTAATTTAAAGGCTGTCAAAAGAGCACTAAAATCTTTTCGATTAACTCACAATATTTTGAATCATTAGACATAAATGATCGAGTGATGTAAATAATTTGAATCCATTTCAAATTAGTAAAAAATCTCTTATCTTTAATTGGCGTAGATTTTGAATAGAGTTCTATTGATTTTGAAGGCCGATCAGACATAGATTCATCTTCTTCAAGGGCAAAAGAATTTTTCCTACTGGAAAAAAGCAATTAGCAAAAATAGTTTAAATGCTATAGAAGATGAATCTATGCGTAATTGCCTCGAAACTAATAGATTTTTGTTCAAATTCTACGTCAATCTAAAGCTGCTTTTTAGCGTAACTTTGAATTTTACACTGGCGTTTTTCGTTTCTAGTTAAATTGGGTGATTTTATATTTGCGCATATGGCAGTTTTGAAAGGGGCATTTAACCATATAATACCTAGTTAACTATAAGTGCAGATGTCTCCTATTATTTATTAATTCTAAACAGATAAAGGCCCCTTACACTAGTTGTCCAGATCATCATCGTCTTCATGGGGTCAACGGTGCCGTTCTAGTGCCGAGGTGTTGCTGTTGTTTCGTGCAGCTGACATCATAAACTTTGCCACCGCTGGCGGTGTTATCAGTTGCCCCGTCTTAATGTTCAAATTTGAGCAAATGGGGCATTTACACAGCTGCTTGGATTTTACATTAAACATTGCATACACGCATTAGGAATGCATTCATTGTTGTTAACCTGCTTGGACTAAACTAATGGAACTTCAAACTTTCTACAGGTTAACCAGTTATGGGCAACAAGTGAAATGTCTGCATAGTTTGTCAAAAACAATCAGTTAGCTTTACGATTTGTTGATACAATTCTAGTATTTATCTTTCTTTACACTTTAACACATACATAATATAAACATTTTGTTAGTATCTATATTCGTGCAGTCCAGTAGCTGAAACTTTTGGGTAGCAAATTAATTGCACAAGGAGATGGGATTTGTCGCTTAACTGCCAAAGCTAAACTAAACAAATTACTCTTACCTATCCAGCAATGAATATTTCTTGTGGGCAGGTATCTCTGTTTTTCAGTTTTTGCAGAAGTTCTTCTAAATTTAAAATTGAAACTAATTTGTTATAAACCTAATAGACACCTATGGTTATACATCTTAAGAAGTAACTCAAGGGAATAGTACAGTATTACACATTTGACAGAAAATAAGTAAGAATACTTATGTAAGTTCTTTCGATGGAAATGCCTAGAAGAGTAAAACACGTTTTCTTTTATGTTATTTCAATATGCCTTTTTTATTTTAGGTTTTCTACAATGGCAGCTAAGAAGAAACGTATTGCAGTCATCGGTGGTGGTTTTGCAGGTTTCTGTTCAATTGTTATGCTCAAAGAGGAGGAACTGGAACCAGTTTGCTTTGAACAGATGGATAATCCTGGTGGCAGTTGGTTTTATAGAGAAGAATCCATTGAAGGTCTTGGATCCCTGATGGCGACTACTGTTCTTAACACTAGCAAGGAAATGAGTGCAATTAGTAATTTTCCTCCACGAAAGGAATTGCATAACTACATGAGACCTCACGAGATGTACCAGTACTTTACTGAATACCACAGTCAATACGAGTGCTTAAAACATGTGAAATTTAATATGATGGTTACTTCAGTTAAGCGCTCTGAAGATTATGGCGAAACTGGAAAATGGAAGGTGACTGCAAAAAATACTATAACAGAAGAAGAACTTGCTGATGTCTATGATGGTGTAATGGTTTGTGTAGGACACATGAATCGGCCTGTGATTCCAAAATATCCGGGACAAGAAATCTTTAAAGGAAAAATTATACACACACACTGCTTTAAAGAAGTGAACGAATTCAAAGGTCAGAATGTTTTAGTTGTAGGTATAGGAAGTTCTGCTGTAGATGCTGCTGTAGCAGTCAGCAATGTAGCCAGACAAGTAAGATTTCCAGTATTTAATTTTTAACATTTATGGCTTTTAATGACATAAATTTTCTCTTTCTGTTAGTTGACACATTGAGCTGCCTATATATCTTATCTTACCAACGTAAACAATTAGTGATTTAGTAATAGCTGTTGCTCTTTACGTATGTTCTCTCCACGCATGTACACTAGTTTGGATCTTGGGAATTTTGAAACATTTATAAAAAAAACAGTAAATTTTAGTTTTTCATTTTCTAAAATTAAAGCAATCAATTAAATGAAATTAAACTAGGAATTACACATTAAATTTAGCTATTGTTGGTTCCAAATTTTTAGTTTAGAAAGCTAGAGAATTTATTGGTTCCGTATTTTTTTAAATAAAATTAATATAACAACGTTCACAAACAAAGTTTAATAAGTTACAGAACGTATCTGCTATGAAAGCATTTTTTGGATAATATGATTCTTACGTGAATGTATGTTATGTAGTTTATCTACTCGATATACCATATTCGTCAATATATACTGCAATATATCATTTATTTAGAAAATAGCTATTATTATAAAATGTCAAATACTGAAGTAAATAGAAAAAAAAACTTGCTTGCATTTACATGAGGAATTAAGCAATGAAAGTGATGTCAGTTTAAATTAACCACATTTGAAAGCATTTAGGATATGTATAGCCCTTGCTATGAAAACCAAATTATATACATTAACAATATGAATATCTTATTATAATATATAGCGTACAAAATGAAGTGTAATCATTAATATAATGTATAATGGTAGCTAGAACTAGTATAGTGAAATAGTATTACAGCGATATCTGAGCAGGCTCTAATCCGCAGCGTATTTTCTTTTTGAAAGACGCTTTTTTTTACAGATGTTAAGAACAAGCAACAGCTTGGTTACAAGAACTGAGAGATATAATAGATCCATATCGATACCGTCTGAATCAGCAGTTTGTTAAGTTGTTTGTTCAGCATTTTGTTAAGTTCTTTGTTTGTGCATGTTTATGGAATGGACTGCTGTGATCAGCATATTTAAGCTAATGTGAATTATTCAAAGATTTTTATCATTTTTATATTCTATTTGAATTCTAGGATAAAAATCAATGAATTAAACGCACGTTTTTGCAACATCTTCCCTTCTTCGTGAAATTTTATAAAATCAGGAAATTTTATTTGTTTCTATTAATTATACTGAGCTATTCTTGAAATCTTGTAACTAATTTTATTTACAATATTCTTTTCCGTATTATTTAATGTGTTAATTTACTCTAGTGTTTAACGCACATTTAATATTGAGAATAATTTTGTTTGTCTCTGATAAAATCATAGTTTGATGTTATTATATTCTTGCACGTAGTTTTAAAATGTTTATTAAATTTTTAATCCTATGTTTTTTAATGTCAACAGATATACATGAACATTTTCAATATGTATCTTATGTCAGGTTATTTGGATACAAAACATACACAACGGTTTTCTACCAGAGAGAAGGACTGCCTTCGTGGAGGTCATTTTAAGGTAATCTGGCTCGTATTCGCATTTCACATGAGGAGAAAAAAAAACATCCATGCAGCCAACCCGTTCACCACCTAGCTTTCAGTAGTCAGCCACTGGTAGTGAAAAAAAAAAGAGAAGATAGTTCTAAATCTTCCGTTCTACTCTGCCTATTGACGAAATTCAACTTGCGTTCTTCATGTCCTTAAAACGCGACTTAGGATATGTATTAGATTTATATATAACATTGTTCGAATATACGTATTTTGATGCAAAATCGGACTTTTGCTGCAATGACATGACAGTTTTTTTTTCCATATTTCGATTCTACGACTCAAATTATGCCACAGTACCAAGTTTTGTAAAGATCGCACGAGTAGTTTTCATTCCAAATAAAACTCGCCAATTTTTTTATGATTTATTTTTAAAATTTGTATTTTTAAATAATTTTTATAATTTTTTCGAAAAATTTTGAATTTTTAACCTATAAAATTTTTTGCCATCATTTTAAAGTTGATGTATTTCTAAGCATATTTGCAAAAATTTAGAGCATTTTTATTCAAAATTTCCTATGATATACTTGAATTTAAATTTTGGCGCGTTTTGAAATTTGGCGTATGTATTATAAGCGATAATAACGAAAATGTGGTTTACGCACTCTTGTTAATATTATTTGAAAATATGAACGATGACTTTTTTTCATCGCGTGGGCAGTGAAAAAAACGAAAGGATAATAGGTTGCTATAAATTAAGAAGTTCGCCAAGTGAATTTTGTTCTTGAAGCAAACTGAAAAAATCCGCCGAGATAAATTTTTTAATTTCTCCATAAATTTCTCACCAAATATTAGAAAATTCAATATCTAGACATAATTGGAATGGTAGAATGAAAATATGGAAAGAAATCGGTACATTATTTCAAAAAGAGTCCGATATTGTGTCAAAATACCTATGTTAAGACAATGCTATATATAAATCTAATATATGGCCTAAGTCGCGCTTTCGAGACATGAAAACCTCAATTTAAATTTCGGCAATCGGTCCAGTAGAAAGGGAGATACAGAACTGCCCTTCCTTTTTTTTTCTCAGCGTACAACACATGTTATTTTTATAAAATTTAATTTTTTAATTATCTCTTTGCTTAAACGTACCCAAAATACCAACAACTATATCATCTTACTATATGATTGATTCCAACATCATAACTCCTAATCCAGGATAAGATACATCTTAAAGATAATAATATAATCAATTACTTTAATGTATTATAGAACACCCTTTTTTTTGTTGAAAATTTGTGAAGCTTTCTTCTCATACTTTCCTACCTTTAGCTTAGTGTTTAAATACCTTAGTTTGTTCATGCATCAAATCCACTCTGTAGTGGCTGATTTATTGTACACGGATCAATAGGTATAACCTCATAACTAGATATTTATATCCACATACATCTGAGAAATTTTTGTGCCACAAGCATAGAAATTTTTCATAGATCCTAGGTGGTTACTTAAAAGTTTAGAAATTTCTAAATTTAGCTTCATATTTTGTTGTAATAAAGTACTTATAGCCTAGGAGCTTTTGTGCTTTCAAAAATGTAGACTCATGGATGACTTTTAAAAGGATATTCCTTGCATTTACTGTACACTTGAGGAAAAGTATGAAACGACTCTAAAGGCGTCTCTAGTAAGGCTAGTGACTCGTAAGTATATTTAGTTTAGCCATCGAAAAGTGCATGTGAAGGAGAGAAAAATCTGATGTTATTACCTGTGTAAATTAGCTCAAAAAGCTATAAAAAATACCAGAGAAAAAAATTCAGTGAGAGAAAATACATTCTGAAACATCAAATATTCATTTAAAAAAAGAGAGAAATCTGAGATTAGAAAAGAAGATATTTCGAAATAAATGCTTAAAAATAGTCCTCGTGCTAAATACCGTACCTTAAATTGACTTTTTATGCCTGCGGAAATAAAGCACAGCTTAATAATTATTTATGTGTTTATGAAAACCAAGAATATCCGTGCAGATTTCGGTGAAAAATAGTGATGGTGCCATATTCTACCCTGTTTATTTCAGCACTGTTTCCTCAGCAGTTTTTACATTATATGTCCAACGAATGAAAGTACAAAAAGAAACATTATAATAGGCTAAAAATTAAAAACAAAATTTTGTTAACTCGTCCGGCGCTACAGCTGCCAAATTGATGTAAAATAAATTTAAAGCACCTAAATTTAATGACAATTCCTAAACAACAATAATTGCACCGTATATAAGAGGTTTAACACGGTATCTAAACAAATCAAAAGTTTTCCTACACGTTTTAGAAAAAAATACATAAATAAATAAAAATAAAATAAAAAAGAGTAAAATAAGAAAAAAGAATAAAAATTAACATTGTGCCAAATTAACTACTCAAGAAAAAACCCCATAAAACTTTACATTCTGAAAATTGACAATTAAAAAAATTAATTGGTTTAAAATCATTACATGCAAATTCGAAATTCAAAAGCAATTACAAATAAAGAGCAAAACAAATATACTTTAAACCACAAACAGTCATTTAAACAACACTCAAAAAATGGGTGATCCCCGATTATGCTAAACTAAACTTTTGATTACAAGAAAACGTTTCATAAACATTTCATAGAGATTTCTATAAATAACAAAATCTAATCTGAGCCTTAAACAGCTAAAAACTGGAAAACCTATTTGAAACAAAAATTGCAAAAGACACAAACTTAATTCTTAAGACGATCTTCTTAACGTAAACTAAGTGAATTTTTAAGACGACCAAACTGTGTTCCTTCAACAAGAAAGTAGAATTGTGAAGAAGCAAAAGTTTTGTAGTTTTTGGAAAAAGCATGCGATAAGGTTGAAAGTGCCCAATTGCAGAACTAAGTATTTTAACATCAACTCAAAATCCGTTTCTAATCGGCTCTTATGCACGTTTAAAAAGGGGAAAATTACGAAAATGTCCATGCATCCAGCCCAACATCTGGATTCTAACCTCGGGCCCGAACTATCAGTGCTTAGCAACTTTACAACTCGGCCACTGGTGCGCTTTCTGTAGGTAACGGGAGATGTGATGATGTAGCAGATGACGAAAGGACAAGAGGTTTTACGGTTGGTCTGTTACGAAGCCTAGTGATTGGCTGGGAGCAGGCGGAGACAGAGCTGCAGGAGTTGTATTTTATATTTTTTTTTTCTTTTTATGACCGCAAATTAAAAATTTCAGAAAAAACGATTATTCGTCAATTCAAATTCAGCCATGATATATAATATGATTTCAAATTTTTTAAATGGTAGAATACTCAGTACTACAATAAAAGTGATGCGTTGACATTACAATAGTCGCTTTTCATTGAAATAAGGTTTCCTCTTCTCAAGAGCGTTGAAAAGAAAAGAGAAAAATAAATTTCTGAAAAAAATATGCATGAAGTACGAAGATATACAGTCTTTTTGCAAAAATATTAAAGGTTTCCCGACAACTCCGTAAAGAGTTACATTAAATGAGCTATGGACACTTATTTTTAATGTCTTAGTCATTAACAAGTCTACAACCATCCCTGCTTTGCCTTCCGCCTCAAGAGAACAAGAAAGGCAAAACTCTCACTGAGTTTTGTGGTGAGTAACCAGAGCTGACTGAGGCCTAAAACAAAACTAAATGATCTGATGATGAAGCCGAAACGAAGACTCCGTGATGCGCACAATTTAGCCATGTTTGGTCACTGAGTTCTGTCTTCAATTTTCTGTTTTATTACTTCTGCTGATCAATAAGTTTGATGTTTCTGGAATTTAGGCCTGATAATTAGTACCCTGGAATTTTCTAGGTTTAATTTCACAGTTCCCATTAAGCAAATTATCCTGTAATTTCGTTAGTTTGCATTCTGAGTGATTAAACTTTAATGACAACAGCAGAAGGAAAGTAACGGAATTTGGTCAGTAGTTTAAGTTATTTCTATATTTGTGTACATTAATACTATTCAGTATATTATTGGAATTCATAATAAAATTTTAGTATACAGTATTCTGGTATTTCGTGCATTCAAAATAAATGTATTACGTAATAAATGCATTATAAAACGAACAAGCAATGTACTTAATATATATAAGCAATATAATCAGCGTAATATACTTAAATTTCCAGGACTAGTTTTGAATGTTTAAATATAGAAATGATTCCTCAGGTGCAGGAGTGCAAATGATTCTTGCAGCTGAAGAAGAAGACTGTATTTAAACCTTGAATTTATGAATATTACGCTAACAGTTTTGCCTTAGGATCTCCAATAATCATACATAATTATCACTATTTCAGATGAATATGTAGGATTCCGAAGAATATTAAAAAAAACGAATTTATTTTTATTGAATCGAAATGATTTGATAAGCTGAAAACAGCTTCTTTCGAGTTTGTATTTGTTTTAATAATAAAAATGCAAGTATAAAGTTATTTATTCCTGTTGGATGATATCTAAATTTATCAATAACTTCTTAGACTGAATGAAAAGTGTGGTCATATTCCACTACGTGAATATCACAATGTAGAGTCATTACTTTTTTTTTTTGGTTTGTTTGTTTTTGTTTAAAGCAGGAGATATGAAAAATGGGATATTCCCTCGCCGGGACTCAACGCTGGACCTCTCGAATACGCGTCAAATGTGCTGTCGTTACACCACTAAAACATGCTGGAAGGAGAGGAAAATGCCTTATATACTCCCTCTTAAGGGCACTGGGGATCAGGAGACCAAGTCGCCAAATCCTGGTTGTGAAGCATTATTGTCCACCACCTTTTATTTCGGGCACCACCTCAGAGTTATTAGGATTCTTTATTTAAGACGTGAAACATGTGTGATGCCCTCGCCGGGACTCGAACCTAGACTTCTCGAATACGCGCCGAGTGTGCTACACTATGAAGACTTTCTGGAAGAAGGGAGAAAATATCTTATGCCATGAGAAGCTCTAGAATATATAACAATATATTTAATTAATAGATTCTATCTATTTTAAATGGTTGAAGTTTTAGTTACGCTGTCTAATGTATCTTTCATGTCTGTAATGTGATGTCTTCAAGATTTCAAATATAAAAGTTCCAAACTTTGTTTATGTGTTTAGAATGTAAACGTTTTCTTGATATTTGATCAACAGCAGATTTTACTCTCTTGTCTAAAATAGCTTAGAATTAATTTTATGGGGTTATTATAAGTTTCGAAATTTTTCATTATCTTACCAATCACTGAGAAAAAACTTAATGATTAAGTCATGCGTTAAATGCCCTAATAATAAACGTATTTGGAACATTGTTTGATGAGTGATTCATGTGCTGATCTTTAAAAGCTGCGTTCTCTTACAATTCTCTCCTTCTTTATTCCAGGTAATTTTAGATGAAGATAAATCGTACCAATTGTTATGCACCTTAAATATACAAGTTTTGTTCGACTTTTAGAAAAAAAAAAACCTTTCGTATAATCTACGTATGCTTCTTTAGTTAAATTTCCTCTAAATAAGTTATTTTTGCTTTGGAATATTTCGCAACGAATTTAAATTTAAATGCTAATGAGAAATGAAGCGGAGATTACTTTTGATAAGGGCATAAAACTTCAGATTGAAATTAATATTTGACAAAGAATTATACGCGGAAGAGCCTTCAGAGCACGTTTCAAAGAACAGCATTCATTTATTTCTATTAAAATTATTATTATTTATTACGTATTGAAATTTTTTATTAATTATCTTAATAGCAACAGAACAATATTTATATTCTGTTTCAGTGTTTTGCACTTGAATACTCGATATGCCCAAAATTTACATTTGAATACGGAATATTAAAAATAATAAAACAATGTGAATAATCGGTTCATATACTTTACAACTTTCGCAATTAAGCGAACTCAAACATAGATTAAATTTGTTTTATTATAAAAACCGATATAGTATGAGAAAAACTGATTCAGATATGTCTTCTTCAGTGAAGAAAAATATCCTCTGTCATTGTGAAGGAAATAATCGTTAAAATAAACTATATAATTACCATGTTTACTCAGGTATTACCATATTTTCTTCCTTAATTTTTATGGAACGAAACGCTAAAGGATAAAAGAATGCGAATAATTTGATTTCGAAGGATGCGATTACAGTAGGAACACGACAAATGGAAAGTATTCATGATAAAATTACTGGCATTTGTCGCAATATTATTTAGTTAATAGAAATCTACATTCCGCTAAGAATACATAGTTGCATTACAATGACAATATCTAATTACATATCTTCCTTTATACTTCCGTGTATCTTGATTCTCTTCCGCTTTTATTATTGTCCACTGCTACTTCTTAAGTCTCAAATCATTTAATGATGCTAAACTGCTGCTTGTGTCGTCTGCTACAGATTGCAAGTGGTCACTATCGTCCCTGTAGCATCGTCTTCGTCACTATTCAATCTATCTTGCCACGTGCACTAATCTTCAGAACCATCAACGATATTAAAAACGTCCGTTTTCTTGAAGCTTTTCATTATTATTGCTTAATCAGGCAGAGCACATGCACCCAAAATAAACTAACTAATGAATTGGTAATTAAATTATTAATTGTGGTAAAATAGCTAAGGGGGAAAATACATGAGTAAATGTGGTATTAATAAACAGCAGAGGAGGTTTGTTGCTTTTTCAGAGATTAAAAAAAAACTGATTTCCGTCTTTATTTTATACGCATTTATTTTTTCAGAATGGCTGTAAAGCATTCCGGTTTATCGTAATAACTCATCTTATACGTCATACTATTTTTTTCAATAATTCCATATGCTTCTCTGCTAACACATAAATCTTATTCCATAGAATAAAAACCCTATCAAAATAAATAAAATGTACGAAAAGTGCAAAATTTATCATGGAATTGAAGATTTTTAGCTTCTATTTTTACCAACCCATTTTAAGTATATATTTTTATCTTATTTAAGATATATATAATTAGGTACCTAAATTTGTTTCGGCTTTCCATGTAAAAGATTATTTGGTTCTAAATTTTTTGTAGACATGCAGGGGTAATATTCAATGAATAAATTTAAAACATTCGCCAATAATTTATTTTTTTATTTCTTACTGAACAAAGTGATGTACACTATGGTTTGTTACTTTAAAATCGGCACTCCAAGAGCATTGCGACCCTTTTCCAATAGAGGATTTTAGATATTAGAAAATATCGACATTTTTCCGCTGCAGTTGTCATAGTAATGAGCTGTAGTGTGCAGGTGGAAGAAGAATTTTCTAGAGTAACATAGAAACGGGGATCGAAAACGAAACGGGATAATATTACGTGATTACATTTTTGACTAATGAAGGTCTTGATCCCACAGAAATAAAGCAATATGTATCTTGTGTGTATACTGATACGTTTCCTTCCTACTCTACTGCTAAATAATGAGTAAATCAATTTCAGATGGTTTGAGAATCCCCTGAAGATGTTTCTCAAAACGAAACCCATGAGGTTCCGACATCAGAAAATATAGGTTGTGTCTAGGAGGAAATATTGCCTTAGAGTATTTCCCATGAATGTCTCCACTTGAGTAATGTCTCTGCAGGATGGGTACTTTTCAGCAGTTCAGAAACGGTAAGATGTCAATGAAATTAAAAACCAGCAATGGGGGCTTAAACATCATGACCATCCCCTTTAGAGGCCAGATTTTCCTCCATCTATTCAATCAACTAAAATCTAAATTTCTTAGAAAACATGAAGGATTATTAAAGGGGTTATGGAACATTTTAAGAACAAACATTTAAACTACATTTTCAGGGGCACAGATTTGCTCAATAAAAGCTATGAAAATTGTATCGAGGTTAAGAAGTCCATATGGAAAATAAACTATAAAAGTTTCTTGATTCCTTTTAGATATATCATGACGAGAACTATTATATTTATCTACTTATATATCTCTTATTGCATTTAACGTTCCATGATAAAATGAGGATGCATGTTAGGAATTTTATCCTAGCACACGAAATGGGTACATTAGGAATCTTGATAAAATTCGTAATATATTCGTTTCCTTGCTCTGCACATTTTTACTATCATGATGCAAATAATTCCATGAAACCAAGTCGACTAATTTATTTTCTTACTTTTCAGGTCTACCTCAGTACAAGAAGTGGAGCTTACATATTAAGCAGAGTAGGACCTGGAGGATATCCAATGGATTACCTGCTCTTAAGACGTTTTTTAAACAGTTCTTTAGATGTATTACCAGTTAACTTTTGCAGTTGGTTTATTGAAAAGCTGTATATTGATTCAAAATTTCATCACAAATTGTATAACGTACCTCCAAAATATCGGTTTCTGTCAAAAGATCCAGTTGTTAACGATAAAATTGCCTTTAAATTATTATGCGGCTCAGTAATTCAGAAGAGAGACATTTCCCGTTTTACAGAAAAGGGTGTTATCTTCGAAGGCAGCAACGAAGAGGTACAAATAGATGCTGTCATTATGGGAACTGGGTATACGTGGAAATTTCCATTTCTGGAAGATGGAATAGTTACGCAAGAAAAAAATGGGCGAATCAATTTATACAAGGCAATGTACCCTCCACATCTGAAACATCCAACTCTTGCAATTATAGGCTTCGTTGTGTCTTTCGGATCTATGTTTCCAATTAATGAAATACAGTGTTGATGGGCTGCTCATATTTTTGCTGGAAAAGGACATTTGCCACCAGTAAGCAAGATGTTGAAAGACATTGAAAGAAAGCATCGCAAGAATGTAAAGAGATTCGCACCAAGCGACAGGATGACCTTAAGGGTTGACTGGATGCAGTACCTGGATGACATAGCATCAAAAATTGAAGTGAAACCCAGTTTACTCCAGCTATGTTTTACTGACATTAGACTATTTTGGAAGCTTTACTGGGGCCCGTGTGTTCCGTACCAATACCGACTGCGAGGCCCACATTTATGGGTCGGAGCTAGAGACGCTATAATGACATCCAAGAAACGAATAATGTACCCTTTAAGGCCAGATGTTAAAAATAGGACCAAATAAATGTTACAAAAAATGCATCTATTTCTTATATCACCTATGCGTTAGCGTTGTTAGTGTTGAGTTGTGGAAATAATGGATTTTTTATACTCCTTAATATCATTTTAAATGCTACCTTTCGGTAGTGCTATGCTTTTCAAAAAGGTAAGCATGGCTTCAGAATTTTGAAAAGGCAATTTATGGTGAATCACGTGTACTTAATAATTGTTCTGAAAAAAAAAACTAGAATGTGAATTCCAGAGACAAAAGTGTGGCAATCAAACAAAAATAGATAAAACTATATAGTTTTTAACAATAAACAGATATTTGTAAATAAATAAATGCATCCAAAAATGCAACTTATTGTGATTTCGAATTTACTTTAGCTTTCTGTCCTTCTTCCGTACTTCCATTTACAGTTTTAGGCAAATACCTTAAAGCAGTTCTCAGAATTACCTAAAGCATTTCATAAAAATAGCTTAAACGTTGGAATAGGAGGACTTCGCACGTGTTGGATAACTTAATTTAAATCGGACGTGTCGGATAACTTAACTTAATTTATACTTAATTTTTTTAACATAAACTTTACATAACTCTCATACAGTAAACATAAACATTTGTAAACGTTCTTTGTGCTGTAGCAATTTAAATGGAAAATATTTATTCCCAGAAATATTACTTCATTAATAAAGAATGCTTTTTTACCCAATACAGAGTTATTAATCGCCAAACCAGTCATTTATTATTTTGCAGTTTCTCCCTATATCCAGTCACAGTTGTTAAACAATAGCCATTGAAAATTATTTGCATGAAGAAATTATTATGCATATTTAACCTTTTAATGAGTGAATTATTTATGCATTTTGAACCTTTCAATGTACGAAAACATTGAAATTAATCGCCAAACCAGTCATTTATTATTTTGCAGTTTCTCCCTATATCCAGTCACAGTTGTTAACCAATAGCCATTGAAAAGTATTTGCATGAAGAAATTATTATGCATTTGAACCTTTCAATGATTAAATTATTTATGCATATTGAACCTTTCAATGAGCATATTATTTATGCATATTTATCTCTTTGTGCATATTGAACATAAAAGTTAAATTCTGGAAGTTATTTTCATTCTAGTTTAAACCTTTTGGAGATGTTTCTGAATCCAAAACATGGACCACAAAAGTAGAAAATGATTGCATAATCTAGATCAAATGATAAAAGTCCATGCTTTTATAATGTGCAAATATTTAAAAACATTGTTGGCTCTAATGTAAGTGAATTATTTGATGAGCCTGATGTGAAAGCTACAATAACATTGTAAGGATTGTAAATTACAAAGGAATTCTTCAAATCTGATTTATTTTGCAGTTCATCTTTAAAACCATTAACCTGTACTTATTCAATATGCACTGTTTACTATACGTATATTTATAACATATGCTGTAAATTGTATATGTTTATATGCTTGAATTTACTACTAATTAAGTCATTTAGTGTACGCCTTACTCATTATTTACTACTAGTACAGCATAAATATTGCATAATTTGAATGCTTTGCATTCATTTACTGTATTTTAAAAATGTGTGCAGTGGTATTCTTTGCATCAAAAAGTATTTAATATCATTATTATTAAAATTTCTAAATTACTAAAATTATCATAATCGCTATCTGATTTTTGAATGCTATCAAAATTAACAATTCCATATTATCAATACCATGTATTCTAATTCATTTCCAAATTTTGCATAAAATGAACGTTTGAATGCAGAAAATTTTAAATATGGAGAGACGATGGTAAAAGTTCTAAGAATGTTTGATAAATTATCAAAACTCTATTAGGGAATTGAAATAGACTTCCTTTAAAATACTTTTTTCTCTCTGTCCAATAGGTCAAATCAGGAAATGCTTCTGCTATTCATTTGCTGGTTAAACAAAGATATGTTTGTCACCGACATTGATACAACTTACAGTAGGGAAATAAGGTCATGGCGTAAAATACAAAAACGTTATTAACGTAAAGGAAAGGGTGCTTTCGTGGAAGATTTTCTGGAGGAATCTTACTCATATTTATACTATACATGTGAAAAACTAACCCATAACCTAGGATCGAAACCGGATGGAAATCTTAGAATTAAGCATTCTTAACTATGCAGCCGCTGAATGCCAATACGTAATAGAATACGTTTTATTATGAATGAAACTTTTAGCCAAGTTTCCACTGATTCTTCGCATTTTGCGCTTTTTAATTCACCAGATTTCTTCATGTGCATGGCTTCATGTAATGGTTAGTTTATTGCTGACTTGCATTTGTATCTATATTATCTGCGAAAAATATCGTTCGAAGTTTGAATATTTTTCTTTACATTCTCTTGCATTGTTTTCATCTAAAGAATATACATGCATATAGGTATAAAATAATACTTAAAAATATGCATTAAAACATGTTAATATATTACATAACATATATAAACTATTTTTTAAATGATGTTAAATATGAAACTTTTAGTCAGTGCGAATTAACAAAATTCCACTATATGATTTTCATTAAATGATAATTTATCCGCAAAACAATTGTTTAGGGTTTAAGATAGTTTTCTCATTTCATTTATAATTAAATTAGGTTAAAATTTATTGAGAATGGCTCTTGTGGAAAGTCAGATAATTTTCCGCGAAACCTTTGCCCACAAAGAAGACTTTGTGAAGATATATAGATCATATATCTTCTTCACATTGCGAAATACCTTTCAATTTTCTTATCAAACACTTTGCAAATCTAACCAGATTTAAACATTGTTCTTATCTAAAATGCTCCTAAATATAACGCTGATATGAAGAAAATGATTGAAGGACTCGCATGAGGAAAGAACGCAAGTACAATTTTATTTCTCGCAAATGTGTTTTATAATTTTATATTATATTCTGCTGTATTTAACTGTTGTCATCTCCTTTATGCTTAACAAAATAAGTGCTATTCAAGAAACATAAGCCTAGATAGTTTCTCTACCTTTAAAACTGCAGGAATGTTTTTATTAGTTCATAATTTATTCTTCTTTTAAAAACGTAACAGAAAATGCATTTGATTCAGAATTACCAAAAAATCACATATTGGAGCTGGAATCCAACTTTCATGATAAGAGAGTTCAATACAATCTATGCGTTGCCTTTAATAAGATGTTGAAATGAATTCTCATTCTAGCCATAATTTGTAATTAGTTCTTTATAGTTAGGAGATTTAAAAAATGTATAATTAGTAATATTTTATGTGCACATTTAAAATTTCAATTGAATCTATAAGAGTTTCTTAGTTTACCAAAGATTTAAGTGTTAAAATATTAATTTGATTAATTGAGGATACAACAATTATTTCATAGGTTTAAATGTGCCTTGATGCTTAAGAAATCGAAAATTTTTTAACATTTGATAATTTGGTTTTGTTATTACAATTATGTAAATACACTCTCCTTTTACTAACTATTTCTTCGTTAGGATTATGTTTTTTTCTTAAACTTTCATGAATTAGTTGTGCTTTTAATAAGTTTGTCAGAGAGTAAAATATTAATGAAAATCACGTTTCTATGTAAAATAATTGAAATTAAATGTGTTAATCTGTATATATTAAATTTAAATTCTAAAATATATGTCAGAATAACGCAATTAAAATACTTCAGGAAATATGTTTGAGGGAAGTAGGAAAACATTTGCTTGTCAGCAAGCTTTGTGATTTATAAAATGGCAATGTTCTGACAACCGAAAATATTTGATGTTAAAAATTATACAAATTGTTGGAATAATTTATTGTCATTAAAAAGAATAGATGCATTTTAAATCTTTAAACCAAACTGACTTTCTATCGTTTTTTCAGTTTAAATGCACAATTAGTTTCCTTCAAATTTGCTTAAAATTAAATATTATTAAACAAAGCATTAATAAATGGAGAAACAATCAACATAAATTAATTCCTAGTGTAGAGAAGTTTTCAAGTGTTTTGAAAATAATAACAAAATATATAATACACATTGCTTCTTAATGAGTATTGACGAAGGACAAGAAACAAGGAAACATTTTAACAAACGAACAGCAATCGAGACCAAAGATATTACATATATTTATAGTGCCTAATTTATAAAAGTCACAAGCAGGTAATTTGTGGGACAAAAAGAGTATTAACAAACTATTACTGAAAGCTCCTGAATATTAGCAATACTCATCACATTATAAATTGCGAGATGTAAATAAAATAATATAAAAATGTTAAAAAATAAATTAAAAGAAAATTAACATTAGATTACTTGATTGTTGATAAGAACGCGATGGCTATCTGCGTAAGAGAAGATGTTTTAAAGAATATGTTTAGATGATGTTTTAAAGCAAACAAACAGGCTCGTATTTATAATGTACACGTGAAAAGCTACGAAAACTCTCATACAGCCAGCTTGTTTCCACGATTTGAACTCGGGTTGAAGTAACTGTATTTGACAACTGAGGTCCGTTGGTGAGTCCCTCAGTTTTACAATATTTGCATTTAGTGAAATTATGCATTTTTATTTATTGAGCCATCAATAGAGATATACTAGTATAAGGGACAAGAGTTTCATATTTTAGAATGGCAGCTTGTCCTGGAAAGCCTTTTGGGCTTCATAATATGTAAGCAGTTGTGAAACATGTGTTTCAAGTTTAGTGCAGTATGGAGTCATTACAACACCAGCGTGTTCTTAAATGGTACTGACAGTTCAAGGATAAGGAGTATCCTGTGAAAGTGCATGATCCACACTTTTCTAAGGAAATGGTAGAGAATACCTCTCTTCATTTTGAACGAAATGGTCTTTATTTTGCTCATAGCTCACAAAAGTCAACTAATCACATTGGACCTCAAATTTGATGCCTCGATTGCAACTGGAAATGTAGCATTTGCAAATATGTTAACCCTTAGAGCCAGATAATTATATAAAGCAGCATGAATTTAGGAATAGCATAGGAAGCAATGCACGAAGACAGTTCTTCCAACAGTTAAATTTCAGTGATAAAGGCAGATTCATTTGCAGAGAATGGTAGTACTCACAATGTCCAATGATGTTTATTTTGGAGGTACATTAAAGACACTGCTTTTGTGGAAAAACTACCTGCAGCACTAAAAGATCTCCAAAACCGCATTCTAACTGCTTTGATAATCACCAACGGAGAAATGTTGTAACGTATGTAGGCATAAAAAGTATCACTTCTCGGAAGTGTGTTATGTAAGAGAGCGTATGCCCAGCATTTACAGCAAAATGACTTGAAATGTGAAACACGTGTATTTCATTTCGCGTAGTATCCTTTTTAATTTCCAGTAAATCGCGAAATATAGCCGACTAAAATCTAATGAATCCTTTGTAATAAACATCTAATAGTTTACAAATAAAATATGAAGTAATTCGCGTATTTGCTATAAGAAATGTGCCTCATGCTGTCAGCTGCAGTGCCTTTTTTTTCCAATAAACTGAGCTAACAAATATAAGGTTTCGGTAATGGTTCATATTGTGGGATATGGATAATACAGTCAATTCTCTATTAACCGGAAAGGCAGATTAAATCGGTAGCGAATTAACCATTGGTTACAATAAAGAAAATTTTGCTTATTTTGGAAACATAAGAAAATTACTGTCACACGTCATCAGAATAAAGGCAAAGTTATTCAGAAACTGCAAACGAAAAAGAAAATACGTGAAATAACAGCAGTGGTAGCAGATGATGTCACAGTACTTAAGTACTGTTTTCATATAGAACAGTACGCAATTTGATTGCAAACAATCTGTAGCATATAAATTTGTTGAAACACATATTAAAAATAAATTGCTGAATCGCAAAAATAAATTAAGTATATTGTTATTAATCTTTTGTTTCAAATCGATTCTCATCAACATACAAGATTATTGTAAGCTAAAATATAGATGTTATTGTTTAAAAGTACTTTTTGTTTGTACTTAAGCTGCTTAAAATACAGCTAAACGTCTAATAACAGATTATTTTAATTATTGTATATGTTATTCTCTTTCTTGTGCTTTGTTTAATTATTGTAAACCTCAATATTTTATTATTGATATATCAACTGTGATTTTGGGTCAAACGTCGATGCTTTTCCCAACATTAGCCAGACTAATCGTCTGTCTCTCCGGTTAATCTGCTGTCTATATATCTGACAAAGTGAAACTCATAAAGAGAGGTTTAAAAAATCTTTGACATAAATTAGATTATTTCCATTAGAACAGCGAGTTTCAAAATGTGGAACTGTTGAATCAAGAAAATTTACGGATTTCCTATTAATTTTTTAATTTTATTCTTGCATACTCAACCTCTCTTGGTGCCGTGACAAACTAAAAAACACAAACAATTCTCTTAAAAATATACTGAAATTCATGAAATCAATTCAAAGATACTGGTGTTTGAAACAAAAATAATTAATACCTTAAGCTAGATTAAATTTTCATGAATCCTCAACACAGTAAATTAAGTTTTATCATATCAACTCTCAACTCTTAAGTTCAATGAAATGAAAAATCCTCCCTGGTGTTTTGTTAAAATCAAAATATTAATATTCATGTAAATTGCATTACTGACGCAAAATCACCAACATGCTATCTCTCACTAAACTAACTAATCAGCTTTGCTTTCTGTAAACACATAAATTTCAATACAACCTGATAGCCACAAACACTTACAATTAAAACACAGAACAGTTCAAAACACCAGGGAGAAATAAATCTCACACACTAAGAAGTCAAAACACCAGTTCAGTTAAATTAATAAATCTGATCGTATAGTCATAAATAACATTAAATTTCTCCTACGCCCGCAATAAACTACCCAGGTTCGAATGGAAGTTTAACCATGTTTTCCGAAAGGATCACATGGGTGACCTACAGTAGACCACAAGATAATAAAGCACAAAAAACATACAATAGTAAATCAATAAAAAAATATTTATTTAATATTCCAAAAGATTATCCATTCAGAATAGCTGGCCAGACTACCCCTACAAACATTTACTAAAAATTACTCACAATTTTTCATGCGACAATCTGTACCATGATCAATATTGTATCCAAAATTATTAGTTATATACCTTACAATAATTTCGTATTTATCCCTGAACCATACTTAAGTAGTCTGAAACATTTTTTCATTCCTTAAATATTTCCAAATCTTACCAAAATCTTAAACAATTTACAATTTCTATTAATTTTAGAAGGTTACTCAAGCATTTAAACTCGCACTACATATACAAATATTTTAAATCAGTTTTCGTTAAAGTGAAAGACGAAGCTTTTTTCCTAATAATCAATTTCACAAAATCCTAAATCAGTTAAGGGCAATAAGTTTGAGGACACATATCGAATTAAACACAAAATCAAAAAAATAATCAACTCACGGTGGAGAAAAGATTCCTGTCCAGATTTCGTCTCCCTATTTGTATGCGAAGCGCACGTAAAAGAAGTTCAAAAATTTTTCTTCATCAATGCTGCACCAACTTGTCAATTCACCTGTTGGGAAAAACTTCCTCATGGATACAGTCCTTCTGCATGCAAGGAGGTCCAACTTAAAATGAATGTCCACCAACATTTCGATGATGTTCTCAACAAAGAAAGTGCAAGCCGCAGAAATCTGTAGGTGAAAGCCCACCGACTTCTTAGTGATTTTCTCACTGAAGATACGTGCAAGTCGCAGCAATCTGCAGGTGAATGACGTTTGTCTCCTAATTTTTATTTTCTATCAGTAATCTGGAACTACAGCGTGAGCTTTAAATCACATTTTTCCTCAAGGAAAAACCATCAGTGAGAATTGGACATAGCCGTAGACCTCCAAAAAGATTCGCGGACGACGATACGATGAGAACCCGCATCGTTCTCGGGCCAATTCTCACCCCAAAAATTCGCCTGTAACCGCAGCCGTACCAACGGACGCCCCGGAGGGGACGCCGCCAGGCTCTCTCTCTCCTCGAAAATTCGAAACTAAGACAAATCTTCAAAATCTTGAAAATATCCTCTCGCCACGGAAGCCACCAAATTTAAAACCTCGCGACGCTCAAAATGTGGACTGCCTCTATAATTACAATTAGTTCAAAAAATCCAAAAAATTAAAACTCACCAATGCTACACAAAACTCTAACCACTAAAAACAGACCTACAGCTACTCTCTAACCACTAGAAACAGACCAATAAATACTCAACAAAATTCTAAGAAAATCAGTCCTATCCTTTCACGTGACAAGCCCCTATTTTTCAAGATCAAACCAAGGGAAAATGTTTACACCGTAAATCAGTTAACGTAACGACTCTTCAGACAAATCCTAAATTTTTGTACCCCCATAATTCTATCAAGAAACGGCGCCGCTAAGCTGATCGCCTTTGAACGAGAAAAACACAAGTTCACCCCCGCCAGATAAGGGGACGAAAAAATGCAGCTAGCCGCCGACCCTTGACCCCGAAATTCTTCGCCCGTGAGAACGCAAAATCTGACTATTGGTGTATAAGCTTTTCTGCTAACTTAAAGAAACTTTACCCAAATCAAAAGAGCTAATTTAGCAACAGTATAATTTAAAAATTAAATCTCAAACATGAACATTCAAATTTCACTATTCACTGTAAATTAATAAAATTAATAAGCACTGTAAAATAATACATAATAAATCTACACAACAGTACGTTTATTTCCAAAGATGCAAAAGTGATCCACAGGAAATATCCAACATTCCTTAAAGACGAAACTTGCACAATAAAGTAAGATTAAAACAGAAAATTTTGTTGCTTGAAGGTAATTTTGTCTTTGGTTTACGTGCTAATCATACTTATGCAATCAAACATATATGTTTATTTGTACACTGCGAAAACAATAGTTCTATATCTCCCATTCTACTAGGCCGATTGACGAAATTCAGCTTGCGTTTTTCATGTCTCGAAACCGTGACTTAGGATATGCATTAGATTTATATATAGCATTGTTCTAATATAGCCGCTTTGACACAAAATCGGATTTTTTGTGAAAGGCCATGCCAAATTTTTTCCATATTTGGATTTTACGACTCACATTGTGCCAAATTGCCAAGTTTTGTAAAACTCGCACTAGACGTTTTTAAAAAAATTAGTTTTCAAAATTTTAGCTGTGTCACGTTAATTGAATCTGGTATATATTTATTAATATCTCTTTTTTCATTAAACTTATTTGATTCTTCCTTTCACATTTCTAAACTTAGGTTCGTTACAAGTAAAATTCGCCCAATTTCTTTCATTTGTTTTTAAAATTCGTATTTTTAGAGAAAATTTATAAATTTTTCGAAACATATTTTGAATTATGACCTATAAAATTTCACCATTATCTTAAAATAGATGTATTTCTAAGCAAACCTGCAAACATTTAGAGTTTTTTATTCAAAATTTCCTAAGATATACGTGGATTTGCATATTTTCGCGTTTTGAAATTTGGCATATTTTTTATAAGGGATAAAAACGCCAAATGTGATTTACGCTCTTTGTTAAAATTATTTAAAAGAATGATGACCATTGTGCGCTCGTGTACAATGAGAAAAAGGAAACGAAAATAGGTTGCTGTAAATTAAGAAGTTTGGCAATTGACTTATTCTTGGCGCAGACTGAAAAAATGCGCCAAGATAAATTTATAAATTTCTCCATAACTTTCTCACTAAAAATTACAAAATTTAATATCTAGTCTTAATTTAAGTCGTAGAATAGAATTATGGAAAAAAAACTAGTATATTATTTCCGAAGAAGTCCGATTTTGTGTCAAAATACCTATGTTAGAACAATGTTATATAGAAATCTAATACATATCCTAAGTCGTGCTTCCGAGACATGAAAAACGCAACTTGAATTTCGTCAATCGGCGCAGTAGAATCTGAGATAGAGAACTGTCCCTTTTTTTTCCGCAGTGTACATATTTTACTTTTAGAGTAGCATTAGATGTAAGCTGCTGCAGATGTGTTAAAACTTAACAAAAACAATTATAAACCTGCTTAAATTTTTTGGAGTTTCTTTCATGGTATTGGCTAAATGCAGAAAGACCAAATTATTTATTAAGAAGAGTTTTAGTCTAATGGTGAGAATAAAAGACAGAAATACTACTATTACTAATAGCGCCATTTTGTTACCTTTAAGTTTGCTTAAGTAAAATAATTTTGATACTACTGGTAATAACCAGAATTTATTTCTACTTCCTGATAATTTAATTTAAGTTTGTTTTATAAAATGTAGTTGAATTTGATTTTTATGGATTAGTTGCTACATTATTAGCAGCAGTGTGATTCTACACCAAAAGGGAAGTTAAACTGTAATATGCTGTTTAATATACATTTTCTATTAATCTATGACTTAATGCCACCCAAAAAAATATTTTTATAATTAAGGGCTAGGACTTGTTCCCTTAATATATTTTTAATAAATTATGCAATGTAACACTTTACTTTCTTCTGACTTTCACTGCTTTTCTTTCAGAGCTCTTTTAATTAAAAGAAAAATAGTAACACTTTTATCCCCTCTAAGTATACTATACAATCAAAATTCAAAATGAGGTAGTACAGCTGCTAAAGGCTTAGAAATCTATCAAATATTTTAAGATAATTAGAGGTTTCTGAGAAAGTTCATTTTCTTTGAAATAGTGTAAAAAGGTAGATTAATACGCAAGGATTATTAATAAAAAATAAAATATTAACTTACATGAAGATTTAATAAAAATTCGTTTATCCAAAAATAAACTTTGACAACGCACTCCGCAATCTTCTGTTTTCAACTCCTCCGAATTTGTTGATTATAACACTGAATAGAAAGGTTTTAAATCTGTGTGAGATGATTAAGTTCTTGATGCTGGAGGATCGTAGTCTTCTGAAGTCTTCTGCACGGCAGTTGAAGATAGTTTATAACGGTTGAATTAACTTGTTGCATTGTAGTTGTAGTGGATGTTGTTGCAATATTATCAGTACTTGTTTTATACTTTCTTTTTCTAAATTATTATAACTTCATTAATGATTTTAAAATTAACCAAACTATTCAAAACTAATAAATGAAACTATAGCATGAAGTTGTTTCATGTTATTCAAAATTTGAATAGTATGAAACAACTGATTGACAATTAAAACATAGCCGCTTTTTGACACATGTAAGCAATGACTTTAGAAAGCAACTTGAATAAAAATATCTTCCTCGATGTATACACCCAGTCATATACAACTGATGTGTTATACGCCATAAATTCTCAAAATTTCAAGGGTGTCTTTAAAGAGCGAATTTTTGCTTTTCTTTATTTATAGTTTAAATTTAAACTGGAACACATCCTTAATTCAATTTATAATCTAAATTCCAGACAAGCGAAATAAAATCCTTAAAAGTGTGCACCAATAAATATTTCAACAGCTAAATAAAATTTGGTTTATTGGTTAGTTTAAAAATGGTTGCTTCAATCTGTCCTTAAAATAACATATAATTATCTGCTAAAAAATGTTTCAAAATTAACCAATTTTGTCCCGAATCTATCTGATTACAATTTGTATTAAACTACGTGGAGGAGGTGTATTAAAGCCTAAAGTATGAGAAAACAAGATTTTGTAGAGACATTAGGTTTTTTGAAGCAGGAGACATTAAAAATGAACAGTGCCCTCGATGGGATTAGAATCAGGACCTCTAGAATATGCGCCGAGCGTGCTACCGTTACACCAAGAAGGCATGCAGAAAGGTGGGGGATAATACCTTATATACTTCCCCTTTTAAAGGGCGACTGAGGATTAAGGGACTCAGTCGCCAAATCCTGGTGGTGAAGAATCATTATCCACCATCCCTTACTTTGAGCGCTACTGTAGAGTCATTAGTTCTTTTGAAGCAGGAAACAGCAGTACCCTAGCCAGGAATCCAACCTGCACCTCTCGAATACGCACCATGCGTGCTACTGTTACAACGCGAAGACGTTCAGAAAGGAGGGGGAAATGCTTTGTAATTTTAATAACACATATTATTCAAATCCTATATTTGAAATCTATATATTATTCGATCTATAGTATTACTTCCTTGCAGCATACGTAACAATATTATTCCAAATAATTATAAGAACACCCTTTAGACTTTTTCGAGCTTTTACAAAAGCAAAAGGAAATTTTTAACCCCTTTAAAGCACACGTTGCTTGTAAAAGTTCAAGTGGGTTCATGGCACTGTTGTTTTATCCATAGATAAGCTGAAAAAAATAAGATAAGAGATTAATATTATCAAAGTTCTTAAGGAGCAATAAGTTTGTCATTGGAATACAATTTTCTGAGAAGCCCATCGAGTAGAAGCCAAGAAAATTGGCCATTAAAAAAGCACTTACTCTTTTAAGCGAAAAACAAACATGCAGAAAATTTGCGAAAGTAATTTTGTAAACAGGAGCATGACAGGAGAGGCTAGTGATAAGCGAATTTATCAGTATTTTCTTTATCCTCAGTCGGCTGCAAGGTATTACTAGCCTGGGTTTTCAAAGTACTTAAAAAATTATGTTTTGTAAATTACAAATACAAGAACATAAAAAAGAATTTGAGCATTCGTATTTTAAAATATAACTATACAAAATGTAACTTTTATAATTAAATAAATTAAAATTACATTTTGTGTCATTGTATTTATACGTGCTTTCACACAATATTCAATTCTCTCAAAAACGCATTTACTTAAGTACTTGGGATCCATAACCAATCTAGAAATGTGAGGCCGGAGAGAAATTAATCGAGGGGATACTAAGGCTTTAATTATTGATGCGCCATGAGTCATGTCACAATAACGTACTGTATACAAATACTGTGATTCACAGTGATAGCATAGAAAAAAGTAAATTGGACGGATTTTAAAGCAATGAGTGACTTTATTATCTGAAAAAGTTATTCAAAATAGAAATTTGAGTTACTAGGTTAATAACAATATCTTTTGTTATTCATTCAATAAATGCTGTTATTATAGACCACCTATGTCAACTAGATTACCTTTTCTTCGAAACTATACGTGTGCACTTACTGCAATGCAATTGAAGAGAGCTTAGTTTTCGTTGTATAAAATTTTATTTAAAGTAGATTATATAGTTCAAATATTCTTGTATAAAAGACGGAGTAATAGTTCTATATATGATATCTTTTCCTTTAAATGTTTTTGACAATATATTTGTGAGACATTATAGGAAAATTCATATGCCATATACATTCGAATAAATTAGCAGAACTTTTTAAAAAATACCTCCGTTACTGTGTATTTCTATTTAAATTATTTAAACCTGTGAAAGAAATAATTGCTCATAAAACTTACCAGTCAATTTAATCACCCCTCTCCAAGAAGGACAAGAAAATTCGAATTAGAATTCTAGATGAGACTAAATTCAGAAGCAAAAAGATGTACTTGTGCTATTTGGTACTGGATATCTAGATGTAATAGGTCTGGTTTTTTGAGATTATGACAACGTATGATAAAACTGTCTGTAGGAAGCTAGGGTTAGATTAGGATGTACTATCTGAAAACAGCAAAACACAAGAGGACTCTAGGCTTAAGAGTAGAAAAGGCTTAGAGGAGGACTTTCTAAGAAAACTTAGCTTGCATTCACGTTACACAAGAAGGAAACGATGTTATCCAACCGTGTAACCAGCTCGTACATCTGAGTTTAAGCCCAGATCAAACTGCTTATATTCAGGGATCGAAATCACTCTGCTAGTCATAGGGCTAGGAAGCGAAGGAAAAACGCCTTCAAGGAAAGCTTTTAAAGGAAAACTGTTTCGTATTCACTTACGTCATGGAAAAAAAAGCCAGAAACCTCCTACGTTGTCAACCTATTCGCCAGGATTTGAATCTGACACGAATTACAGTGTTCACGGGCCCCGTCAACCGTTGGTAGGCCCAAGTATTTGGAGTTTTGCTGTACTTAAAATATAAATTTGTAAATTGTGCGGGGAAAAGAAACATAATGTTATCAATCAAAAGAAAAATATAATTTTTCTTTTGATTGATATTATATTTTAATGTGAGGTTGCTTCACTTGCAATTCATAATTTAAAGATAGAACACAAAAGTAAATCGTTTGCTTTGCTAAAAATTTATTTATATCATTTAAATTACAGGCATTCGAAAGAGGACACTAGAAGTAACATGTGCTTATATTGCAGCTGATAACATTATGAACAACTGCACAAGAATGTGTTGCTTCCAGTGTAATTTAAAAATTTGGTCGGTTAAAAAAAATGTGTTCAGCACATTATGCTTTATTACAAGGCGCAATAAAAATATATCTTACACAACTTTCGTTTCATTAGTATAAATATTTTGCGGCACTAAATTCTTGCTTTTTTAAGTCTGATCGAATGTCTAATGTATTAATTATCCAGTACCAAATAGCACAAATACATCTCTTTGCTTCTGAATTTAGTCTTCTCTCAAGTACTATGGAAAAGCATAGTGATTAATTCCACACTGCAATAAATCAATTTATAAACTTCACTTGAAATCCAAACAATTATGTTATACCTTTCAAACAGAAAAACCAATGTGTTGATTCATTCACCTAGAAAGAATCTTCCTTTGTCTAGCTATATTCATATCATTTTTACTATGCTCAATGCCATTTTTATCTTTTTTTTGAAAGAAAATTGTTACTTGTGGCATGTTCCCTATGATTCTTTTTTTCGAAAGCAGACAGTTCATCGGTTTTAGAAAACGTTCCATTTAAGAAAATTTGCCTTCATATTCAATAAATGTTACTGGTTACACAAGAAATATTAGCAGATTTATCTAATTAAGATCCAAATAAAGTAATTTCAAAATAATATGCTATATAAGTTTTATAAATTATTAACTAGGTATCTTTTTTAATTCTAGATTTATAAATATGGCATCTAATACGAGACGGATTGCTGTCATTGGAAGTGGAATTTCAGGAATTTTGTCAATGGCCATGATCAAGGAAGAAGGCATGGAACCAGTTTGTTTCGAGCAAACGGATAAACCAGGTGGCACATGGAATTACAGAGAAGAAGCCATAAGTGGTATTGGATCTACAATGCCAACAACTATTATCAATCATAGCAAGGAAATGGGCGCAATTAGCAACTTTCCACCGAGTAAAGAATATAATAACTACATGAGACACCACGAAGTGTATCAGTATTTTACTGAGTATTTAACCAAACATGATTGCTTAAAACATATACAGTTTAATATGATGGTCACAAGCGTTAAACGTTCTGATGATTATGATGAAACTGGAAGATGGGTAGTAACTGCAAGAAATATGATGACAGATGAAGAAGTGACTGATGTTTTCGACGGCGTTATGGTTTGTGTAGGACACATCACTCAACCTATAGCTCCAGAATTACCAGGTCAGGATACTTTCAAAGGGAAAATTATGCATACACATAGTTTGAAGGATGTAAATGAATTCAAAGGTCAAAATGTTGTAGTTGTTGGAATGGGTTGTTCTGCTTTAGATGCTGCTGTAGCAATAAGTGATGTTGCTAAGCAAGTAAGAATCTTAAAAACATTTGCACAATTTATTAGATTTTAAGCTGATAAGTAGAATAATAATTTTATTACAACCGAATTATTTGCCTATATTTTCATAGATTTTCAGTATTTTTTCAAATATCAAATAAATCTACACATTTTAGGATTTCCTTGTTATTTTTTAATTTCTTGTGTAATATATAGTTCGCTTTGCCCAATTAAATAATATAAAATTTGCAAAAATGCCAATACATCATTTGATAAATTTGAAAGTGTACTATAAGGCAGTAGACAATAACGAAAACAATATCTATATTTAAACTGTGCATATATTAAAGAATGATTCAAGTTTAGAGGAAACCTGGGTCTTGCTTAACGATGCTGATAACATTCCTTTAATTTAATTGATTTTTGAGTATAGTAATAACTTTAGAAATACGTGTAATATAACTCTTATTTTGTTACATTCTAATTTGCTTTTTGTATGATATAAAATTCTAAATTTTGCTGAAGATCTTCAAGTATAGGTTGCAATATTTTCATGAAATTTTACGATTTACTCCCAGTCCGTCCCAATGCCTTTTATTTACAAGTATTAATTTATTTGTTCATTGGTTTGAGATAAAATTACTATTTTACCAGTAAATCTTTTGAATATTCCTAATCTGTTTTGAAAGTTTTAAACATAAAAGAAATAAAAAAAAATTTATTCAAGATAACATATTTTCCTAATATCTGAATTATTGTTTGACCTTTTAAGGATATTCAGAATTTTGAATCTTTGATTCTAGAGGCAAAACATAAGCTAAAGTAAAGAATTTTCCAATTAAAATTAAGTATATTTTTATTTAGTCCTTTAAGGAAAATTAGGAAACTAAATTTTATTTCACACGTACTGAACGTCCATTTTGAATATTCAGATTTCAAATGAATATGATATAATTATGTTATTTTCAAATGAATATAATATAATTTTCTTATTATATGTTATGTTTCATTAAACTGGCTTTTCAAACATAATTATATTTCATGCCGATTTAGCTAGAACAGATCACAATAGTGTCTTTTAGTATTTTATGTTCTTAGAATGTTTTGGAATTAAATTAATTACTCATTCGATTGAAATTGTTAAAATTCGATTGAAATTGCTGATGATTAAAATAATGTGATTCGAGTCTTTTAGACAATAACAACTTGGAAACCATTTATATTTTTCTTTCAGTCAGCAGTTATTAATATTATGTTAACGTCATAATCTTAAGTTAAACGCCTGGCTTCTTACTCATGTTAAGATATTCTACAGTACCCTAGGGCGAGTTATGCGCGTGATTAGAATGTACTACCCCACACGATAGTAATGAATTACCATGGCATAAGATTTGGATAGGGATGGAGAAGTAATAGGAATAATTGCTACTACTTACATAATTAGATTTACAGATTATAACGTTTTTATAAGTTACACACATAGTATTTTAATTCCGCAGTAAGAATGTTACTGCTGACTTCGAATTATAAATAAGAGGAATATTATATTCTGCTGTACCTTTAAGACCACTTGAATTATGAATGACATGATTTCTGGTTCGGTGTAAATTAACTCACAAGACGTTCTGCATATATAATGATTAATCCTCATAAATGATTCAAGAAACATATTTAACTTAAAAGACTATTTTTTTAATTTCAAAATAAATTGTATAAAAATGTATTAATGTGGTCTCATTTCAAACTCAGAATTTGATTAATTATTTTCTACGCTTCTCAAAAGTATATTCATCGATAACGGTTGAAATCTCTACTCTTTCTTGTTTGAAATATACACCGCTTGCTCAAAATATTTACCCAGCCTTTGTTTTCTGTACCGTTAATTTCAGGCATATATTTTTCACTGCAAAAATGTTTTGAATGATCTCAAAACTCATATATTTGCACTTTTAAATTTAAAAATATCAGTTGTTTAAGCGTTACGAAATCTGACTTTTTATACGCTTCCCCGACCTCTAAGCTTATACATACAGGAAGAATCTTTGACAAAGACTTCTTAACAAATAAAATATTTTTTTTGAAAATAGTTAATTTACTTTTCCTATTTCTTTCTTTTACAGATGATTTCATTAGTATATCTTATGAACTCTTCTTCTCTATTTTCAAAGGTCTATCTGAGCACAAGGACTGGAGCTTACGTAATTCATAGGTTGGGGCCTGGAGGCTATCCTATAGACTACCTACTAATGCGACGTTATCTTGCTACTTGGTTGGATAAAATTCCTATACAAATATGCAACTGGTATTTCGAAAAATTCTATATTGAACCGAAATTCAACCACAAGCTCTACAATGTGCCTCCAAAGTACCATGTTTTAAGCAATGATCCAGTAGTGAGTGATCATATTTGCTCTAAATTGCTATCTGGATCTGTACTCCAAAAGAAAAGAATTGAACGGCTCACAGAGAAAGGTGTCATTTTTGAAGGAAGTAATGAAGAAACGGAAATCGACTCTATAATTATGGCCACCGGTTACACATGGAATTTCCCATTCCTAGAAGATGGAATAGTCAAACAAGAAAAAAATGGTCGAATTAACTTATATAAGGTGATGTATCCTCCCCAATTAAAACATCCCACTCTGGCAATAATTGGGTTCTTGTTGCCTTATGGAGCTCTGTTTCCACTGGCTGAAATGCAGTGCCGATGGGCAGCTCATATGCTTGCTGGAAAAGGACATTTACCATCTTCCAGAAAGATGCTAAAAGATATTGAAAAACAGTTCAAAGCGAATGAGAAAAGATTTTGCTCCAGTGACAAAATGACTCTAAGAGTTGATTATGTGCAGTATTTGGATGACATAGCATCGCAGTTTGGTGTAAAACCAAATTTTGCTAAATTGTTTTTTACTGATATCAGATTGTTTTCGAAGCTTATTTGGGGACCAAGCGTTCCATACCAGTACCGACTACGAGGACCCCATAAATGGAATGGAGCTCGAAATGCCATACTAACTTGCAAAAAAAGATTAAAAGCTCCTTTAACTCCAGATAAATATGAAAAGAAAAGTTCTCAGCAGTAACAAAATTTAAGGAAACGGGTTTCACATGCCTCCTTCAATAATACGATGACGTTAAAAACAGAAACTTTGGATGTGAGACTCTATGTTTCTGTTATGAGAGTTTTATGAGGACGGCCAATTTGCTGAAAACTAATGTGTCTGCTACTACTCTGTCTACTATTATAGTATTTTTAATATGTTGATTTTTAAACTTTATTATTATCTAGTAAATCGGTTGATTGCTTTTATAGAGTCTGTTTCATTATCTGTATAAGCGTAATTTTTAATATGGTATTTGTAAATATCTTCATTTTGCTGTAAGTTCACTGTAAAAGCTCTAAAACTTGCTTACCATTTCTAAAGCTGATATTTTCAACATCTATTTTCCCATAATCCAAATTAAATAAATTCTAACCATTTTGTTTCCGTTTAATGTTTTATTGATATTATGTTTATAATACGTTTCAATCTTTTTCCTTGATATAGCACATTTTTTTATTTTTATGCTGTCAGATACTGCAATACGAAATAGTTATGTATTTTAATATAATTCAATCGAAGTTATAAACTTGTGAAGGTTTTAATAATCACATACCAGCAATAAAAATAACAACTATATGCTACTCTCTATCTAGGTAATCTATTCAATATGAATGTATTTTTGTTTGGGAAGATGAAAAATATAATGATGCAAATGAAAAAGAATGAAGTTTAGTGCAAAATATTAGGCTTTTAATTATACTTGCGATTTTATTTATTAAATATTTTGATCTTATTTGAATGCACTTAACGTCAATCCCCTCGATTTTTCTTGCATATTATATGAGATGTTGTTTTATCGTATGTCTTTTATTCGCAATAATTTTCTGTATCTTTCTCCCATATGTTTTTAGAAACGTCCCTTCATGGTTTATTATTGGCTTCCAGCATTCGTGTACACTAAACAGATTAATAAAATTCCAAAACTGCTACTTGAGCCTGACTCATAGATGTTTGTGACATACATTTCAATCGACAAAAATGATGCTGAGTTTTTCAAGTATTTATTTTATCATTTATAGTAATAAATAAGTCCAATCCTAAACCCGCATTAGTTCAGTTCAGATGACGATGAATGAGAACACCCAGTTTCTATCAGTGACTAACAAGTATTGTCCTACATCTATCATTAACTAGATTATTTTTTAAATTATTATAACAACATTTCTTTTATATGTTTCAGATTTCAATAGACAATTTAAATGTATAAATTTTGAAACACATGGTGAAAGAAAAAAACTAAAAATAAAAGTAGTTACATTAAAAATAAAGTTCAGAAATCCATGGTTCATGAAATCCATAACTTTCAATCAATGATGTATTATTGCCATAAAAGAAAGTTATTATATGTGAGCTTACAAATCAAATCAGGAAATTTTAAATTAAGAGTTAAATATGATATCATTACAACCATATTCTTAAACCTGGTTGACAAATATCTTGTCCCAATGCAAAAATTAGATTTATAATTTTGTATACTTCAAGAACAAATTGCCGTTATTTAATAAAGAATATTTTAAAAGAAATAGCATTAGCTGTTGGAAAATTAAAATGTTATTGTTTCTGTAACAGACATTCCATTACCTAATGATCTTGAGATCATATGTGCCCACAGACATACTAATCAGTGTTTATAAGTCCATGTTTATAATTAAACGTTGCGAAGAGGTTTTTTTTCTGTCATATATCTTGATATCTATAATATAAAAAATTTTCGATTTAGATCTATTGTTGGCTGATAACTAAATGTACGTCTGTTTTGTTCACAACTAGTCCATTTCTTTGAATGAGATTGTCAAGAAATGTTTTAAGGTCTAAGAAAAGACGCGAGAGTGTATTCTGCGTTATAACTTCCAGTGGCCCTTTCTTGCCAACTGATCTACCAATTCATTACCACATGATGGAGTATGAGATTTCATCCAACAAATTTGACACGAATTCTTTTGCTGTTTCGTAATAAATCATGTATTTTATGAGTTAATGGTGATGTCTGTAAACAATTTGAAATTACATAGAGTACTAACATACTAATAGCATAATTTGAATGAAGAGTATTAATTTCCCTACATTTATTTGTTTTAATAGTAGCTAATACTTCATCTATATTTATATTAATTACATACATTCTTTCTGTTGAAACTTAATGGAATCACCTTCCAACAGAATAAATGCTAATCTTCTATTATCATTAACGCTACAACCATCAGTGTAAATACAAAGCATTATATTGCGATGTAATAAACGTTTGGATTCTGTTTCTTTATAACTTTTATTAAAGAAAATACTATTAGGTATTCCCTTACGTACTGGATGAATCTCTATGAGCTGGATAAATTACATTTCTCTTCTCAAGCAGCGGACAAACTATTAAGACAGCTCAATACCTGTACGACTAACTCTATGCAGCGAATCCATTTTTAAGTCCCGGTGGCTACATAGGCGCTTTCCAATTTCTCCACAAATGCTACGTGAATACGAATATTTTTCTCTTAGAAAGTTCTGTATGAAGGCATCCCTTTTCTTAGGCAGAAAGCCCTCGCATACTTTGCTATATTTAAATATTCTCTCTTTTTCAATTTTCTTGATAAGATATAAAAATGCTAGCTTAGGACAAGGTATCCAATTTGAGGAATAGAAATATAATATTTAAATTTACTCTATAAAATTAATTTCCTGTTGTTTGGAGTTTGTTGAAGGTTGAGATAGAAAATTTTATTGCTTACAATGCTGCTAGAAATGAAAAACATAAAATAGTTTTCAACGAATAAAATGGTTTTTTTATTAACATAAACATTTTTGTCATGAGATCAAAGCAGAGATTTGTAATCTATCCTAACACGGTATTGATTCCTTAGTTTCTCAATATTCTGACGAATTTCAGCTTAATGCATAGTGAATTGCCATGTTCCAAATCTCAAGTTCCTGAGCTAACTTTGGATGGTTTTCGTCACCTTAATGAATGTTAATGAATTCGTTATATTCTCGGTTTTGTAATTGTCTAAAACTAGGTACCTGCCTCTTATTTCTTAGGAAAACAATTTATCATACTCTTCAACATCGTTTTTGACCATTCTCTGTTTTAGGAATAAATGGGTGGTCTCAATATCATACTAAAACTTTAGTTTTCTTAACGAATTTTCACTGACAGATATCAAACGCTCAAGTTCACTCCTATCTCGTATTATCAGCATAATTCAGATTTTTTTCATTATCCTTGAAAACCTGTTTTACAAGATTTAAGATTTGGTTATATTATTCTTTAAATAAGGAATAAAATATGCATATTTTTCCGATAAAGTATTTTTAAACGTTCGATATAAATTCAAAAGTTAGAAATTTATACTTAATCTAATTTCTGATTCATTTAACTTAAGAACGTTTTAATTTAACTGCTATTTATACTTGACTCCAACATACAGGACAAAATACCGGCGTGTGCTTATAATTATCATGTGACCTTTTAGCTCTTCGAGGGCATTTTTTAAGATAAACAATAAAAGCAGAAAGCTGGAAAGAAGCTTACATTTCTTACGTTCGACAAGTTACGCTCAATTATGTTTGAAATAAATGAAAAATTTGATTTGCTCATCACTTTCATTCTTTTTAAGTGTTATAATTTTGGTGTGGATCTACAGTTTTAATGACCTCATACTAAAAATCTCTGCAGTTTAATAAAATGTCTGGCCAAATAAAACGTATCTTTTATAGGTCATGTTTAAAGAGTTTTGAAAGCAAAAAAAATATATATATATAAAAGTAAAGTTTCAAAAAAGTTAATTATCCAAAGCCCATGTTAGGAAAGAATACTGCTGTAGTCATACTAATCTCAATGGAATTTCAACCACTTTCTAAATAACAGTTCTACTAACCTAGCATGTTTAATCAAATATATAGAAGAAATAGAAGGTGCTCAATCAATTTTGTACCTTTTAAGTCTGAAATCATTTTAAGTATTAGGCGTATTATTGTTTTAATTATTGGTAGTACATAAATATTTCCATTTTACGTATTATGCTTATTGTTATTTAATTTTATAGATATAAGTAGGCGACTGAATAATATTAAATAATTAAGCTATGCACTTTTTTCTCGTGACTGATCGTTTCTTGAATGAAAGCATATTTTCAGTTAGACTGTAAAAATAGGCTTTAAAATACAGCGGTTCCACGATATACGTCTACTTTGAAATACATGCAACTTGGTATTCGTTTTATTTGAAGGAAAGAATTTTTGTTTCTTATACGATAATTATTTGAAACAGAATTGACGTCCGATGAGTCATGACGTGCGCTCTACACTTTAAACTCGTTTACCACTTTCGAGACAATCCCATGACTGCTCATGAGCTTCAATATATCTATATTTCAGTTAAGAACCCGTACTGTAACGCTGAATTCAAATAACTTTCTGTTTGGGAGTTTCTTCGGGTAAATCTTTTGTAAATTCATTAACAATGAGCTTTAGGAAAGTTAACGAATAGAGTTAAGCAACAAAGAAAAATATTAGGGAAGTGAGTGAAAAAAATGAGTGAATGAAATATTAGGAAGAGAGTGAAAAAAAAGATTACTGAAAAGTATGAACATGGAAAGAGTATCCAAGACTCGGTTATTGCATAGCGTATGCGTACATCATCGTATGATGTCTGCGATTTAGGCGATATTAAATCGGCTGACTGTGCGAAGGAAGTAAAATAGATTGCCAAACAAATATCAGAGACGTTAGAGCATGTTAAAAAATTGCTTTTGATCTGGACAGCAGGAAAATATTTATGAACACTAACATTTCCAGTGCTTCATTTATGTACATTATACATGTCACCCACTGTATTTGCAACGTAGTATTAAACAGAGTTATAGTAATAATATTAATAACAATGGGTTTTCATAGGAACGGATTAATTTTTTTCCCTTTAATTCTTACTGGGGAAGATCATTTGTTATACATCCGGAGGATCGGGAACCGATTAAGGTCGTACCACTGTATATGTATATAAAAATAGATGTTTTATATATA
>KK114255.1:1830-51852 GCA_000611955.2 Stegodyphus mimosarum | reverse complement strand
CACATTCAGGCACCAAGTCAGGATGATAATGCGTTTCAGGCATAATTAGCAGCAATTGCTTAACCGCGGTCGTCAGAAAGAGTATGTGAAAAATTAATTTTCCAGTATGTATGTTGCTTTTTTAATTAATTACTAACAAAACTGTGTAAGATAATAAATTGATTATCTTAGCATTTATGATTTCGTTAAAGAAGATTTTGCAATGAAAAACCACTATATTGATAGACTGCAAATGTATTTCTTTCTCACATATATGCAAATCTTTAACCGCTGTTTCAAATCAGCATTCTCCCCAAATTTGCTGCAGAAGACCAATACCACATAATGTACCATATGAAGACAGAAAATATTCACCAAATCAGATAAAAGTTTTAATAAATTCAGAAGCTTTTGTTGCGCGAAACACAAGATCTAGTATCTCATCAAGAGCCTGAAATGAAGAACGTTTTAATACATTAAGCGTTGCACCTTTAAACATTTACAACACGATGACTGAAACTTTTTTGTTGATTTACGTTAATTTAATACTGTGTTTTCACCCTGAGCAATTGAACTAGACTTAAAGTTTAAAAATACGTGAGCGAAATAGTTAACGATTTGATGTTTTTAAATTTGAATGTCCTTGAAACGAAGCATTTCGCTAAGCAAAAACACAGGAAACCTTAACCTTGAGACATAAATATTACTACAATAGACTTGTTTTTATCTTACTCCAATAGCTTGTTTTCTTTGTTCGAGATGTTTCGTCATTTAGTTTCATCGATAGGCTACTGAAAGAAACGATTATCAAAAGAGATTTAAAAAAAACATATGTAGCCTACAGTCATGTAAGAGCACTTTTATTTCATTTCAGTTCCGAAAAATGTATCGTAGCACATACTAGAAATTGTCTTTCACCTGCTTCAAAAGCTTTACATTAAAAAATGTTCTTATCTAGAGCTAGCATATGTTATCAAGACTTGATTCCGGATTACTATATGTACTCGCAAGGTATGACCCTAAAGTTGAAACTTTAAAGCACTGTTAATATTCCTCATAATCTTACGTTATTAATGCAATGTCTCATGACCGTATATTATTATTATTATACTTTTTAATATAACATCTGGTACTGTTTTGTTATTGGGACCGGATTCAAATATTGGCAAAAGTTGACTATTTGCCAAAACATTCGAAGAATAAAAATAATTGCCAAAATATTTGTGATACGGTTCAGTTAAAGAACAATTTAAGGAGAAAAAAATAACATAACAGATATTAATAAAATTAGAAACCATTTTAGAAAAAAAAGGAAAAAAATTAAACAACTTCCCAAGCTTCCAAAAACATTCGGTTAGGAAATTAAGCCACGAGCTTATGGACATGATTCGAAAATACTTGCTTTTGCTGTCACATAAACTCAATTAAATTAAAAGCCGCGTTGACGTGTATTTCGCTAATTCGCACTACCCCATAACATTTCAATATGTTTCATATGACAACCAGTATCGATTAAATTATATTCATGATTAACGCAGAAATATTTAAATCCGGTCTCTGTTAATTTTGGAATGTTAAAAACCTTTATAACAGTCTCACAATATTATAGTGCCATCAATAATATTTTCTTCAATCAGTAGTTCTGGCAAAGCGGAGGCACAGCAAACACTTTTTTTCATTCCTTGGCAAATCCAGCCAACAGCTGCGGAAGGATAGAACCGACATTGTTTTTTCAACACAAAAACAGACTTTCGTCCAACTTCGACAATATTACCGCCCCCCCCCAGCGGCCTAGAGGTGACGTCGCTGAACACTGGCAGTTCGATCCCGTGCTCGAATCCCGGTGAACAGGCTGGCTGTATGGACGTTTTCGTGGTTTTTCCCATGTGTAATGTGTATACGAGCCAGTTTCCCTTCAAATGTGCTCCATGGAGGCAATTCATCCCCTTAACCACATAGCCCAAGAATGCTTTGCCGTAATTAAATAAATCAAAACCAAACCAAACGAAAATATTGCCAGTGCCGCAGTGTGAAAATTCATTATTGTTTTGTTTACGTATTTATCACTTGTTCTTCCTATACTTAAAATGTTTTTGCCTCCCACTCTAACAAACCAGACTTACATAAGATCGCCTCCAAATCGATAGAGTTTCCTTCAAAATCCACGCCAGCATAAGGTTACTTTTCCTGCTTTTATCCATTTACCTCTTGGAAAATTATTCTGATTTTCATTAACACGCATATGTATTCTTAATACAAATAAATATGTAGAGTCCATGAAATTTTTAAAATACCCTGAAGTTTAAATCTATTTATATAAATAATATTAATATATGTACACTCAAATTCAAATTCTAAATTATTTAAGTTAAAGTTCTATTCAATGTTTAACGAACATGATTAAATACTTTTCTGAAGTTTTAAAGATAAGAACTAAATACTCCATGTCCGATGTATGAGTGTTATTTACACATTAAATGATAATAATAATAAACGACGACTAACTACATCTATTATTTGATAATTCCAGGATAATTAGGTTTTCTTTATAAGATTCGAGATTCTTCTTGTTAGAAGCAGCTGAATCGACTTGAAATAAACTTTGTAGTCTTCTATCTTAGAAATTAACTTCCACAGTTTAAAAGCAGTTAGTTAGTTCTAAGCACTGGTCTCCAGCCCACCTAGCAGGCAAAGTCTGCTATATGGCTATGAGGGGAAAGGCCAAAGTTTAAAACCAGTGTCATAATCTAGAATATGCTTTATGTATGGTAGTAGACACAAAACCAACTTGCACTCGGGCCAAAAGTACGACATAATTAGAAAAGCTTCTAATCAGAAAAAAAAATTGAAAGGTTTCAGATTTTAAATTACATCCAAATCCTAAATTACATTTTGTGTATTACCTTTATTTATTAAATACCATGTTCTTCTCACTTAAACCATAAAACTCAGTTAAAGAACAATATCTCAAAATAATTTTAAACTGAGCATATCTTTAGAATTTCCTATACACAGTCTCACGCGCTGGAGATAAAAATGTATTTTTCTGTACACCGTTGCCATTGCTCGCTTTGAAATGCTTGAGTTTGTTAATCAAAAATTCGTTAAAGTTTTACACAATATGAAATCGATAATAAAACAAATTCGAATTTCAAATTTGGGCTTCTAGATGTCCTTATTTGCAGTAGGTTTACGTCATTCAAAATTCGATGGCTCTAGGTACCGTCGTTTTATCACAATGCGAAAAACATACATACATTTGTGCACATTCTTCTTTATTTAATTTCTTTAAATATAATACAGGGCTGAAATATTTGGTGGCAACAGTTTGAAAAGAGAACCGACATTTAATGTTTCCGTCGCAAAATCCCAAAACGGAAACAATAGTCCGGTAGGGACAAAGTCCCTTTGAACTAAAAAGCTAACGGGCTACAATTCATTTTTAACAAAATTAATTTTTATCAAAATAATTTTTTTAATTAAATTAAAAATTTTATTCCTAAATGTTTATGAAAACTTACAAAACCAGTAGTAATAATGACACAAAGAAACAAATTCAAATGCGTACGAATTTTCTGTTTGAAATCTAAATATCTGCAAAAAATTTCTGTTGGTTAGACTTTTTAATTCAAACAAACGTACTGACAGCTAAATATTAAATTTTCAGACTGCCATTAATTCAAATAATTCTTATGTATTAAATTATTCACTAAACACCTTACTTTAACTAACCAAATAACGTAAGCTTCCCAAGTGCGACAAAACTTGAGAATAAATAAGGATAACCTATTACTTCTTTTATTTACTTTTCTTTTACATACTTAGAATAAATACATGTATTTGTCCGTAAATAATTATAAATTTCTATTTTCTTTACTACAACTTTCACCTGCAACACATTATGACGTTTCGAGTTTGATAAAGTTCGTAACCTTGGAAAAAATTACTAAAAGCACTCTTCGTCACGCAAAGTGGATATTCATCCGACATTCTGGTTCCTTTCTAATTAAGTTTCAACTGCGGAAGACACTGGTCACAAATAAATGTACTCTCAAATAAAATGATTTTCTTATTACAAATTATTATTCGCAAATGAGAGTATTTATTATTTGGCAAATAGGAAAAAAAATAATCAAATTTGTATCTTCAAATTTTTGAGTAAGTCTTACATCACAATGTAAATTAATTAGCTCTTTGTAGATTTTCTGGAGTGTTATTCATGATTATTTTAATGATCATGAAAATAATGTAAAATTGGACTCCGATTCGATAAAATTTTAAACATTTCCTTCGGATTTCTGTCTTAGTAATGCTAATTAATTTACTGGAAATGTATTTCCGGGCAATTTAAAATTGCTTCGGGACAGCGCGAAAGCCCGCGAGCATTGAGTTTGAGACTACTGGTCTAGAGTTCCAAATAGTTCCTCACCCGGTGTGAATTACAGCTTATACTGACATTGTGAAAATTATTTAAATCATTAATTTAATTGATTGTTAAGTTATAAATTATACTAATAGTTATAATAAATTATATAACTTTTAAATTATAATAATTTATTAAAATTATTTAAATCAATAATTAATTAAAAATTTATAGCTGTTTTAAATGTAGTTCAAATATGTAAATAATAAGTGCTGTTTATATTTCTTTTATAATATTTTGCATGTCCCTTAACTCAGCAGAAAACTTTTGCCTTAAAATATCACTGTTAATACAAGATAAGAAGAAATTATAATACCAGAGCTTTAAGAAATGACACACTATTCTTGAGATAGTGAATGTATAGGTAACTGCTCGACGATAAATTTGTCTATGATTTTTAATTAGATCCTGATCTCAGAGCATTGCTTATGAAACCGTTGTTTGACTTTTTTTGCCATTTTCTACAAAACCAGCATGCACGTTTGGACTATACATCATTTAGTTACGTACAGGTTAAAATGTAGAAATCGAAGCAGAATAACTTTTACTCGTCCTCAAGCTGTGTTTTTAGGTGATCAAGATCTCGATAGAATGGAAACACATAATTGTGTACAGAGTTTCAGTTATCTTCTACCGATTATTACATTTCGACCACTGCGTCGATAAAGTGGTCAGTGAAAGCAGCTACAGTTCTAAAAGGGCTGGAGTTCGAATCTTTGACATGAATTTTTATTACAGCAGGAAATCAATGTTTGTTACTTTTACGTCTTTGAAAAATTGTGCCACATGAATTTCGTCTACCTATGAGTGCTTTGGGATAGCTAGTGATTCCATGTCACATTGTGTATTCGATCAAACTGCGATTGTAACTAGATTAAATAGGTTTCATATGCTTTACTATAAATAAGTAATCTACTCATGATTTAGTCCAACTTTCTTTAAATAAGTTTTTATATTCCTGTTCATATACATCACTTACATGTGCAAATATCAAAATATATTTATATGTGAAATTTTGTCAGTGATTCACATTATTTCGCATTATATTAAACTTCATTACCTCACATTACATTAAAATTCACATTACTTAAAATTTTAATTACAATACGATATCAGAGAGGATAGTGGTCAGATGTACTACTGTAACGAAGTGCCCGTGTTCAACTCCCAGAGAAGGCATGTATATTTGTAAATGTATAGTGTCTGCGCGGAAAGGAGGCACTCAAAATACATGGTGAAGCGGAAGTCTTCTGGAGTGCATTTTAAATTGTTGGTAGGGGAAGAGATGTGGGATACTATGCAACCTGCCTGAGGTGCTCCCTCTCTCAAAATTAGGGCGAAGTTAGGCAAAATTGTCATTTTATCTTTATAGTGCTGAAGGTTCATCCTAACGACAGGCAGAATCATGTGCTCATTACCATGATAGGCGAACTTTCTGATTAGATCAGGCCAGTAAGATTAGTCAAAACAACAACAAAAGGTCATGCGGAAGGCTTTGCCGATTTTAGTTTATTTCTAAATGCATAATCTTGCCTTCTTGCATATGGAACTTTGCTCCAATTGTACAAATTTAGAAATAACACGTAGATTTAATTTTTAAGCAATTAATATTTTTAGACATTCCAAATATATTAATAATATTCACTTGACATTTTATTATTTTAGCATCCTTAATGCACAAAAAATATTTTTGATTTATGCAATTAATATTTCTAGTTAACTGTGTCCCAAAACTGAAATCTACTAGTTTTTAGAATAAGTGTTTTTTTAAGAGTATTTGAATAAGATATTTTTTCAAAGAACTTACATTGATAAAAACAATTTGATTTAACATACACATATGTTTTTGTCAGTTAATTTGTTCACATTGTAGGGCTGTATATATATTTTAATTAAGCAGTTATTTCAGAATACAAATTATTTAAAAAGTATTTAAGTCGAGAGTTTGTAAGACACAACGTTTTCCTGCCTCCGTAGGCCACTTTACTAGGTTTCGACAGCTCTGATAAGATTGTAATTCTTCTACTTTACGTTATTGTTGCCGACATTTAATTGTCACGCCGATGAGAAGTTTGAACCAACTTACAGTTTAAAATCTATTGCGTAGTCTTTGATTATCAGGCTTAGTTTCAAATCTGACTGTTCAGTTTCATCGAAACAACTGGTGGTTGATTTGTAAGCGCGAAGCGTGCGTTTCATGTTCAAGTTCTGAGTTAAAAGAAAGCTTGTTTTATATCTTTTCAAGACTATGTTTTTACTTCAGACAAAGCGATAATTCACTCCAAGTTCGTTAGGAGTTTGATGCTAGTTTATTCAGAAAGCCAAACTCTGTAGCATCACAAACCTTTTCTAAACTGTTATTTCATTTACCTACAATCAAATTTAAACATATTGCTTTTAATTTAGTGTGCCACGCTTGAATTTGCAGAAACATGACGTGAGTGATGATGAAATATTTAGTTCCAGACTTGTATCGGAATCAAGTATTTTGTGTTTTTATTTTTTAAAATGTATATCAAGTTCTAGTAAATGTAACTAAAGCGATTGGAAGGAGTTGTTATATGGAAATCAAGTATTTTGCTTTTTTATTTTTTAAAATGTGTATCATGATTTACTAAATATAGCTAAAGCGATTTGGATCAAAAATTTAGATTTTGGAAAAAATTTAGATTTGTATGTATATTTTTTATATTAATAATGCTGAAATATGAATATTGATGTCATTTAATTTTTTTTTAATTTGAAGTACATACCTGCAATTAATGTTTGCGAAATTAAAGGGCGATAAAGAATTTATGGATGGAGTGTGTATTACGTCATTATAATTAATGCACCCTGCGAAAAAAATGGGACATTTCTATATATCCCGTTCTACTGGGCCGATTGACGAATTGTGTTTTTCATGTCTCGAAAGCGCGCCTTAGGATATGTGTTAGATTTATATATAGCATTGTCCTAATATAGGTATTTTGACAAAAAATTGGACTTTTTCTGAAATGACATGCCGTTTGTTTTCCATACTTGGATTCTATGACTCAAATTATGCTAAACTGCCAAGTTTTGTAAAAATCGCACGAGTAGTTTTTAAAAAATTAGATCTCAAAATTTTGGCTCCTCCATGTTAATTGAATTTGGTATATATTAATTAATATCTCTTTTTTCGTTAAACTTATTTGATCCTTCCTTTAACATTTCGAAGTTTAGGTTCATTCCAAATAAAATTCGTCCATTTCTTATGATTTGTTTTTTAAAATTTTCATTGTTAAAAAATTTTTATAAATTTTACGAAAAACATTTTGAATTATAACCTGCAAACATATTACCGTAAGTTGAAAGTAGATGTAATTCTATCATACGTGCAAACAGTTAGAGATTTTTATTCAAAATTTCCTAAGATATACGTGAACTTACAAATTGGCGCTTTGAAATTTTGCATATTTGTTATTAGCGATAATAACGCCAAATATAGTTTACGCCCATTGTTAAAATTATTTGAAAGTACGAAAGGTGACCTTTTTCAGCTCATGTAAAATAAAATCATCTGATGTATACATCACATGACTCTCTTGTACGGAATATTAAATTATTTCCTCGAATTGCATTAAAGCTATATTTCTCATTCAATTAATTCTGCTCTCCCTTCACGACAAAAATCTAAAAATATCTGTATTAAAAACTGAAAGATATAGAAAAACATAAAACATAAAATACAGTTCAAATAATTAAAAAAAATCTTTTTACAATTTAAATTAGAGTTTCTAGGCAAAAACAAATAATTCGGCCAGCGGGCAAGAAGGCAGATTTTTCGGTGCACAAAACTGAAAGTTTACTTTTCGTCTCACTCGGCAAAAAGACACTGAAGGCGTAGAAACTTACTAATTTGTTATGAACGCTATGCTGAGCCAATATATGGAATAATTTAATAACTTAAATGATAATTCCGGATTAAGCAAAATTTAAATCGCAATAAAAGAAGGCGTTACTTTTTGTTGTTGGGAAGTTTAGTTGCTCTAGATTGGCAACAAATCCACTATTCTGCTAAGTTTTAAATGTAAACAGATATGACAGGTATGATAAACAAAACAAACCTGATGTATACACCATATGACTTCCTTGTACGGAACATTAACTTATACGCATTTTGCATTTCATTTAAATTTACTGGATTTAATTAAATCTACTTCGTCGATAGAGCATAAACCACAATAGAATAAATGCACTCTTTTTTACTATAGCGATACTCTGCCGCTAGGTTCACTTAACAGCGTTACAACTTATTCATTTTATAATTCAGAATGCACAAAATTTATGTATATCATCTGAAGAATTATCTAATTGTTGCCACATTTTCTATTCAAATAAATCTAAAACGATGTACAAAAGAAATTAAACAAACAAAGAAAAAGGAAGTTTTTCACAGACGATTCCGTAATTCTCATTCAATTCATTCAGTTTTCACTTCGCGACAAGGCAAAAATACATTAAAAACTCAAAATATCTATATTAAAAATTACGAAGTAAATTTTAAACACTTATTTCCTCGAATAAATTCCAGAATGGATTAAGCATGATTTAATTTGCTATAATAAAAAAAGCATTATCTTGTTCTTGCAAAGCTTAGTTTCTTTAGGTTGGCAACAAATATCCACTATTCTCCTACGTTTCAAATGTTAACAAATATGGCCGCCATGAGAAAAATGATTAGGCTTACGCGCACTTAAAAACTTTTAAATTGTCGATAATTCTACAAATCCTGAATGCATATTTATTGAAGGCATGAAAACCTTAAGACATATAAGACAGAAGATAAGACCAACATAATGCAATCATTTTTAAAGGAAAAAATGCACAATTTACCAACAAATAAGAATAATAAACAGAGCTCATTGAGCCGCGTAATAGAGTGGATATATACATACATAAATTTATATACTTTTGGTGAGGCCGATTGCAACCAAAATAGGAAGCGCACATCTACATGTTATAGCAGTCCTATATATAAAATTTCAACTTTCTGAGGTTACGCCTTTTTGAGTTATGCGAGATACATACATACATACGTACGTACGCACAGACGCCACGAAAAAATCTCTTCAGAGACCATTTTAAATCAGTTTTTTAATTTTGGGAGAAAAAGAGTGCTTTATTCTGTCCTTACGTACGAATGTCAACCTAAGCCATCGTTATATTGCATTCGACAGCGATGAAAATAGATATTTTCTTTGAAATATGACACTCGAAATGTTTCGAGATTACAATACTTCCTTTTTACTTCGTACAAGGAAGTAATTATGCTTAGTTGCACTTAAACAACTTTTAAATTGAGGATAATTCTGATAACATGCAGGTTAATTAAAGGCATAAAAACCTTAACCGGAAGATAAGAACAACATAATTCAATCATATTTAAAGCAAAAACTGCACGATTTACAAACATAAGAGTTAGGAAACTGAGCTCACTGAGCCGAGTAACAGAGTGGAAGTATATATACATATATTTATATACTTTTGGTGCGTCCGATTGGTGCACATCTACATGTTATAGCAGTCCTATATACAAAATTTCAACGCTCTGAGGCTACTCATTTTTGAGTTATCCTTAATACGTACATACATACGTACGTACTCGTAGACACCACGAAAAAATCTCTTCAGAATCCATTTTAAATTAGTTTTATAATTTTTCTTGAAAAAAGAGTCTTTTATTCTCTCCTTACGTACAGATGTCATATAAAAACATCGCAAAATTCCATTCGATGGCGGTCAAATGGATATTTTTGTTGAAATATGATACCCGAAATTTTTCGCGATTACAATACTTCTTTTTTACTTCGTACAAGGAAGTAAGAAGGAAAGAAAAATAGGCTGCTATAAATTAAGAATTCCGCCAAGTGAATTATTTTCGGTGCAAAATGAAAAATGCGCCAAGATAAGTTTTTTTAATTTCTCGATAAATTTCTCACCAAAAATTGCAAAATTTAATATCTGTGCAAATTTTAGCCGCAGAATCGAAATATCGAAAAACATCGGTATGTTTTTTTAACCCTCTCAGCGTTACGGCCGGATTTTTCCGTATAGAATGCTGCCTTCTATATTCGTTACACATGAAAATTTCTGCTATTTTTTAATATATCTGATTTCGGTTTGGATTTATATTGGAAGAAAAGAAATCAAGGTACAAATAGAAAGAGTCATTTTTTAATTAAAATCAAGAAAATAACACTTGTTCATGACATTTTGAGGAACTTTGAAATTTCAAGGCTAAACCCGTAACGCTCGGAGGGTTAAGAAAAAGTCTGACTTTGTGTAAAAATACCTATGTTAGAACAATGCTGTATATAAATCTAATATATATTGTTACGTGCGTACGCGTTCGTTATATATTGAATGCACAAGTCGTAAAAAGTTAAAAATTTATTCTTTCCACAAGAAATAAATTAAAATGCTGAAATATTTCTTCACAAATCTTCGCACAATATCACAATATCTCAAACGTTTAGCAAAAACTCAGTTCAAAACAGATAAAATAGTTCTATCTCACAGCGAAATCGCTACAATCAATACAGCATTAAGTAAACAAACAGCAACAACAACAACTACTAACTAACTAACTGAGATGAGGTGTTTCACCTCGGCTTTTATAAGCTTTTTTAATTATCAGTAGAACAAACACAATTTTTCTAGATTTTTCTGGATGGCAACAGTAATTACGAGATATTTATTTATTAAGCATTAAATGCACGCTCTTTTACTTTTATTGTTATTTTTTTTTTCGACGTAGCTTTCTCTTCAAAAATCGTCTGCGTTGCTAAGGCAACATGAAGCAAATCTAATTACAATTCTAAATAAATAGCCAAATAAATGTGAAATTCCTAACAATATCTTAAGTCGAGGTCTCTAGACATGAAAAACGAAATTTGAGCTTCGCCAATCGGCCCAGTAGAAAGGGAGATAGATATATAAATGTCCCATTTTTTTCCCAGAGGTACATTTTATATTCGTCTGATATTTCTGTATGGGAATATTACAGTTTGATAAATGTGTTAATTTCTAACGAAACTGTCTTTGGTTGAACTTTTATGTATTCAGCGAAAATAAATATGAAATTCATACAGTAATGATTACCACACTTTTGAACTACATCGAAAACCTAGAAAATATACGGACTTCATAAATGTTAGATAGTACTTATCCCGCGGACAATCAGTCATAAAAGGACTTGAATTAATGACTGTTAATCATTTAAAAGGAACAGTAGTGAAGATCAGTTCCATCGAGATAATTAATCATTTTCTCCCGATCCAGTCAGTCTCTTGAAACGTTGCTATTACACTGGTGTGCAAAAATTAAGGACGAAGTCGAAAAATTAACATATCAGCTGAACGAAGACACAGAGCGGACAGAAAGACCAATCGGGAGATTAAGAAAGGTGATGTACGGTAGCACATGCGCAGATATGTAGGTAGACGTAATGAGGGAGTGTCTGAGTAGTATAAAGCATGTTGTCGGTGTAAGATCAGTATTTCTGGCAAAGAGATTGCACGCCGTATAGCAGTTAAAAGCATACCAAGTTGCTGCCTCAGCGAGAAATGGCGAATCTGTTAGACGACATCTGGATGCTTTTACCCGAGGTCGAATCATTGGAAAGTTGGAGGAAGGCCGCAGTGTGACAAGTGTGGCTGCAGAGTTCGGAATTGCTCACAGCATCGTTTCACGACATTGCAGACAATTTCAAACTACAGGAACAGCTATCCGGGGGTTTAGTAGTGGTCTTCCACGAGGAACCACACCCGCAGATGACCGGTATATTGCCTTACAGGCCAGAAGAAACAGGCGGCAAACAGCGGAAGAGATCGCTAGACACACGACACAGGCGACTGGACGACCGATATCGCGTTTTACCGTGGCCAGAAGACTGCACGGTGGTGGTCTGTTTGCACGACGCCCTGTACGGAGTGTACCTCTAACGCCTGCCCATCGGTGAAGGCGTTCTATGTGGTGCCGGGAACACCGGAATTGGAGAGACAATGAATGGGGACGAGTACTCTTTACAGATGAGAGCAGATGTAGTCTGAGTTGCGATTCTAGGCATATACACATCTGGACAGAGCGGGGAATACGCAATAACCCCTTCAACATCATCAAAAGGGTCTGTTTTGGAGGTCGCGGAGTTCTCGTTCGAGCAGACATAATGCTTGGTAGCCGGACCGACCTTCATATCTCCCTAGGAGGTTCGTCACCTGGGACTGCTATTGTAACGAGGTTCTTCTTTCTTACATGCGTTTTTTCCCAAGGGCTATGGGTCCTCAATTCCTCTTCATGGACTACAACGCTCCACCTCATCGCACATTTACTGTCGAAGAACTGTTGAAGAGTGAAGATATTGAACACATGGATTGGTCGGCAAGGTCTCTGGATCTAAATCCCGTCAAGCATGTACGGAACTCACTAGGGAGACCCGTGGCAGCACATAACTTATCGCCAGTAACGATTGCGAAACTGCGATTGGTGCTACAAGAGGAACGAGCAGCAATGTCTCAACAGCTCATTAACAACCACATATCCAACATGCACAAATGATGTGAAACCTGCCTAGTAGTCCGGGGAGATCATGTCCCCTATTAAAGACCGGATGTTTCTTGCTGAACACCCATCGCAGGGATGTTTCGGCCTTCAGTTCGATGAAACTCAAAACAGCGAATCGTCGAGAACAGTATTTCTTAAAATCAAAACATTTCGCTGTTGCAAATAGGTAAAAATATTTTTTATTTTCTAAAAATAAAATATTTTACTGAGCATATTAAATCCAGCACTTTTATTGGCACAACATGGCTACAGCTTGTAACATATCCGTTAACAGAGCAGGTTGATTTCAAGGGATCTTCGAACAATGATTTCGCAACTCCTTTCATATTGTATTAAGCCAAAATTAATCACAGTACTGTGAAACAAAAAGTTTATAATTCGTTTAATATGTAGAATGTTTAAGAATGCGTTGGTTCACTCGAAAAGAACTCAAGAAACTTTGCAACTACCAACAACTAACAACATTCTCATCTTCAAAATGAATTACTTTAGTCAGTATTGAAAGCCCAAGGTTTTAATGTACAGTTGTCTTTATATAAACCGTGGCTAATTTCTAATTTATTTATATTCATTTTCAGTGTTAATAAGAAGTAATGAGGCTTCTGAGCACTGTTACTGAATACAGTTAAAAACTGCAGTGTTTCAGGATACAGATTACGCAATCCACACTTTAAGACATTCTACATTCCTAACATATATTATTCTGTTTCACGTGGATTACAGAAAAAATGACAAGCCAAAAATTTTCTAATGCAATATTAATAAAACATATAGTGTTAATGCTTTGGGATTCTACTATTTTGTTGCACTTGAAAATGAAGATGCGATTCAAAATTACTTCAGGAGGTCAAACTTATCATAGTTTATAGCATATCCTAGTATATATTTATTTAAAGTTCACAAAATTAATAATACATAACAATTTAATACAACAATGCATCCATTATCTAGAAATGATTTTAAAATTACAATTTATGCACATCGTCTGTAATTTGTCCTTAAAACTTTCTAAGAGCGCTAAATCATAAACTGATTACTAATCACAGAACATTGGTTCGTTAATTATTTATTAGTTTTCCAAACTTTTAAACATTAAGATAGAGAACTGAATCGATGTCACTGATAAAGTGATAAAATGCTTCAGGAAACTGTAAGATTATTTTCAATTCACTACTTAAATCTGTCTTTCTTCTCACTTCCGTCAGATCCTATCCTTTCTCCACTTTCTACTGACGTACTTTTATTGGAATTGCGCAATTTTGAACTGTATTTTGAATTTTGAACCTCGACTATTTGGATATGAAGTTTTAAAAAGCTTTTACATTTAAAAAATATCTAATCAGTTGCATTATCACGTATTCTTCGTCGTCAAAGCCAGAATGTCTTCGATTTATTCATGAGTAACCTACCTCATCAGATAAATTTAAATACTTAGCTGGTGGATAAAAGCAGCAGTTGAGAAGTTTGTCAAGGTGTTTAAGTCTACAAAGCAAGTAAGACGATTTGACGTAAAAACTTCGAGAAGAATGCTTAAATATTTCGTACAAACTGCTTTTCCTTGTTTTTAATATTTAAAAAATGCTTGTTAACTTTTTTATTTATTTCATATTTAGCAGAAAATGAGGATCATTACTTCAGTAGATTTCCTTTGTTGTGGATATATATTCTTCACTAATTTGATATTATGTTTACAAATCTTTGCTTAAACCTTAGTTTATTGGGTTACTGAAAAGGAAAATTTTGGTTACGTCTTGTACTTTATTTCATTACGACTGTTCTGAAAACAGAAATTTGTTTTTACTTTGATAAAATGCAATATCATTATTTGCTTTAACCACTAATTTTGACAAAATTTTAAGCACCTACTGCATGAAAAGTAACGATTGTAGTAATATATATTTAAAATTTCACGTGAGAATGAACAAATAATTTAAATGAATTCATTTAATGAATAAGGCATTTTTAGCATGAGAATTTACGAAGAAGAAATCAATACATCAGTTACAAAAATGTGGTATTCAAGAATAAAAACGACTCATACATATCGGTATTATTCAACTACTTCATAATGTTTTTCAAAATTGCGGAAATTAAAACACTGATCATTATTATTAAATTATTGATATCATGAAATATCCTTTCAATGAACGAAACAGTACTTTTCTTTTGAAAAATGTTTATTTGTATGCAGTATTTTCCTTTCTAAATATGAATTTTATATTACATTCTCTATAATCGAAACAAAAGAATTATACTAAAAATAAAATTTATTCCATATAACCGAGACAAAAGAATTATCAAATCTATTTATTAATTTCTTTGCAAAATGTTTTATACTTTTAATATGGGAATCTTGCGAAATTTTCTGTAGAATCCGATTCTTTTTTTCGATTTCACGCGGAATGCTAACCTTTTATTTCTTTTCTTTTTCTTTCTTTCTTTCTTCTCTCCCTCCCCCCTCTTCCCATTTTTTCATTGGACTAGTAACTACACTCGAAGCTAGCAATGCTTTGTACCGCTCAATAAGAGCGATCAAAAAATGATATTTTTATAACATCATGCATTTCCTAGAGGAAAGTATTTTTTTTAATATGCTTCTTTTTCTTATCGTTATCAGATCATTAGACCACAAGCAATAAAAAAAGTGCCCATGACATTTACTGAAAAACTGAATTTAGTTAAATCAAATTACCAGAATGCCTAGAAAAGCAAATCATATTTCACAAAAGGGAACAGGAATACTTATAATACAGTGTAATATAGTCGGCACTCATTAATATAGATATTTAAAATATAACATTACACATGTTAAAATCTATTATTACATTTCTAAAAATAATGCAGTTTCACATTTTTTTTACTTGGTGTTATATTTGAAACAATCAGTTATATAAATAATATCACAATCGGCGTGTATCAAAATGGGAATAAAAAGTCAGGAAAAATCTCTTTGAATACTTTGAAATTTTGAAAGTCAGTCTTAAATCAAGTAAGTCGCTGAAAATGGATATACTAATTGCAAAAAATCCTTTTTTCTGGATGTGAACATTCTGAAAATTATTATAGCTTATCATAATAGCCGAAGAGATCTTGTTTTCTCAAAGTAAATGCCCATTTAGATGATATTTAAAATGAAGGACAAAAAGGAAATAAATGATTGTTTGATTTCTGTCGTCTATTATTTGTATCATTAAAGTTAATTTCTGGAAGAGAAAGTGACAAAACGTGGGGAAGAAAAATATTAAGGACACTGTATGAAATGTCTCAACTGGCAAACTGTTATAAATAAAGTTATAAATTGTTAAAGTCACAGAGAATGTTGCGAAATTAATTAAATGATTAATATATATAAATTAAATAGTTAAATCAACATTCTGGTGGTTAAAAATAAATATTCTTGATAAATAAAATAAAGTAAAAGAAATATTGATTAAGCTTGTTGTTTCTAATTTGAGCAAATCTTTATTTATTTAATTTTAAAAATTCTTATTTTATGCTGATAAAATTTCTTTAGTATTTTTGTTTTGGGTCATATCGGAGCAGATTATATAATGATGAATTATTTTTAAAAGTATAAATGCAATTTTTAAGAACTGTATACTTTATTTTACTTCATTCTTTATTTGTATTACTTTAACAACATTTTAATGGTGTTATACGAGTATTAATTAAATTTATTCCATTTATTAAGCAATTACTTATAATCATCCAGTCGTCTGCTCCTTGAAAAAGATCACATAAATTTCAACTATTTGTTTTATTCTATTATTTTTAATATGAATTTTATCACAGATTTTTAATTGTTTAGATTTTGTTCCAATCTCATATATTTTTTTCTCTTACGCTGTTAACCACCGAAGTTTTGATTTAATTGTTTAATTACCACATATCTTGGTTTTATGTATGTGTATAGATACAAACATATGTATGTAATATATAGATATATGTATATTCAAAATAAAAGTAATTAAAAGTAAATTAAAAACTATAACCTTGAACTAAAGCTGCAGAGCAATAAACCAAAAACTTATAATAATAATTTATAATAAAAATACTTTCCATATATAATCTCCAAGAAACAGAAATTCAATTTAAAACCACGAAAAAAATTTTTTGTCAGAATTTTAATAAGTATTTAAAATAATACATCTAAAATACTGCATAATAATTTTAATAAGTATTTAAAGTAATCCTGTTTTACAGGATTCTGTTGGCTTAAATGGACCAATATTTTTATTTTGATCGAGTATTAATTGTAACTTATGATTCGGATCCAGCAAATAATTTGATGCTTACTTGGAAGTAGGATGAAACACTCTCTCTAAATTTAGTTACTGTTAATTGATGGTAGATTGGTTTATCCCCTTGATCAGTCGATTAATCTGCGGTCAATGGCAATAGTTACTTTTTCAATACTTAGAATTTTTTCTTTTGATTTTGGTATTTCTGCGATTAAAGATTTTTTTTAGCAGATTTTTATGTTTATACAGAAAAGGAGGTCTAGAAAATACTTCTTAAAATTCTGACAAAATTTTTTTTCAAGGTTTTAAATTGAATTTCTGTTCCTTGGAGATGATATATGGAAAGTATTCGTATTAGAAATTATTATATATATATTCTTCCTCCTACGTTCCTCAATTCTCCCAAATTCGAGATCTCTCCATGTTACATAACGCTGCTTGAAAAAGGGAACTAAAACCTACAATTAACCAATCACACCTGAGTTATACTTGCTCCTATTTAGTATAAATCCTGCTTAGCAAGCAACTACGTCATTCTTTTTCTTAACTTCTGCTCTGCCAACATCTTCACGCTACTACGCTTACTTGCCTAAAATGGTGTCGTATCCTTTTACTTGTGTATATAAAAATGATTGTAATAGCTTATGATCGAAAGGTATATTGCCTACAAAGAAATAATTTTTGTTGTAAATAAAAATGAAGATGGTGGTTCGTCTAACTCTCTTCCGTCAACTTCTTCTTCCTGCCTTTCCACTCAGCCATTACGACTATCGGAAATTAAAAATACCGGATGTTAAACTACGCAGTTTCCAAACAACTCACATATATACATATATATAGCAATTATCACATTGTCACATAATCCTTAATAATTATATATCTATATCTCTCTCTCTATATAGCAATTATCACAATCTTTAATAATCTGCTCGATATTGAAAATGCACCAAGAAGGAGTGGTCAAAAAGTGATGAAATTTGGAAAAAAAACAGAGACAGCAAGCAGCAATAAGTGATCTTTACTTCAAAATGATAGTCAGAATACAGTACCGCCGCGGACAGCGATGCACGAAGAAACACGTCTAGGCATAAAGTCAATAAGAGTGCGGATGGTGTCCTGAGGGATGGCTCTATATACCCTTTCAAACATTTGCCACAGTTCGTCTTCTGAACGAGGCAGGGGTAGACTCTGCAAACGGCGTCTAATCACATCACACACATGTTCGATTGATGGCAGGTGAGGAGAGTACGGTAGCCAGGGAAGCATCTGTATATCTTGCAGAGGTTGTTGGAAGATAGAGGCACTGTGTGGTCGGGCGTTAGCCTGCTGAAAACTTGCATTAGGCAGCCCTTGAAGGTTGGGGATTACCAGTGGCCGCAGTACATTATCCAAGTATTGTTGAGCCGTCATATTGCCCTAAATACGAACTAGAGGTGACCTGGAATTGTAGGCAATAGCGCCAAAAAACCATCATGCCACGTTGTCGCGCGGTGGGGCGTTCCACAGTTACTGCCGGAATAGATCTGTCTCCGTCGACGCCACACACGTATGCCACACAGGACTGTCACTGGATAAACAGAAGAGTGACTCATCTTAGAACACGACGTGTCGCCATTCTGTCATCCACATCGCTCCAGTCCGGCACCATTTTAAACGTTGGCGTCTATGCATGCTATGGGGTCAGTGGCAGTCTGCTTAACGGATGCCGTGAGTGCAGGCCACGTTCAACCAATCGACAGAAAATGGTTCTCGTAGCCACGGGAACATCCAGGGTATCTTGCAATGCTGCAGAATTGCGGTACAAGTGACTTACGGGACCGCCACAGCTTGTCGGCTGATGCATCGATCCACGAGTGCTGACGTCATTCTGGCTGCACCTGCACCCTCACATTCCCTTGTTTCAACCATGTTCGCCATAGCCGATGCACCGTGCTCGCATCCATGTGGGTATCCACGGCGATTTGACGTAAGGACCAACCCGCCCTTCTCAGTCCGATCACCCTACCCCTCGTAAAATCGTCTATTTGCTGAAAGTGCCTTCGTTGACGGTGGCCTGGCATTCTCGCCTATTACACGTATCTTCCGGGACAAAAACCAATTTTCTTCGATAATTCCTCTGGCAGAAATAACAACACGAATATTGCCCATTCTGCACGTTCCCTGCCTGTCATACCATGTTGACAAAGCCCTTGTATGGCCATATATTGATTGATATTGTTTCAGTAAACGCTAGGCCCGAGGATTGGATGAGAGGGAATTCCCGGGGGCATATTGGTCTGCTCGACTGCCCACCAGATGATCTAGGTCCTAGATCTGGGCGTCTTGTGCGAGGCTTTCGTGTGACCACACCAAGTGGCCAACTCTAGATAAGGGTGGACGTGGTGCTGTACTGATTAACCGAATGGCAAAGGAACAGCGCCCATGTCCTCCGTCGCTTATCGCTTATTACACATATCCTCCGGGACAAAAACCAACTTTCTTCAATAATTCGTCTGGCAGAAATAACGACACGAATATTGCCCATTCTGCACGTTCTTTCCCTTATATCTTACATCACGTGTGTCGGAAAGCTGCGCATTTCACGTCATTCGCATAACTCAGTAACATCCGTCTACTCTAAAATTTGCATAAATTTCTAACCACTCCTTCTTGGTGTTGCATTTTCAATGTCGAGCAGTGTATATATATATATATAGCAATTATCACATAATCATTAGCTAATTTAACATTTTAATTTTCTGAAAGCTGCTAATGAGGGATAACTATTTTCAGCATTTCTCCCCCTCTCCCCCGTTCAATTTTGATTTTCATTGTCAACAGAAAATCAGAACGCTTCTTCCTAAAAATTTTCTCGACAGTTTAGAATCTACTCACAGCGAGACTAGTGATATATTTTCTCCAGACATCCGACATTAGAACCCTTAAGCTCCCTTTGCATGTTATTTCAAACAAACCTCCTTTTCGAATAGGACAATGAACGACTAGATGCCTTCACAAAAATATCAGCTGTAAGTAAAAATTAAAATTTAACAAATTAAAAAGTTACATCAGACAATATTAAAACTAATAAAAAATAATAAGCTTTAATTTTTTTTAAATTTTATGTATGATTGCAATTAAGTACATATGATTTATGTGTACTTTTTTGGTTTATATGAGCGACAGAACTGGTTTAAATTTTACTTCTCTGTTTATTTTGACCAGCAATCCATTATCTTCTAAATTTCTTTTGTCTTATTGAGGATAGCATTGTGTATTTCTTTGTGTTTTTCTGTGTATTTGAAACTATTGATTTAAATTCAAAAATTATATTTCTTTGTATTTTTTTCAATTAAAATTAAAATGTCAATTTAGCAATAGCCATTTTAATTTCTGATTTTATTTCCCTGCGTCTCCCTTCTAACGCTCTGTACTGTATCACTGAACATCATTAGTTCTCCTGCAGTAGTCCGCAATGCTGTAAGTTCTTCCTAAATCACTGTTCAAGATAGAAACAAAGGAGCTGAGATTATAAATACTGCAATTTAGACGCACTGTCTTCGTATACTTAGTCCTGCGTGAATCACATGCTTCCTCCTAAACCCTACCTTCCTATGCTTATTTCTGTCCCATCTCGCTTCTTAGATATAGCTTCTGTTATTTAAAATATGCGTGTATAGAATAGTGGGGTGCAGACTGCATCCATTCTGCTGAGTGATTTCTAGAGAATGTTCTTCTGGAAATTTGCTTATGTTCAGGAATAAAAGGCGTTTAAGCTACATCTACACGCCAGCTACATTTGACTGTAACTACACAGTTATACCTTGTAAAGCCATCACTATCCTACCTACTTGAAAATGAGATAATTTGGTAGTACGATGCGTGAATTGACTAGAGAAGGAATCAGTTACTTTTATGTAGTTTAAAGCAAGCTTTACGATCTGTAAGTGAACCTTTCGAGCTGTTACCTATTGATACTGATGATCGTCTAAATTATTATAATTCCACTAAGAGTATATTCGTATTATTATACACTGGTGTGCAAAAATTAAGGACGAGACGGTTTTTTTAATATAACTTCGTACAAAAGCTTTCCAAATCAACCCATTTAATACCGTAAGATCCCCAATACGTAAGGACATGAGTAATGTAAGCAACACTTACTAAAAGAGAAATCAGACGGATAAAAAGAAGCTTTATTGAAAAAGTAGCATGGAGCGCAAAGTGACTGAAGGCCGAAACATCCCTGTGATGGGTGTCCAGCACAAAACATCCGGTCTTTAATAGGGGATATGATCTCCCCTGACTGCTAGGCAGGTTTCACATCATTTGTGCATGCTGGATATGTGGTTGTTAATGAGCTGTTGAGACACTGCTGCTCGTTCCTCTTGTAGCACCAATCGCAGTTTCGGAATCATTACTGGCGATAAGTTACGTGCTGCCACGGGTCTCCCTAGTAAGTTCCGTACATGCTTGACGGGATTTAGATCCAGAGACCTTGCCGACCAATCCATGTGTTCAATATCTTCACTCTCCAACAGCTCTTCGACAGTAGCTGTGCGATGAGGTGGAGCGTTGTCGTCCACCTCATCGCACAGTTACACCAGGAACTGAGGACCCATAGCCCTTGTGAAAAGACGCATGTAAGGAAGAAGGACCTTGTTACACTAGCAGTCCCAGGTGACGAACCTCCTTGGGAGATATGAAGGTCGGTCCGGCTACCAAGCATTATGTCTGCTCGAACGAGAACTCCGCGACCTCCAAAACAGCCCCTTTTGATGATGTTGAAGGGGTTATTGCGTGTTCCTCGCTCTGTCCAGATGTGTATGTGTCTAGAATCGCAACTCAGACTAACTCTGCTCTCATCTGTAAAGAGTACTCGTCCCCATTCATTGTCTCTCCAATTCCGGTGTTCCCGGCACCACAGAGAACGCCTTTTCCGATGGGCAGGCGTTAGAGGTACACACCGTACAGGGCGTCGTGCAAACAGACCACCACCGTGCAGTCTTCTGGCCACGGTAAAACGCGATATCGGTCGTCCAGTCGCCTGTGTCGTGTGTCTAGCGATTTCTCCCGCTGTCTGCCGCCTGTTTCTTCTGGCCTGTAAGGCAATATACCGGTCATCTGCGGGTGTGGTTCCTCGTGGACGACCACTACTAAACCCCCGGATAGCTGTTCCTGTAGTTTGAAATTGTCTCCAAAGACGTGAAACGATGCTGTGAGCAATTCCGAACTCTGCAGCCACACTTGTCACACTGCGTCCTTCCTCCAACTACCCAATGATTCGACCTCGGGTAAAAGCATCCAGATGTCGTCTAACAGATTGATTATTCGCCATTTCTCGCTGAGGCAGCAACTCGGTGTGATTTTAACTGCTATACGGCGTGCAATCTCTTTGCCAGAAATACTGATCTTACACCGACAACATGCTTTATACTACTCAGACACTCCCCCATTACGTCTACTTGCATATCTGCGCATGTGCTACCGTACATCACCTTACTTAAGCTCCTGATTGGTCTTTCTGTCCGCTCTGCCTCTTCGTTCAGCTGATATGCTAATTTTTCGACTTCGTCCTTAATTTTTACACACCATTGTAGATCACGCTATTCATTATGTGTAGATATTTGCTTCTAAAATGTTAACTACTGATATTTACATAAATTGCTTAAGACAGTTTTTACAGATTCAAAGAAATATTTAAGTAACAGAAGTGCTTCTTTTACTCCTTCATTTAAGCACTTTTTGAGGAAAAAATGTTAAGCAATTATTAATAATTGCATAATATTAACGATCAGAGTCTATTGCTAATAGACCCTGAACTAATGGTAAAGTAGAATGAGTTAATCAAACTCTCATAACTAGATTTAAATGTAAATTAATGTCTTATATCGATAATACTATATGGAAACACTTTTTACCATAAGTTACCGAAGAGTACAATAACACACCTCATTATGGAATAAAATTCCTAACATCTTGCCTAATGTATGGAAAATTACCTTATGATCTCTTAACTGAATATCAAGATTTATAGCCACTAATTGAGGAAGCTCAAAAAATGTCTAATGTTTATCAGAATGTAAATAAATATAGATATATGTCTAATATTTATCAGAATGTAAATAAATATAGATATATGTCTAATATTTATCAGAATGTAAATAAATATAGATATGACTCCAATTTTACAGTAAGTAATTTCAAATTTGGTGATTTTGTAATATATGAGGAATTTCAATAGCCAAATGCAAGAAAACTTTCCCCTCCTTTTTCAGGTCTTTATAAAATTTTAATACAATATTCCGAAGTTACTTTTGAAATACATAAACCAAATTCCTTTACCAAAAACAATTCTGAAATTGACCATTCTTCTAGGTTCAGAACTTTTAACCCAGCAAGCGAATATAAAGTAACTGTCAGAAATAGTAAGTTACCCTGTATATATGTAACGGAGCGTTTTATGTGCAGTACATTTAAGCATCCCACAGCCATCATCAAGTAATTACGCTGATTCTCATGTAGAGGACCTGCCCATTTTTATCGAAGTTTACTTTATTATAATAATGTTTAATTCTTTTGGTTCCAATGGCCGGCTCTAGCCGTTTATAGGCTAGGAAAATTTCTAGACGTTGACAACTACTAAAGCCGGAAGCGGTGGTCTCTTTATTATGAAGGCACCTTGGCAAGCCGTTGCCTTCTATGAATAGACGGACAAATTACATCCACGCCTTCTTCTGGATTTGAACCCGGGGTTACATTGTTGTTCAATATGAAACGTTGTATTGCTCTACAATTAGTAAAACTGATTTTATTTTACAATGCGTATAAATTTTAAAAGAATTTCATGAATTTGTAATAGAAATACTTTGATTTTGTCTTGATTACAAGGTTTAATTTTTACGAAATATTAAAAAAAAAACAAGAACTGCCAACTAACATTATAATGTTGTAAGGAAATTAAGTTCACTAACGTTTATTTTGTTTTAAAACTTTACTATCATCTCTTATTTTCCACTTCTTAGAAAGAAGCAATTATCACATAAGGCCAGAATTAATGCGTGAATATGTTTATGCAAGTTGCATTTGCTAACGCTTAAGTATTTAAGTTGTGGCTTTTTGCCAAGAGAAGAGTAGAAGGAAGGAGAGAGAGCTATTTTGCTACGAGTCTTCACGCGAGCTTGCCATCAGTTACTGTCTACCTTTAAGGCCAGAGGCTTAAATCCTCTTGAAAGTTAAAGACGTATTCTAGTTTTCCGCAGTTTGAGTACTACAGACGTACTAATTTAAAAAGCCAGTCTTAGTAATCTGTATAAAATATTAAAAGTTAGCTCTTATTTAAATTTTAGTTAGTTAGCAGTCTTATTTCTTTTACGTTCAGACCACAAGTGGTTGGTCCTTGTATCCCGAAGTGCTGGAACGTTTGTAAAATCAATAAGCAAATAAAGGGTAATTTTAGCCCTTCTTATCTTTGTTGTATCTTCTACACACTCACTAACATAGCTTTTAGTAAGCTCCCTGTTCCTACCCAAGACTCCAGTTATGTTTGCAACATCAACTAGAAGAAACCGTAGTCCTGATAATGTTCGCAAACTTATTTAGGATATTAATAGGGTATTAAAATGATATTTCAAGAATTATGCACGTTTTCAATTATTGCACGAAAATATTCAGACATCAAAATTTACATCATTTGTATTCCATTTTGAGAAATTTAAAAACTTGGAACAGCTTGAGTATAGGACCCCATTGGCGATTTTTTGGCTTGGCGACCGAAAAATGTCGCCAAGCCATGGAAAAGCAGTTAAAATTGAAAACAAGTTAGAAGCACGTTTTAACCAGAAAAAAATTTTAGAATATATGTTTAAACAGCGAATTTGAAGGTACATAAGTTAGTGGGGGGGATATTTTAAATAGTAATATTGAAAATACAAGTTTAGCCTTAGAAAAGCAGTTAAAATTGAAAATAGAAGTTAGAATGCACATTTTAACAAGAAAAATTTTAAACACAAATTTAGAATATATATTTAAATAGTAAAACTGAAAATAAATAAATAAGTGGAGGCATATTTTTAGCAGTCATATGAAAAATACAAATTTTAAGCTGTAAAACTGAAAATAGGAGTTCAGAATACATGTTTAAATTAAAAACATGAAAATAGGAGTTAAGAATGCATGTTTAAATTAAAAAGAAAGAAAAGTTTGAAAATACACAAGTACATGGAGGCGTATTTCAAGCAGTAATATTGAAAATACAAGTTTTAAGTTGTAAAACTGAAAACAGAAGTTCAGAATACATGTTTACATTAAAAATACAGTAGAGAAATGTAGTAAAGTTTACAAAATCATGGTAAATTTACAAAGAAATCCTATACTCTGCCCAGTTTATGTCCCTTACAATTTCTAGAAATTTGTTGAATACATCAGTATTTTGCTCCTTGCATGATTTAGTGAAAATACAGACAGGGTTGCCGAAATGGAGTATACTAGAATTCGCTGGGTTACCAGAAAAATACCGTCCGAAAAGTGCGCCAAGCCAAAAATTCGCCAATGGGGTCCTATACTCAAGCTGTACCAAAAACTTATATTTTAGAAACTCTTATAACAAGATTGAAATATAAAGATGTCCAGATTGAACTCTACATTTAATCTAGAAATTACATAACATTTTATTACATTTGCAAGTGTTTTTATATATTCAGATATCAGAACTTTCATGAACCAAATGACGAAGTGTAGTGGAACAAAGAGATTGTACCCTTGAAACAATTCCTTTGCTTTCTCATACATACTGTAAAAAAAATTTAATTTTCTAATTCTCTAAAAATTTTTCTCAAAAGGTTTTTCTATCGCCAAGCCTTTTTCTTCTTGAAAGACGACAATATCTGAAGTATAAAATATGAAAGAAAATGACTAACAAATTATTAACTTAATTGACAACAGCCGTTAAATTTCTAATTTTACTTCTCTACACCTCACTTCAAAGAATCCACATTGCGTCACTGACCTCATTATTTCTTCTGCAATGCGAAAACTCTAAAACATTTTCTAGTCAGCTCTCAAAGAAAGGAACCCGAGCTGATAAATGCTTCCTCTTAACAGGCTGCACTTTTCACCCTACTGTTGTAGCTTCGCAAGATCGTAATTAAGCTCAGCTAGCAATTTTTATCTATTAGTTTAATACAGTAATTTGCATAAATAAGTTATGGAACACTACAGCACCCCCAGCTTTGTACCAGTCAACAAGATATGTGATATGCAATTAGTCATCTAGAAATAAAGTGATGCTTTAACTATAAAGCTAGTCCTGTTTTCGAGAGTTCCAGTCATGTATTACGCATTCTGTATTTCAGCTGTCTTGTAACTATTCCACCCATGACTACAGAGTTAATTAATGCCTTCTTCTCGTCTATAAATAAAGCATCTCTCATCTACCACCAAATTATCACACAGATATATATATATTCCCAACCTAAAAGACTTTGTGAGCCGCTTTGGGAATATATTTTATTCCGGCGGGCCGCAATGTATACATATGTATAGATAAATATATATTGAATTTAACAAATATTCTCTATTTGTAAGAAGCAAAAATAAATTTTAAATTAATTATAATTGCAAAATTAAAATTAATTATTACTGCGAATCAATTGACACTATCATTTAAATTCTAAGAATATAGTGAATTAAGCATACGTATTTAAAACCATGAGAAAAATAAATAAAAAATAAAATAAAATAAAAAATACATTATCCTAAAAATTAATCACAATTTTTTTAAAACCTAAGACAAATCAGCATAAGTGAATAATTGTTGAGCAGGCAGGAGACAGACTTATCAAGGGGAAGTTGCGTCCAAACCTAACACTTCAATTACTCAATTCGTGTTTCGTCATCCAAATAGGAAAGGGTGAAAATTCAAAACCAAAAGTAAAATCAAATGTTCAAAAATACTCAAAAAGAAATTAAAATGAAATTAAACTAGTTAGAATTTTGAGAGATAAAGCAAGTAAAAAGACAAGGAATACTGATTAAAGGTCAGTAGGTAGAAAACCAAATTATTTAAAAGCAAAACAAAAGTAATTTAGAAACTCTTTATTTTAAAGTAAACAAAAATAATTTAGAAACTCTTGCCTATTGAAAACTTCCTCTACACGAATTATGCATGTAAACCTAATAACTATAAACCTAAAAACTATACACAATATATAAAATATAGAAATAATACTAAAAAGCCAGTTCTAATTTAACTTACCTAGAACTACACATCTGAATTCCTGTGAGTGGACTAGTATTTGCTAAACTAAGTGGGGTTGAGTAGTCTGTTGCTGCTAAAATGTAAAAAATGTAAAGTTGAGTGTAAACTTCTACCTGCTAGAGTATTGTGAAAACCCATTCTGTGAATTTTAAGTAATGTAAAATGTAAAGTTCTGTTTTGTGTGTAAAAATGTTGCTAACTAGAGGCATTGTAAAAATGAGAAAAATGGTAAAAAATTGTAAACTGCTGTTTGTGAAAATAGATGTTGCAAACTTTTAAGGATGTAAGAATGTTTAGAAAAAAATTTTTTGAAGTACAATTAACAGTTCGAAAAAACATTTTAAAAGAATAAAGTAATGTTAATTGAAATTTAATTTTAAATTAAAAATTAAAAAAAATTAATAGAATTTTGCATAATAAAACTGAACTTGTACAAGTTCAATCAAAACTTTAAGTAATATTGACCAAAGTTAAGGAAAAACTAGAAAAATAGATAAAACATTCACTCAATTCGGGCTATAATTGAGATTTTTTTAAAAGAGTTGGCCTTTTATTAGTAAAAGGAAAAAATCCAATATAGATAAAATTTTATACAATTTAATTGAAATATTTACAAGAATAATCCCTTAACTCTTTAAAATCCTCCATTACCCTCCAGTTAATGTTTAAGGTAATATTATCATAACATAAAGATCCAAAAAATTAAAAAGAAAAGTTAAGGCCTAACTTTTTAATATAGAAATTAATAAATTGTGTCGGGACTTCGTTATTAACTTGAACATTAATTAGTTTTATTATTTCTTCCTTTAACTCTTCTATTTCAGTACATATATTTTTTATTCTAGTTATTTGGATATAAAACGCTTTACCTATTACTTTTTTAGAAATATTAGAGTTCCAATTAATCAGTTGAATAGTTTCAAAGTGGAATGTCCTCCTTTTATCATATAACTTAATTTTGCTGTGTTTAATTATGAGCAGGTCAAGGTATTCAATATGATTTTGATTCGTATCACTTCTATTAAGTGGTACTATCTGGGTAAATTTTGAACTGTTCAAAAGTAGAATTATTACTGAAAGTTATAATATCATCAGTGTATCTAAATGTATTTGCAAATAACTTTAATTCATTCTTATTCAAACTTAGTTGGAATTTATATTCATTAGCAAAAAGAAATAGGTTACATATTTGTGTAGAACTGTTTGCTCTCATTGGAATTCCTTTCACCCACTGAAAATTCTTATTATTGAATTTAAAGAAGTTATTATATATATATTATATATATATATATATATAATATATATATAATAACTAGCTATTATGCGTGTATGCATAATAGCTATATAAATTAAAGAAACTTCGCAGTCGAGGCGGTTTTAATTCCATTTTTATTTTCCAGTTGACGTTCGTGAACACAGTAACACCGGAAAGCCAGGACTCTATTACCTAGAGTTCTCAAGGATCGCCCTACATAGAATATCATCCTGGCTCCCGAGGCAATCCTCGGGGCCGCGATCCAACCGGTAAAGCAGACGAGCCCCACAAAGTCGAAGAGTATCTATGTCAGCTTAACTACGTCGGAAGTTCCACATCATGCAACATCACCCGACTCCATCAATAGGGCGTTTCCCTCAGGACGACCAGCAAAATCTGCCAATATAGCTCCACCACAGCCAGAGGAACAGACACGACAGTACCTGCAAAGCCTGAACCAACCTGAGAATAAACTCGGGCTCTAGTCCTGTGAAGTCAACGGGGTTGGGAATCCCCGTGGTTGAGACTGTCTAAGTACAGATCCTAGCCAGTACTTCCCAGGAATTCTCCTGAGTCAACCCCCGGGGGGACGTTCGTGGACACAATCACCTTGCACCGTGCTTATTCAAGAACATTTGTATTTTGGAAAGTATTGCGACAGAAAACGTGCACAACGAAATAGCGACCAAGCAGCGCACAGAAAGAAGCTGAAGTGCCTAGTTAGCTAATATTCCCAGTTATTACGTCATCAGCGCTACGCAGGCCACGGAAAATGGAATGATCTAGAAATGAAGCAATCTACAGAATGTATTACAATTTTTAAAACAGAGAGAGAGAATTAAAGGGAATTATGGGTTAGTTTAAATTACAGTTTTTATTTACATATTTTTTATCTTTTATATCCTCCCTTCAAAGAGAAAAAGGCATGGCGACAAAAAAGCCTTTTTAGAAAAAAAAATTAAAGCAGTTGCGAAACAAAGAGAAATACAACTGCGAAAAAAAACCCCACAGAATTTTGATCAAAATCATTTTTTAAAATAAAATCTTGCAGATATCATTTTAAACAATAAATTCATATTGAAAGTCTGCAAGTTCGTTTTTCTGTAATATCACTGAAGGAATGTCTTAATTTTTTCAAGAGATACTAGAAAAGTTCACAGTTCTGTAAAATCTTTGCTTGAATGTCAATAATAATATTTTGCTGTCCTTAGCTCGAAAGTCTTTCATAAATATTGATGTTCCCAATATAAAACCAAACTTTTCTTTCACAGATTCATGAAATTTGAATTAATTATTTAACACTTTTAAAATAATCCATATTTTCTTATTTGTACAGCAATATAAAATGGAATTTAGAACTTGATACCTAGTAAGTAACAAAATTTAGAGCAATATAATAAACTTTGATAAAAATGGGCAAATCCTCTACAATGCAAATCAGCGTGACAACTTACTGATGGCTGTGGGATGCTTAAATATAATTATACATAGAAGCCTCGGTTCCTCAATAAAGGTAACTGCCTTTTAGTATTGTATATCTATCGAAGTTTGCATTTATAGTTTATGGCCATAAAAATCTTCAAATTAGATGAAATGAAAAACAAGTCTACAAAAAATAAAGACATTAAATTCTACACCACCCTACGACAATAATGTGTACCATATAATTCTGTGACCATGTCAGCATAAAATAAGAAATTAAATTTTACAATAATATCTCTTTAGAGAAGGCTTTTAAAACTTTTTAAATATAAAAATTTCAAACACATCCATTAACATTACAAAACTACGAAAAATTTCAAAATATTATAATGTAATTAAATTTTTATTTGAAACATTCTTTGAAATAATATATTATTATTACTAAAATTTATAATTGACTTATTTTGTAAAAGCCGAAAGACCCTACAGCTTTCTCTTAATACGAACACTTGCATCTTATCGGCAAATCCACAATAGTGTACGAATTTTCACCAATAGTTATTGGACGCTCGCGGCAGTTATTTATAAAGGCCTCCGTTCCTTGTTTTAAAGGCAGTTGGCCTTTCTTAATTGCACTATAACATTCCATTTATAGATAAAAACTCCATTATATTGTAAAAAAACAAACTCCATTATATTGTAAAAAAACTGTTATATACGAAAAAAATAAATAAAAGTGGGAGCCTTCAAAGTTTACCTGAACATATTATGACCCGTAAATTTAATTCCATACTACTTAAGATTCCTATAATATTACTCAAAAACATTCTTTGTTTAGTACTATTATTTCATTCACTTAAAAATTCTTATCAACAATTCAAAATTTTCAACATAAATTCAAAAATTCGATTATTTACCTTAATATCCATCCCTAAAAATAGTTTAAATAGCTTAAAATTCGTTACTTAATTTGCTGACGCATATTTATGAAAAATTAGCATAATTACTGAATAAGAATTTCACATTTTTCCAAAACAGCACATCAAATTGTTGAAATTTTAAGCAAAATTGAAATGAAAAGTATAAAATCCCCAGCATATTAAATAAGTTTGTTTTATTCCTGAGTTAAATTCACATAAAGGTAACAATTTTTGAGCTGTTGATTGATGAAGTACTATTAGAGAAAACAGAAGAGCAAATAATTTTCTGTCGCACATACTTGAACCACATTAAACACAGATCGATTACCTTCGACCAACTGTACTGCTGAATCTCCTAAGCGGTAATTCACTGATGATTTAAAGCACTTTTTTTTTCGTCTTCTAAATATTGTAGAGATGGCCGAAGCAGATTCAATATTTTTTTTTACTAGACATTCGACTTCAGGACTTATCGGGAAATTGCTTTTATTCTATAAACACTACCCGCGATTATTTTTTGAAGCACTTGCAAAACACCACAGCAAACGGATGATTGGCTACTGTTTATACACTGAAAAAACAAATTTGACGATTCACTTCTTTCAACTGCCTTTCAATTTATCATAAAATGATGATCTGAAGAGCTGAATAATTTTTCCATTGCTGTCTGAGGCTACTGGAAACCATCCTGTCTGACTAAAAATAAATGTAATAATAAATGCAAGGAAACGACGGAGCAGCGTCGATGCAGAATAGCTATATAAGATAAAGAAACTTGGCAGTCGAAGCAGTTTTAATTCCATTTTTATTTTCCACTTGACGTTTGTGGACACAATTACTTAGCCTATTCAAGAACATTTACATTTTGGAACGTATTGCGATGGAAAGCGCGCGCAACGAAATAGCTACCAAGCAGCGCACAGAAAGTAGCTGATGTGAATAGTTAGCAAATATGGAAACAGACGAACAGAGGTGTTTTGGTTTGAGTTAAAAGTTTCAGTTCCCAATTATTACGTCATGAGCGCTGCGCAGACCATGCAAAATGGAATGATCTATAAATGAGGCATTCTAGAAAAGTTACTACGATTTTTAAAACAGAGAGAGAGAGAGAGAATTAATAGAAATTAGGGGTTAGTTTAAATTATATTTTTTTATCTTACATATATATATAAAACATTATAAAAGGGAACAAAATATAAATGACTCTCAAAATCTCAAACCAAATAATTTTGAAAATATCTTAGTCTTGAATTAAATGAATATTAAATTCAAATATGTCTCTATAAAAAGAATTTTTAAATGATACAATCTTTACTGAAGATTTAACTTCTTTACAGATAATTCTTTCTAGACAGAAATAGCATGATAATCAAACAAATAAATAAAATCAGCGTTAGAGAAATCTAAAGAAAAAAATGGTGTGACATATAATGATGCTCTCACATCAGAGTTTTCAGTACGCATTACGTGATGCCAGCAAAACTCAGAAAGATCGAGAAACTCATGTTCTACACTGTAGCATGTTTTAAAAATTTCTAGAAAAATCGTCTAATTACTCTGATTTTACAAATCTTATTTTGAAAGAAGAAGTGACCATTTTTTTAATTTTTAAAGATTTCGAAACTTCAAACAGATAAATATTTGGATATTAAGATTTAAATGTAATACTTGTGAAACAGTTGAAAAAATGCGAGTTTAAAAAAATTACCAAATTCTGTAAACTTTTAGGGTAAACTACATTGATAAAATTTTATTCTGTTCTATTCGATAGCACAAACAATAAAATTTTGAGATTTTAAGTTTATTCTTTAAGCAATCATATGAGAAAAAATCGGGTAGATTACAAATCGTGTCATTATTAAATAAAAGAAATCTTAATCAAATTTTGAAAAATGAAATGGCTTTGGGTGGCACACTTTCAATGTCCTGGAAATATTCGTCTAAAATGTCAAAGCTCTGTTAGAGCAAGGAGGTACACATATGCGAGGGGGTTCGCAAAATCGTTTTCTTATGACTGATTAAATATGACATCCAAACGTTGTCTTTTCGTCTGAATGGTCTTACAGTATTTACATTTCATAAGAATTTAACTAGTCAAGTAATTTAAATTTACCACTTGTTTCCTAAACAACATTTAGTTATTATACATTACAATTGTAATTGTGTCATTATCAGTCGTCCGTCAACTCAATAATGAAACCATCAAACACGATTTTCCCTTTATTAGCTAACATCTAAATTTACATAATATTTTACATTCTGCAGTTTATTATATCAAATCTGTAAAGGTTCCTACATTACTGTAGATTTCTTGAACTTCTCGAAATACCTGTTGTGGGTTCCTGCTAACTTAGCAATATATAGTAGCATAAGTGTAAGATTTTGCGTTTCGTGTGTGCAGTGAATTACCACCATTAGAACAGCTAACCATCAAACAAATCCACACAGGAAAAAAGAGCCTTTTAAGTTTTTTCCACCTCTCCACTTGTAAGTGCTTTAAGTAAAATATACAAATTTACCAACCACATTGTACTTGGTTGAAGCCTCCTTTCACAAAAAGTACGAATTCAACAGTTTCTAATCTAACCCAGGCAGAGGGTAAAGCTTTTAAGACTGCGACAAAATTTTGAATACATGCTTATCAAGCAGGATCGAATTTCAATCTAATGTACACTGTGCAAAACTTAAGCAACAGCAGGGTTTTTTGCCATAACTCCACGAGAAATCAAATGAGAGACATGAAATGCAGAAATGAAGGAGAGTACTATGTACGTAAATGATGACGAAAGCATCGGAGCTGAAAAAGGAATACAATGCATACGGTATGGAATCAAACAAAAACAAGCTTTATTGAATGCATAGTATCGTGACTCATGACTGTTTATCCAAGAGGAACAACAGCAAGCAGATGTTCCTTAACATGGGATATGCCCTCCCCTCACTGCAGTGGTTGCTTCGCACCGTCTCCGCATACTCAGAACCTGCTGGTGCAACATTTCTTGCGGTAGGAGTGCCCATTCCTCAATCAGCATCTGTTTGAGCTGTTGGGTGTTCTCCGGAGGATGTAAGCGTGCTCCAATGCGTCTCCCCAAAGCATCCCACACATGTTCGATAGGATTTAAATCTGGGGAGTACGCTGGAAAATCCATTCGAGTGATATCTTCACTTTCCAGCAGCTCCTCAACAGCAAGAGCCCGATGTGGCCGTGCATTGTCATCCATAAAAATTAAGTCTGGGCCAATAGCATGGGGAAGGAGTACCTCCTCACAATAGAGATCCCCGGTTACAGACCCTCTGTCGAAAACGTGGAGCTCAGTTCGCCCGTTCAACATAATGCCTCCCCAGACAAGAACTCCAGGACCACCGTTACGGTGTCTTTCCTTGATGTTACTGGGATAAATCCGGGTTCCGACCTCTCTCCAAATCAAAACGCGTTGAGAATCGCTTCTGGTACTGAACCGACCCTCATCCGTAAAAAGGACATGACTCCATTGATTAGTTGTCCAGTTTTTGCGCTCTCTGCACCACTGTAAATGGTGGCGTCGGTGGCCAACTTTCAACGGGAGGCAGCGCTCAGGACGACGGGCAAACAGGCCCCCTTTGTGAAGGCGTCTGGCCACAGTAAACCGCGACACTTGTCACGCCGTTGCTGTACAGAGTTGCTGAGCAACAACGCTTGCTGACTGCTGTCGGCCTCTTTTCGCTTGCAAGACGATATATTGGTCTTCCCTTGCAGATGTCGTCCTCGGGCGGCCACCACCAATATTTCTAACAGCTGTACCTGTGGTTTGGAACGCTTTCCAAACGCGTGAAACGACACTTTTGTTGATTCCGAACTCTGCAGCTACACTGGTGACAGTACGCCCCTCCTCCAGCTTTCCGATCATTCTTCCAAGTGTGAACTCGTCCAGGTGATTTCTTCTAGCCATATTTCACGAACTGACTCACTGACACTTGCAGCGAATATGTTGAATTGCGTCTCCGTCCTTCCTTTTATTCTACTGCGCGCCGACATGACGCGTTTTGTGTACGCACACGTCGCCTCTGACGTTTCGTTCCTGATATTTGCATACGCATGACGTTTCTACTGACTTACATGTTCATTGTACAGATCTCCAGACCTCCTTTTCTGTAATTTCATGGCTATCTGCTTAATGTTTACATTTTTGCTTAAGTTTTGCACACCAGTGTATTTCTAGCAAGACCATTTTGGGGTCGCCAATGATCTCATTTCATTGAACGGTGGGAGGCAGCGGAAGCAGGCCAAGTTTTCCAACACCTAACCTTAAAATTCTACACTTATAAAACTGCTTACCTCTCAAAATATACATAAATTCTGAAATGAGCAAGTCTCGCGGAGAAAACGGGATAAAAGGAAAGAATATCATTAAACAGCTTTTCCTTATTAAAACTTCAACATAAATGCCACATACATAGAACCTACCAATATATTCGTTACCATGCTAAAAAATGAAATCGGCGAAATTTCGTTTTACATAGTGGTATGAATTAATATTTCATTCCTTATAAGTGAAAAAAAACTGACTATTCAGAAGTCAATGAAATGGCCGTAAATTGTTTCTTTATAGTCTAAATTAGGTGATCGCTTAAACTGGCAGAAAATGAATACAAACATTATATAAAAAAGGAATTTAAGCATAAAAGTTACTGTAACTTACATATCACAAAATGAATTTTGTATTTACTTTCAGATTAATTATGGCATCCAAGAAGAAAATTGCAGTCATTGGTGGGGGATTTGCGGGAATTGGTTCTATCGCTATGCTGAAAGAAGAAGGACTAGAACCTATATGTTTTGAGCAAACAGATAAACCTGGAGGCACTTGGAACTACAGAGAAGTGTCTAATATGGAAGGAGTTGCATCCATAATGCCCACTACTATCATTAATCATAGTAAGGAAATGGGAGCTCTCAGCAATTTTCCACCGAAGAAAGAATATAACAATTATATGAGACACAGCGAGATGTACCAGTATATAAAAGATTTTGCCAGCGAGCATGATTGCTTTAAACACATCCTATTCAACATGATGGTCACCTGTGTTAAGCGTTCTAAAGATTATGACGAAACAGGCCGCTGGGTGGTGACTGCAAAGAATACGATTACAGGTGAAGAATTTACTGACATCTATGATGGTGTGATGGTTTGTGTAGGCCATGTTAATCGGCCAATAATGCCGAAATATCCTAATCATGACAGCTTCAAAAGAAAAATTATACACACACATGCTTTGAAAGAGGTTGACGAATATAAAAATCAAAATGTGCTGGTTGTTGGAATGGGCTGTTCTGCTTTAGATGCTGCAGTTGGAATAAGCAATGTTGCCAAACAAGTAAGAATTTGAATATTTTTCTTTTCGATTTAAGTTTGAATTTCATTTCGTGTTTCTGAATTTTAGGCGCACAAGTTAAAAAGCCAAAATATTTTATTTTTGAAATCTACCTAGTAAGACGAAATAGTTTATATATAATTTTATGATCTTGATGAGCCAGAAGTGTATTCAAAGTAAGTTTAGAGCAGCTTTCTATTTGATGGTCTCTATTTGCTATTTTCTATGGCCTTATTAGAAGCTCCGAAGCCATTGCAGGCTTCCGTGACTTTATACGTTCTTTGAACTTTTAGCATTATTATTTATATGATTGGATTTTTATCTTTTATGTTTCACTGTATTATTTTGCGTATTGTCTATGTATGATTACATTATGTATTGATGCATAATTTTTTCCTTGTATCAGTACGATTTTTAAGTATTATTTCATTTTTATTATTATTGTATTGCTGTATATTATGTAGTTGGTTTATTCTCTTTTGTAGGACTACTAACATAGTTTAATTATTCGTGATATACTTTAAAATTTTTATTATAATAATATTTGTCTTTTTATCTTCACTCGCTCCAGACCTAGTTATTTGTTTTTATTGGTGAATTGCATCTCCTGGTACTATGAGTTATTTATTTACATCTGTAAGCCTCCTGAAATACTTCGTGGTCTTGTGTTTGTTTTCTAATTTAAAAGAACTATATTCTGAAGTTCTTGTATAAATCTTCTTTCATTGGTAGTGACTAGGTGTGTACTTTCACAAAATGTTTGCTTTCTTATCCAAACCGATGCTTTAGCAAATTTACATTTTTTCAGTAAAAAACAAGTTACTTCAAGGGGATTTTTCGGTGCAAAGATAAATAAGAGATAATTAAAAAAAAACAACGCGCTCAGTTGATAACAGCATAATATGTGAATTAAGTAACACAAATACAAATCATACAAATTTTTATAATTAAATTTTCATAGGCAAAAATATTAGAGTTTCTTTGAAACACGAGTGAGTTTTATGCGTATATTGTGCACTACCTATATGTACTATATCCCGAATGTAATCTATCCTTCGTTTTCTTCTGTGGCAGTTGGGAATTGTTTTCACTTCGGGGTCTTCTCTATCCCAGGTTTGATGAATAATCTCTTCTCAGGGTACTTTACGAGATGGTCGTCAAACTCTCTGAAGTAATCGAATCCGTATTCACATCTCTGACCAACTGGTTCACGAAGCGAAATCTGGAACGTTGCCAGCAACACCTTCTGAAGTTCAGCACGAGTTTCCATTTACGTCTGCCAATTTCGTCAGATGACAAACAATTTTGTAGCTTCTTCTTACAGCGGCGATTCAAGTAACATCCCTTGTTACCCGGTGTCATCATATTTATCAAGATCACCAACAGGTTTTCCGATAAAGGGCTTGTAATAAACGTTTTATCAATTCACTTCAATAAACTCTTTTTTTTTTTTTTGTGGGGAGGAGGAAGTTTTTACTCCGATAAATTTGCCTCTGGTTTAGCAATGTGCGCATGGCAGGTGAACACTCCGGACATTTGCAGTCTCGAAATTACATTTCCTGGCAAGAAAAAATTCCATTTTTGTTTTACATGCTATTCGCAATGAGGAAGCGAATGATCAATATATACGGTAAATTATGCATTAATTACAAGTAAAAACGTTTTCCTTCATTTGCAAATGAAAGATACTCCCAGTGTTTCTGTTATAGCGATTATTTCCATGTTAGTGTAAAGAGTTATTTCAGCTCGCAAAATGATGACGAAAGACTGGCTTCACACGGCATTTCTACCAAATTTCGGTATGCAAAACTTCGCAACATCAGCGAAGCGTATTATAATGTCTTATTTGTTACTAATTTATTTATGTTTTCGTAAAAGAATCATAGATATTTTTCGAACAATATTCAATATTTCATTCCTACAACAGACCTTATAACTATGAAAATCACAAATCTCTAATTTATTTCAAGTTTTGTATAATGAAAGATTATAATGAGAAGAAAATGTAGAATTTAGTTTTTCATATTTTATAAGTACAAATTGGCACTAGAGAAGAAAAAATATCAGTCTGTTTAAACAAACCCACTAATGGAGCTCAGTATTTAGATCTTGAAATACTAGCAGTCTGCTTTGACATCCATGCTTAGCTATTCAGCGGGTTATCTTCTTCGGGCTCTGTGCATTTGTTCATGTGTAATGTAAACATGTGCTGCACTCTTTTAAAGAAACTATCATGAATGCATCTCTCTCTATAGGTAAATAGCCATATTGATGTAGACAATAATTTGATAGTTTAAACAGTACAAATAAAATAAAGTATTTAAATAAAATTTTAATCATTTGAAGTCCAGGCACCACTGGTTGGCTACCAGAAAGTAGCTAGCACCCATTGTTTATCAATATAAATTTCATTAAATATACATAGGGTGTTTTATATAAAAAGCAATAATTATCTCTTTGAGTTAAATAAATATTAAGAGGAAATATATATATGAATAAATACGATCAGATAAATAAGATTAAGCACGTGTTATTTCCTACAATAAGCGCTTGAAGTAGCAGAAATTATTCTCTCGCAGGGTTACGTTACTTGAATACAGCAAAGTATGGAAGAGCTATCTGCCTAAAGCCATACGTGGCTCTCGAGCCTGCGTTTCAAACATTGCCAACATAAAAATATAATTTTTTAAACAATTAAATCAACTTAGCAGTTGTTGAAAACACATATTCGTAAGTTAAATAACAATAATCATATTATGCTCTCGAGACAGCCTTGCTTATTTTTAATGTTCAGTTTCTTCTTCCTTTATGCGAACTTATGACAGGTTGCTTCTGTTTGGAAGCTCTTATAAAGACTGAAAAAGATATATTTAGGGAAGCTGACTTACATTTCTAAGAACAATATAAAAGTTGTAATAGAAAAATGCGTCACTTTCGTAATAAATTGTCTAAATACAGTAAATGTTACACTCAAAATATAATATTTATACCCTATAAATTCTTTTTATAGGTCTACTTGAGCACAAGGACTGGAGCATATGTTCTACACAGAGTTGGACCTCACGGATATCCCATAGATTACGTTTTTATGCGAAGGTATTTCTACAAAATGCTGGATATATTCCCATTACAAGTATGCAATTGGTATATGGAGAAATTCTATATTGATAATAGGTTCCATCATAAACTATATAATGTACCTCCAAAATATCACTTCTTTAACAAAGATCCTGTCATTAATGACCATTTTGGCCCAAAGTTGCTGTCCGGATCTATAATTCAAAAGAGAGATATTGCACGTTTTACCGAGAAAGGTGTCTTTTTCGAAGAAAGCAGTAAGGAGACAGAAATAGATGTTGTCATTATGGCCACTGGATACACATGGAAATTTCCATTCTTAGAAGAGGGAATAGTAACTCAAGAAAAGAATGGGCGAATCAATCTATACAAAGGAATGTATCCTCCCCAACTGAAGCATCCTACTCTTGCAATAATTGGTTTCCTCTTGACATTCGGACCCGGGTTCCCGACTGGCGAGTTACAATGTCGATGGGCAGCTCATATGCTTGCAGGAAAAGGACGCTTACCATCTTCAAGAAAGATGCTGAAAGATATTAAAAAAACGCATCGTGCAAACGTGAGGAGATATTCCCCAAGCGATAAAATGACTTTGAGAGTTGACTGTTTGCAATACATGGACGACATTGCATCAAAGTTTGGGGTAAAGCCAAATTTACCTAAGCTATTTTTTACTGACATCCGGCTATTTTGGAAGATATACTGGGGCCCTTTCGTCTCTTATCAGTATCGACTTCAAGGGCCTCATAAATGGGAAGGAGCAAGAGAAGCCATTATGACATCAAAACAGCGAATGTTATATCCATTAAGAAGGGATGGTTCTAAATAATAAAGCGTTGCAATCATATGATAATGAATATTTATATGATACCATACAAAAATTGTATGTTATTAATATATATATATATATTATATTCATACTTACATATGTAAATATTTATAAAAAACCAAGACATTTTTTACACAAAAATCTGGAAAGATTTTATTACTAAAAGAACGTGTTAATGTTGTCAAATAAAAATCGTTTTTAAAGAATCAGTCTAAAAACATTTTTTTAGCGAATTGACATGCCCATAGTTTTCATTCTGTGCCGGTGTTTATGTATGTACTTTATTGTTCACTAATTTTTTAATATATATAAAAATAAATCTGTTCTTGTAGCATTTAAAACCTCAACTACCAAAAAGTTTTGTAATATTATTAATTCTGTCGAAAGTAACAGGCAAAATGTCATGTTTTTGCATTCAGAATACTTTTCGATTCAATGTACATAGTTTACATGAAACCATTATTATCCTCCTTATTAAAAGAAGTATTTCATATTTTCCTTCAAGGAATTAATTTTCTGATAAAGGAAAAAATATGATAAATAACTAGTCTTGTGTACTGCTTTGTATGATTTTAATTGATATTCGCTAGGAAATCGAATTATTTTACATTTGATTTCTTTTACATTTATTTCAGCTCTATATTGTTCAGTCATAAATTTCAGCTTTTGACTTGAATATCAGTTATCATTTTCAAATAATTCGCCAACTATGCCAAATTGCAAGACTGGAAATTAAGTGTTGAAGGAAAATAAAACTATTTTTCTGTTTTCATGGTTTGTATTTTTACAAAGGAATTTCCTACATCCTTTTGCATAAATTTTAATAAACATGAATTTACTTCTTTACATGTCTCAGAGATAATAGGTAATAATTTGCAGGGTATACGTGTATCAAGAATTAAAGAATATTGTACAGATATTCCTTCAAACTAGCAGAACAATTACAAAGACATATTATCAATCAGATTTAATTTATAAACGAGATCATAATTACAGAAACAACCGGAACTACATCTTTTTCCTTGGCTTTCTAACCGCAATAACACAGAGACTCATTCAGCAGAAACCATAGCAAAGCATATGGGTAGAAATAAAGTTGATTGTGTTCCCCGTTTTTATGTAACCCAAATCTAGAGCTGTAAGAATTTTTATTTTTAATTTTTTTGAGGACAAGATTTAATATATAAGTTATCTCTACAAGAAAGAAGGTTCACAACACATATTTTTAAATTTTTGTAATCATTTTGAAAACTAATTCTTGAAAACATCGATAATAAAATTTACTGTAAGGAAAGACAATCTGACTTTTTTTATTAAACAATATATGCGTTTGGTTTATGTTTTACTGCTTTGTAGAATTCGGTTTTAAAAATTAAAAATTTTTCCTTTGCTCAAGAAGAGACACCAACTTCACAAATTTAAAGATCTTGGTGAGACTGTTATTAAAAAAAATAATAACCTATTAATTTGTTTTTAATTTCTTCAAAGATGGACCTTTGTATTTCAATAGAAATTGAAAACACTGAGACTACTTTTTATTCCCGGGGTAAGTGCTCTCCTCCCATGTTGAACTGCATCAAATAATAATCCACAAATACGTAATTCACAAGTAATTAAACACTAAATATATTAAACATAGCTTTCATGACAAGTTACAAAATTAGTCTTAACACTGAGAACATCTCAACTCTCTCTCTCCAACTACCGTTGATGTACCAAAGATTGTCATGCAACCCAAGTAGCACATGACGTAGCAAACGTTTGAAACTGGTCCGAGAGGTTGCAAAGTGGTCTTGGAATTTTTTACGATGTCTTTACAACGCAGCGAAGACGCAAAATATTTGCCGTTGCATCTTGGCAATTTGTCGATGTCGCTGAAACGTCGTGACCGCTTTTAGACGCGATCGTTTTAGCATTTTTTTCATAGTCCATCAGCGTTACTTTTAGAATGAAGAGAGACAAAATCTACCCTTTCAAGAATCTGAAGTCCGCATAAGATTTATTTTGAAGTGTTTGATTGCTTTATTTCATTTAAATAGATCAAGCTAAGGTAGATTCATCTAATGAAATATAAATTTGATATAAATACTTTTCAATTATTAAATTTAATTAGTACTGAAATACGTGCTAAATTATTGTTTAAAATTGTGTTAAAATAATTAATAATTAAAATATTTTTTATAAATATTTTAGCAAAATATTTTAAAATGAAAATAATCTAGAAAGTTATTAATTTATGCATTTTATATATTTTAAAAAATCGTACTTCCGAAATCAATGTAAATCTAATTCTCTTCAAATCGCATGTAAACAATTATTTCACTACTGAAATGTGATTGTATTTATTATTTTTTAAGTAGGTACGAATTTATTTGAATTAATATGCTGAATAATACGAAACATTTTACTGCATACAGTGCAAAAAGTTCTGAGATTTACTTTGTTAAATTTATCATTTGAATAACAGAGTTCTTAATGTCAATTATTTCAATTAAAAATTAAGTAATTCAAATGTAACTTGCTGAACGGAAATTACATTTACAATTATTTAAATCATTATAAAGCACAATCCTAAAGTTCATTAAATGTAGGTACTTTCACTCTATAACTATTTCATTCAGAAGTTCATTCCTGGGAATGAATACAATATTCTATTTATTCCAAACTGAACTTTAGTTCCTGCCATATTAGTGAGCATTTAGTATAAAACAAAATATCTCTCAGCTTACAATTAATTGTAAATAACACATCCTATATATTCGCTTAACCAACTGAAGAGACACTTGAGTGCGTGAGACAGATTGGCAGACAAAATAAAGACGTGTTTATAGGGACTGTCATCACTAGACACAGTTGCAGATAAATTAAACAACAGCGATAGATGTGCGTTAATTTAAAAAAAAATATTTATTCTCCTAATGCCAAAGATCTTATATAGGATTTAATTACTATTCATAACCGGAAATCTAGGTATTATATTTTTAATGATAAAATTACATTTAAGTTCAAAATAAATTTCATGATCATAGTAATTTTAATGTGAATACTGAATTAAAGTAAACAATGTATTTGTTGTATTTAATTTTAGTGAACATGTTTGAGATTAGAAACGTTTTCTGAAATATTTTGCTTTCATTTAACTTTTTCTATGTTTCACACACAAAAACAAATTGCTCGTAAGTACATAGAAAGAGGGTACATTCTTGAATCTGTAAAATTTTCATTTCAAAGTATAGCTTCAAAATATGTAATTAAATAAATGTTATTTAAGTTTTACATTCGCTTAACGTAGAGAAACTACATTACATATCTAAATTCCCAACTATGTGTTTATATCTTACAATGGAGTAGTAGAGATACTGAAAAAAATCTACTTCTCTGCATTTTTAAAATAATAGTCTCAAAATCTTCTGATAATTGAAAAAATAATACCGCACAGCTTTTAGCGATTGAAAAGGTTGCCAGGCAAAATTTCGGAAATGTATGAATTGATACGTTTCTATGATTTCCATAACTTCAATTTACTTTTAAACATTGTCTTTTTATAACATTTTCTTTCTTTGTTGTTCTCTGTTTTAAAGCTGTGTGTTCATTTAATTGAGGATATACTTCTATTCATTAAAAATCAATATTTAGTTTTTATTTTAAAATTTTTCGTCGCAATCGCTCACATTTTCTTTCATTGTTTGGTCATATTAACTGGCGCTTGAACGAAACGAATCACAGGTTATTGAAGAAGAACGCCCAATGTTGAATGTGCCTGCTTCTGAAAATTGCGGTATGGAGAAAACCAGCAGATGGAACGTGAAGGCCTTGAAAAAGAAGAACAATTATACATTCTAAAAAAATTGGCGATCTGTTGTTCTACGTCACTTTCATGCAAATGAATGATTTCCTTTTACTTTAAGGAAGGGAGGAGCAGATGGGATTCAAATATATGACAATATCAAAAGTGGTTTTCTTTACTTCTGCGTTTTACGTTCAAAGACATTAGTAACGGTAAGCGATTCTCGGTTTCCGGTAATTTAAAATTTATTTCTAAATTTCACTCTAAGTTTGTTTTCATTATTCACATTATTTTATTTCGTTTATTTTGTTTTCATTATTTTTATTATTGTGAAATTTATAAACACATTACGTGTTCGTAAACTAGCTGCAGTTAGGCATCATTTTTTGTTTCGGACACGAAATATTAATTAATGATTTCTACCATAATGGAAAGGTTAAATAATATCAGAACGTAAAGGATCTGAACGCAAAGATTACATAACTAATAGTTTAATTACTTAACTGATAGTTTAATTACATAACAAATAGTTTTATCACTAGTTAAGAAATTGTTGCAAAATATATTACAAATGTGTAAGGGGAATTTAATGTTTAACAGCTTGCTTAATGCAACAATTAATGACCGAAATTTAAATTGAATTCAAGTAGTTCAAATTGTAAATTACTGTTTTCTTTCTAAGATAGCAGAAGAAGATATAATGATAGAAGATGCCAGAAACGTAATTACTAAAAATAGTCTACTTTTTAAATAAATGATTTATTGAAAAGTTGATTTTCAGTCAGAGAGGAATTATACATACAGTTACAGCATTTTACAAAATAAGCTCTTTTTGTCAGGAAGAGTACGTGAATATGAAATTTAAATAAGATGTATCTGTAAGAAACTTTTATTGGTTGTTTATTCATATATTAATTTTCATTAAAATTGTAATTCCGGTCCTCCTAAATAATACAAAATTTTTACACAAAAGATTATTTGGTTTCTTAATTCAGTACCAAAATATTTAAAAGTATTATGCAAACTATTTTAACAACTGCTATCATTTCTTGTTACAAATGTCTGTAGCTATTCGGCCGAACGTAAGATATTTATTTGTCTTTCAACTTTTTCTGACTGTTCATGACTAACAAACTAAGCTATTTATAAGATATTAATATAGTTCTTAAGTACTTTTTTTATTTATAACCTGATTGCTTTAATAAATATGCATTTAATTCTTAATATATGTAATTAAATTGAATTCCCTAATCCCCAGTCGCCCTTTAAAAGGAGGGAGTATACAAGGAATTTCTCCCGCCTTCTTAGCATGCTTTTGTAGTGTAATGGTCAGCACGCTCGGCGCTTATTCGAGAGGTCCGTGGTTCGAGTCCCGGGGAGGGCATTGCTCGTTTTCGATGACTACTGCTTAAAAAAATACCTAATGTCTCTACAACTCGAAGGAGAGACTCCTAGACAGGCGTAGCCGAACTGAACATAATCTTTATTGCTGGACACGAACTAATGATTGAGACCATATTTCCCATTACACATGATTATGAGCATAATACTCACACCCCAATTTTATATAGAGTATCACATTTAATTAATGGCGTAGTTAGCAGCACGATAAAGCCCAGTGAAATGAAACAGAGTACAAGCGGCAACACAGTTGCAATTTAACTGAGCATTTGTCCAAAATGGTAGTCTGTTATGAGAAAAGTTTCAGTTCCCAAGAGTTACGTCGTATAAAAAAAAGTAGATTCTAAACTAAAACAAAAAAGAAAATGATTAACACATACATAAAGAAAAGGTAGAACAGTACATAAAAAAGTAAGTAAATTACTGCTCGTTTCCCGGAAGTGGGTTGAGTAATCAAAGGGAATTATTCTCTCCCAAGTCCCCTTCTATAAAATGTGCAATAATTCTGTATGATCGTGATTCGTCTCATTCGTATGTTTGAAAGAATTCATTTGATTGCAGAAAACTAATATATGAAATTTGGATTTAAATTAACTTTCAAACATGGCAGTATTCTCCGAAGCGATGAAAAAGGACATATTTACAAAAAATGAAAAGGATATATTTACAAGTATCAATTAAAAGTTGGCACCGCAAATAAAACAAATGGAAAGATATTAATTAATATTAAATTATTATTAATTATAATATCTTAATTACATGCATGCATATACGTATAATAATATGTACCAAAAGATATAATTTTAATCCTAACTTCTATGGCATTTAATCCATGGCTGTAACTGTGAATGTTTTAATCGAAAATGAAGTTCGTTGGAGCTGACGCTGAGAAAGGCTTAGGTTTAATATAAAAGATGTAGAAAGAATGTTAAACACTGTAAGGAATGGCGAGAAATTAGTTCGAAAGAATCACACTGATTGGCTCTAAAAAACTCTAAATAGTAAGTGCGAGATGGTTAAGTGAGCTCTTTTATCTCTTTCTGGTTATTATATAAATAAATGGCATTGCATTTAAACTTATAAATCAAAATATTTTAATATTCTCTTGCTGAAAGAGAAAACAGATTAATAAGGAAATATAAAATAGTAAGAATAACAGTCAAACGGTTTCACCCAGAATCAGCCATGTTTGGGTCTTTAGGAACAACGCGGCGTTTTGCTAATAAAAGAAAAGTAGCTAGAACTATTTACATTAAAGCAATTTACAATTAAATACAAAAAATGCAAATCTGCAAATCAAACAAAACATCCGGTCTCATCTTCCGTGGACGGTTTAAGCAAGCTCATTATAACTTAGTAGATTAAAGATTAAACTTGAAAATTAACGCTTGCTTTTATTAAGTGAATAGGAATTTGATTGTCTGTAAGACTTTGTGGGAGTAAAATTTTTAAGTAGTTGTGTATGTTGTATAGATACTTTTTATTTTATTAATTTAATTAATTATTGTGTTACCCGTAATTTTTCTTGATAAAATGGTTTGACAGATAATTTGTTTAATAGTAGTAAACTTAAATTCTCTTATTTTATCAAACAGTTTAATTTTATTGCTTTGAATAACCTGTAGAACAAGAAAATCTATTTCTTGTTGACATGTATTAGTTTTATTAATTGTTGAGCAAGAAGGGTTTACATGAAATTTCTCAATAGGTCCAAATTTATTGAAAATAATAATATCGTCTATGTAAGTATTGGCAAATGATTTTAAATTAGTACTGACCGAAGGTTTCTGGAAGTAATATCCTTTTATAAATAAACATAAATTACTGAATTTCTGAAGAGGCATTAGTTACATAGGGACCCGATTGATTTGTTTAAAATGTTGCCATCAAATTTAACATAGTTCTGAAAAAGTGCGCAGAGGAAGAAATCTTTTCATTTGTCTCTTGTTAAAATTGTAAGAACTTAGGAAATAAATCTGGAGGAAGTGTTATTTTATTGCAAATTACTTTCAAAACTGAAGTATAGAGGTTTTAAAAATCGTAGCAGTTTATTACTTGATTTCCGAGACTTTTACTTTGCAGAAGTAACAGGGAGGTTATTATAGATAATCGAACAGAAATTGCGATCATAGTTAGCTGAACTAAAAATTATAGAACAAATTTTTTAAGTTATATCGTAAATAAGTAGTGAATATTTTTCTTATGATTTCTGGTACCATTCTCTATGAACCTAAATTTAAGTTGTTTTGAATTTGGGAAGAGTGTATAGTTAGAGAATTTCTTGCTGTCAGGTGGAGCTGAAAGATGAAGTTTGCGGTGAAAGGCTTTTAATTTGTTGATCATGGAAATTTCCTTTTCACCTGTTTCTTGGTTGGAAATATGTTGATGAAGTTCAGTTTCAATTTGGTTGTAAAATTGCTTCCATATGATAATGAACTTACAGCTTGCTTTATGCAATTTAGTAATAACAAATTTATATACATTTCAACATACTCACAAGAATTTAGAAATATGAAAATTAATATTGTAAATTATAAATGTCACGCAAAATGTTACGAAATTGATTAAAAGATCAAAATATTATAAATAAACTTCAAATCAACATTTCAATGGTTAAAAATAAAAATACCGATAAATAAAGCTGAGTAAAAGAAATATTTAAGCTTCTTCTAATTTGAGCAATTGTTTAGTTCTTTAATTTTAAAAATTCCTATTTTATACTGGTTAAGTTCTTTACAGCATTTATGTTTTGGGTCACGTACGAGCAGATTACATATTGATGATTTACTAAAAAGACAATAAATTTTTTGTAAATTCTGCACTTTATTTTACAGCATTCCTGACGTTAGAAATTTGTATTGGTCTTATATTATTTTAAAATTATTTATTAGCAACTGAATTTGATTTATAATTATTCAGATGTAATTCCAAGCATGACTCAGTAGAAACATTTTTGGCTGCTCCTTGTAAAAGATCAAAGAGTTTTCAGCTATTTATTTTATTGCATTATTTTTTATGGAAATTTTTCCTATTTTATCCTCCTTTTATCCTATTTTTATGGAATTTTTTTAATTGTTTTTATCCAGTTTTACGTATTTTTGTCTGTTAGAATGCTAATCCCAGAAATTTGCTTTTAATTATTTAATTAATTTATCTTGATTTTAATTTTTTTTTAATTAATTTATCTTGATTTTAATATATATACATATATATATATATATATATATATACTGGTGTGCAAAAATTAAGGACAAGACTGTTTTTTTCAATTTAACGTTGTAATGTTGCTTTCCAAATTGACAAAAATAATACCATAAGATCCTCAACATGTAAGAACATGGGTAATGTAATCAAAACTTCCCAAAAAGGAAATCAAAATGATAGAAAGGAACTTTATTGAAAAAGCAGCATGGAACAAAACGCAACAGAAGGCCGAAACATCCATGTGAGAGGTGTTCAGCAAGAAACATCCAGTCTTTAGTAAGGCATATGTTGTCCCCTGACTGCTGTGCAGGTTTCACATCATTTGTCTGTCCTGAATATGAGGTTGTCAATGAGTTGTTGAGACAGTGCCGCCCGTTCTTCTTGTTGCACCAGTCACAGCTCCGGAATCGTTACTGGCGATAAGTTACATGCAGCCACGCGTCTTTCAAGAAAGTTCCATACATGCTCGATGGGAGTTAGATCCAAAGACCTTGCCAGTCCATCTATGTGTTTAATATTCCCACTATCCAACAGCTCTTCGACAGCAACAATGATGTCAGATGGTGTGTTGTCGTCCATGAAGAGGATCTGAGGACCCATATCACCTCTGAAAAGAAGCATGTAAAGAAGAACCTCGTTACAAAAGCAGTCACTGAACCGTCTTGGAAGATGTTAAGTTCGGGACGGTTACCAAGCATTATTTATGGCTCTCCAAAAGAGAACGCCGTGACCTCCAAACCGGTCCATTTTGGTGACGTTGAAGGGATCATTGCGTATTCCCCGCTCTCTCAAGATGTGTATGCGTATAGAATCGCAACTCAAACTATATTACTCTCCTGCGTAAAGAGTACTCCACCCCATTAATTATTTGTCCTGTTGGAGCTTAATTTTTTAAGGAGTTGGTGTATAGGTTTTAAGTTCAATACCCAATCATAAGTCAATATTAGGATAAACAATTTTCAATAACATGAATGTATAATGTTTGTGACACACATGATAACACAATATCTCTGGTAGAAAAACAGGTTTTAAATAAACGGTAAATAGTGGTATAAGGGCTCCAACAGAATAATTAAAGTTTGCGTTGTGAAATATAAATACTGGTCCAGTGTTCTAAATTAAAAGTGAAAACATTACAAGAAGTTAAAATTAAATATAGCATTTATTTAAGATACTTTGAATTAATACAGAATGGTACATGGTGGGCGGTTAAGTGGAAAATATAAAAGGTATATCATACCCAACCCAACAGGGAATTTAACATTTCAGAATACAGACGACATTGACGTTCCAATTAGAAGTTCCAAA
>KK114254.1:200433-278139 GCA_000611955.2 Stegodyphus mimosarum | reverse complement strand
TAGTCGATATTTTCGTGACGTCAAAAATTCGAAAAGTGGGGTAGGGTTTGGAAATACGCTGCAAAGGAGGGGGTATCGAAGAGTTGAAAGGATGGTCCACGAGTTGTCGAGTTTCTTGGTCTTTCACGCGATCTTGATACAAAATGCGTTTCTTGATAGGTAATTTCTGCGTCTCCACGGGTTTATGATCTTTCACGGAATCTTGAAACAAAATGCGCTTCTTCATGGGTAATGTCTCCGTCTCATCCTCATTCTTAACAGGAATTACTTCCACTTCTTCTTGACGGCTCGTCTGACGGGCATCCTTTTCCGTTGCTTGTAAAAAATCGATCAATCTCGATTTATGGTCCTCGTCGAGCGTTTCAGAACGTCATTCCATTCTATCATCCAAATGTGCCACCCTATCCTCCAAATACTCAAACAAAGTGTTCTGGAATTCGTGTTTCAAACGTTCTTAACAAAACGTTCACGAGAACCGATCCACGGGAAACATACTTTTTTGCGTGGTCAGAATACGATAGTGAATATGAGGGGGTATGACATAAAAATGGAAAAGTCTCAGAACGTAGCGCGTAAATGTAGACTCGTCCGCGGCTCGAAAATATCTTTCCTTGGCGATAAGTGTCAGCAATTGGGCGTGCACTTGGAGGATAATTGATAATAGACGAACGGGGCGTTAGTCGTTTGATAAATGTGCACTTCATCCTACGCTGTCGTTCTGAGTCCAAACGTGAAATAACTTTTGATCAGAAAAATATTTTTGTATCGTTAACTCATCCGAGAATCGGTATATTTTCTATCTGTTTGGATGAGTCTTCTCAAGACGCGATCGATACGATTCGAAGAGAAAGGGTTGCAATGTTTCATTTCTTGACAGCTTGACAGCTTAGTAGTGTTCTTTCGATGTTTTCAGAGAGCAGATCTGACGATTCCGTGACGGGCTTGAAATTAATACTGGTTTTGTTGGCGGGTAAATGGGGAATAAATCTAGCATACTGGTTTATAAAAATCACTTTTAAATTTCCAATGCGAGTTAAAGATTTTATATCTTCCGCGTAAAGGATGAATTGCGTCGCAAAGACGACTAGGAGGGATATGGCTCAAATGAATCCCGCAAAACCGCTCTCGCATTTTTATAGGGTATTGAATACAAAAACAGCTTTGTGACCTTATTCAGTTCACAGCTTGAGTAAACTCACTTACGTAAATAGCTTTAAGGAAGAAGAAAAAAGAAGTTCCTCCTTCTATGACCTTTGTTTAGATTTTGTTCACGGTTTGAGTAGGCTCATTTATGTAAACAGTCCAAGAATTTCCTCTATCAATGACCTTTGTTCAGTAGACGAAAGATATGTTTATGTAAACAGTTTCAAGGGTATAACAAGAAAAAAATTTCCAAGAACTCCTCTATGAACGAACTATGTTCCGTTTTTGAGCAAGTCCGAGTGTGGAATGACTCACGAGAGAAGAAAGGAAGGGGGGTCTAAATATATCTATATAAACAGAGAAAGAAACGGCCTGTTGGAAGAGTCACATCATGTCTCAAATAACCATGTGCATTTTTTTTCGATATAAAAGTGTTATAATTCCGTTTTATATCGTCCAAGGTGTCGTTTACTTGAGATCTTCGGATTTTTCTAAATGTGTGGGCTACAATTTAGTTGGATCGATTCACGCTATGATGCAGACTCATGTGAAAGACCACACTACTTTCACAGCCCCTGACATTTCTGTTTTGGATGCCCAAATCGTTTTAGCGAAACGAGCCAACTATCAATACATAGCCGCCTTTTTAACTCTTTCGCAAATGAATTGGATTATGAAGAGTATTATGAAGCAAAAGGGTATCGCGATTCCTTTTAGTCGATGGTTACAAAACATCCTGCATCTCTCTATTCTCCAAAACAGTAATCATTATATACTCGCTCATAATGGCAGTACTCCCGTCACGAATTTTGACAAAATTGTCGAACAAGAAAAGATTGAAGGGCAGAAGAACTATTCTATACAATCAAGATCCGATGTTCAAGAAATCTCTTTAGATAACTCGTGTAACCTTCAGAATGATCTGTCACCGGAAACCCAAAGAGATCAAGAGAGATCTCTAGATTATTCCATCCCTTCATTCAAATCACCAGCTATTCCAATAGGATCTCTCTCGGATGATCCGAATAGAATTTAAAAATGCCTTCTAAAAGATTCCATTCCCCCATGTAAAAAAATATGGAAAGTAAACAGGATAGTAAATTTCCTTTTAAAAAACAATGTATTAAACCGACGTTTGAAGACAAATTTATTCAAACGTGTATATTGTTTTGTACCCCCTTTCATACTGACATTTATGATAGTTCAAAACAAATACTTAGTTATGTAGTTGGAAACAAATGGGAAACTGTGTCAGAGAGAGAGAGAGAAATATGAAGTGAAACTCGGAATGTTTATATACACTCACGTTTGTGAAAATTGCAACACCAAGAAGGAATCGTCATAATTGAATGCAATTTAATACACAGTTGAGTGGTAGTGGTACAAATAAATGATTAAATGTTCAAAGCAAACAAACAAGAACAAGAGATCAGAATCAGTATTTTGTGTGGCCACCACGCGCCGCAATAAGTGCTGCTACACGACGTGGCATGGAGTCAAACAAAGTTTGAATGTCTGACTGAGGAAGAGCATTCCATATCGTTTGTACGCGTACCCAAAGTTCGTCTGCAGACGCAACAGGACGAGGATCACGAGCAAGACGCCGACCAATGACATCCCACACATGTTCAATTGGCGACATATCCGGGGAACACGCAGGCCAAGGAAGAAGCTGTACCTGCTGCGCTGCAAAGAAGGATTTAACAATCCGAGCAGTATGAGGGCGGGCATTGTCCTGTTGAAATACAGCGCCTGGCAAGCTTTGAAGGAAGGGAACAGCTTCGGGCTGTAGAACTTCACGGATATACCGGTTGCTGTTCAGATTGCCCACAATTCGTAGCAATTGAGATCGTCTATGATATGCTATGGCGCCCCAGACCATAACTCCGGGTGTTCGTCCACTGTGGCGTTCGATAATGCACTCCGGAAGGTGGCGTTCACCGGCATAGCGTCTGACACGAATGCGGCCATCATGGTACCACAAATTAAAGCGGGATTCGTCAGAAAACACGACATGCTGCCAATCAGCACGCCAGTCTCTATGCTGATTGGCCCATTGTAGCCGCAGGCGGCGATGGTCGTGCGTTAGGGGGATCCTGTATAAAGGAGTCCGTGCGCGCAGTCCACACTGCAGCAGACGTCTACGAATTGATGAAGCACACAATGAAACACCTGTAGCTATTGACCACAGTGCTGCCAATTGTCTAGAGGAAGCTGTACGGTCCGTCCGCGCCATGCGGACCAGGTGTCTATCATCGCGAGCTGACGTCACATTTCGGGGTCCACTCCCGGATTTCCGAGTTGTCCGACACTCGTCCGTCCACTGCTTCCAAACGCGCATCACTGTGCTGCTGTTACGCTGCACACGAGAGGCTACTGCACGATACGACAATCCAGCTTCACGAAGGCCGATGATTCTCCCTCGTTCAAACTCTGTAAGTTGTTCAAATCTCGCTCTCTTTCGTCGACGAGGCATAAGTACAGATTGAGTTAACGTTTACCACTAGCAGATAACCACCGATAACCATACACGCCACGCTACAGCCGTCTATTTATTCGGATCCATCAGCCGTTCAGAGGGCGCTGCTCAGCATACGCATGCGCTACGGATTTGCAATTCTAATCATTTGCATATCATGCGCTACTTTGCATTTCCTGAAAATTTCAGCTCACTCGCGTAAGTCCTTCATGGTGTTGCAATTTTCACAAACGTGAGTGTAGATAACAATAAGTTCATTTTTCATACATTTATCACGTCTTATCGACTGGGAAAAATTTTGTCTCGGAGAAATTCTAAAGCACATATTAAAAAACATTTTGTTGAAACACCGTTTTTTACATCGTTTTTCTTTTTCGGTGTGCCTATTCCATGGAAAAGGGGGTTCGAAAAGAAATACCTCTCGTGATCTTCCAACGGAAGTGGTATAGGCTAATTCTTTCACAATAAAGGATCCTTGAGAATCGTAGAAACCTTCAAAGTCAAGTACGAGTTCCATCATTAGGGTTTCAAGATGACCTTTACTTATTTCTTTAGTCTACAAAAAAAGAAGAAGGAAATTTATCTCATGAGGTCAAGGTGACCTTTACTTATTTATTTATTCCCATTAAATCACGCATAATGTGACCTTAGCATGATTTTAAGAAACTCCACGGAGTATAAAAGAGGGTGTCGCAGAGACCATTCCTTCAGGAGTCTGTCTATACAGAGAGAAAATTAAAAATTTATTAAAAATGTTTTTCTTTTGAAACGTGCTTTAGGTTAAAAAAATGTTCTCTTTTCGAAACGTTTGTATCCATGTTACTTAGAAAAACAATAGGATTCTTAAAAGTCTTTTTTCTCTTTTTAAAAATGATACATTCTTCAACTGATTGAACAATTACAGTAGTTCGGATCCTCTAACGGGTTTCTACATTATTCTCGACATGAACTTGTTTATCTATCATGATCGGGAGGAAGGAGCCATGTCTTTTATCGTCAGCGAATTGAATTACATCACCTATGATTTAACATTGATTGGATCTATGATTTTTCAATCTCCTATCGATTACTCCGACTTGTCGTCCCGAGATCAAAGTTCAGTCGATTATGCGGTTCTTAATTAATCGACACGCTCTTCATTGGACGGAGGAATACATTCCGTATGAGCATCTCCCTTCCATCTTGGACACGTTAACGCAAAATGTGGAAACGATTTATGTTAACAGCTACGAGAAAGCTAAATTTTTTGCCAACATGTGTAAACGTCCTGTTTGCAAATTTTGTGTCCCGGGGAAAACGCAGTAGCGTTACAAGACGAAATACCCCCGACACCAATTTCGCCGAGGACATTTTCATTGCACCGAGAATAAGGTGAAGAATTTACGATGTAATTTAATGAGGGGTAATTATATACTCCGGAAATTGCACGGCCACAAAGTAGAAGATTCTTGTAAAAGCTGGGATACCCGCTTGGAGCCTTTAGAGCCATAGTCATCTAAAGGGGACACGAGTGATGATAATTATGCTGATGATGAATTTTCTATGAAGTGTTTGTGAAAGGACGAGTTAGAAACAAAAGAATATTGGTCTCAATCTTAAACACATTTGGACCTCAAGAAAGAATCTCCTCTAGAGTACTCTCCATGGTCCTTTAACAGTATTTGGTCTTGGAAGAGTCCAGTCAATGCTAAATAATTTTTTTAATGTTCATTCATTTATTTTTTTAAATGATTTTATAAAAAAAAGCTCTTAAGTGATAATGTGTTTTGTTTGTCTCAATTAAAAATGTAATGAATAATTGGGTCCATCAGAGATACTCAAAAGTTAACAAAATGAATTCTATGAAATTTAAAAAAATATTCTAAACTACCTTATTTATAGAAAAAGAGTGTAATGTTAAATTAAAACACACACACAAATAAATCCCTTTAAAAAACAAAACACACTTTTAAGAACAATACAACCTAAGAACATTCTTTTTATAAAAAAACAAAATCTCATGGGTCCTTAAAACACTAGATCACCATAGATTGTAATGATAGACTCTAAAGAACCAAGAGATCCCTGTTAAGGAAACGTTAGAAGAAGAAGTAGAAAGACTTTCAAATAAACTACGACAATTAACGCGAGATTGGTTTAAAGTGTCTGAGGAACCTTTAAGAAATTTGACTGAACCTCTCTATTTTAATCCTTTACCCCATATACTCAGCGTTATAGAAAACGATCCTTCTAAAGAAACATACGTGTGTAATCAATTTCACTAAATGAACATTTTATTTAGTGAATGTGTTGAGATTCCCTAAATGACTGAATGCTTTTAGACAAACAGTATATAAAGACACTTCCCACTCTTATGATGGAATTTTCATGGGTAACAGACACTTTGTTGGAGAAGATTCTACTTGAACAACAGGTCATGGACCAACAAAAGTTTATAAAATATAATTTTCTGTCAAAGATACAAAAGATCCCGTTGGTTGTGATCCTCTCGATCGATTTAAAAACCCTTTTCCTCCTATCTTGGTAAGTGAAATTTCTTTTGATTTTAAAAGTGTCCATATTTTAATAAAATCATTTGCGCAATTCGCTCGCCAGCTCGGATGGTGAAAGTTTCGTCTGTGTGGTTGTACAGAATCACTGCAATTTTATTGGTATATGAATCATCGATGACACTTCCACCTATCTCGATTCCATGTTTCCAAGAAAGTCTACACCGGCTTTCAATTTTGCCAAAGTATTCCTTTGGACCCGTTTGAACGAGAGCTCTTCCTCTTCCAGGTACAAAACAATCGCGAGCACTTTTTAAATCGATCGAGAAGATCACAACGAACGGGATCTTTTGCATCTTTGGACAGAAAATTATATTTTGTAAACTTTTGTTGGTCCATGACCTGTTGTTCAAGTAGGCGGATCCTCTGCAACAAAGATTCTATTCCCAATGACGATTCCATAATGAGAGTGAGAAGTGTCTTTATATACTGTTTGTCTAAAAGCATTTAACCATTTAGGCAATCCTTAAAATGTTCATTTGCTGAAATTGATTACACACATTTGTTTCTTTAGAAGGATAGTTTTTGATAACAATGGGTCTTTCTGGTAAAGGATTAAAATAGGAAGGTTCAGTCCAATTTTTTAGAGGTTCTTTAGACACTTTAAACCAATCTCGCGTTAATTCTCGTTGTTTATTTGAAAGTCTTTCCACTTCTTCTTCTAATGTTTCCTCAACAGGCATCTCTTGGTTCTTTAGAGTCTATCAATACAATCTATGGTGATCTAGTGTTTTTAAGCACCCATGAGATTTTGTTTTTTTATAAAAAGAATGTTCTTAGGTTGTATTGTTCTTAAAAGTGTGTTTTGTTTTTTAAAGGGATTTATTTGTGTGTGTGTTTTAATTTAACATTACACTCTTTTTCTATAAATAAGGTAGTTTAGAATATTTTTTTAAATTTCATAGAATTCATTTTGTTAACTTTTGAGTATCTCTGATGGACCCAATTATTCATTACATTTTTAATTGAGACAAACAAAACACATTATCACTTAAGAGCTTTTTTTTATAAAATCATTTAAAAAAATAAATGAATGAACATTAAAAAAATTATTTAGCATTGACTGGACTCTTCCAAGACCAAATACTGTTAAAGGACCATGGAGAGTACTCTAGAGGAGATTCTTTCTTGAGGTCCAAATGTGTTTAAGATTGAGACCAATATTCTTTTGTTTCTAACTCGTCCTTTCACAAACACTTCATAGAAAATTCATCATCAGCATAATTATCATCACTCGTGTCCCCTTTAGATGACTATGGCTCTAAAGGCTCCAAGCGGGTATCCCAGCTTTTACAAGAATCTTCTACTTTGTGGCCGTGCAATTTCCGGAGTATATAATTACCCCTCATTAAATTACATCGTAAATTCTTCACCTTATTATCGGTGCAATGAAAATGTCCTCGGCGAAATTGGTGTCGGGGGTAATTCGTCTTGTAACGCTACTCCGTTTTCCCCGGGACACAAAATTTGCAAACAGGACGTTTACACATGTTGGCAAAAAATTTAGCTTTCTCGTAGCTGTTAACATAAATCGTTTCCACATTTTGCGTTAACGTGTCCAAGATGGAAGGGAGATGCTCATACGGAATGTATTCCTCCGTCCAATGAAGAGCGTGTCGATTACGGACCGTATAATCGACGGAACTTTGATCTCGGGACGGCAAAGCCGAGTAATCTGTAGGATTTTAAACAATCATAGATTCACTCAATGTTAAATAATAGGTGATGGAACCTAATTCCTTGACGATAAAAGACATGGTTCTTTCCCCCCGATCATGATAGATAAACGAATCCATGCCGAGAATAATGTAGGAACTCGTTAGAGGATCCGAACTACTGTAATTGTTCAATCAGTTGAAGATCGTATCATTTTTAAAAAGAGGAAAAAGACTTTTAAGAATCCTATCTTTTTTAAGTAACATGGATACAAGTGTTTCGAAAAGAGAACATTTTTACAGAAAACACGCTTTAAAGGAAATCATTTTTAATAAAAAGATTTACCCCGAAAAAATTCTCTCTCTCTCTCTGTATAGACAGACTCCTGAAAGAATGGGCTCTGCGACACCCTCTTTTATACTCCTTGGAGTCTCTTAAAATCATGCTAAGGTCACATTATGCTTGATTTCATGGGAATAAATAAAGAAGAAAGATCACATTGAAACCCTAATAATGGAACTCGTACTCGACTTTGAAGGTTTCTACAATTCTCAAGGATCCTGTATTGTGAAAGAATTAGCTTATATCACTACCGATGGAACATCACGAGGCGAATTTCTTTTCAAGCCCCTTTTTTCATGGAATAGGCTCACCGAAAAAGAAAAACGAATGGCTGCTTGGATGATTCTTACCACGGATTATCGTGGTACGAAGGAGAAATACCCTACAGCTACTTCCCATGGGTGTTATACATGTTGACAGAACTCTTTTCCAGGATTTGGGTGAGAGGAGAAACGAAACGACGGTTTTTAGAGAAATGGATTTAAAGATCCCCTTTTCTTCTTTCGGGACCCACGCAAGACATTATGAAATACGATTCCGTCGAGCGCATGATGTGTTCTAATCATACCAATGGCTTTTATCATTGCGCTTTGCAAAAGTGGTTCGATATCATTGTTCTTTAAAGAGGAAAGCAAAATGAGTAACTTGTGAACCACAACAGAAAATATATATTATCGTCAAGTGTTAAACGACAGGGGAAAAATTTTTTCTCTCAGACAGAAGAATCTCTCAGAGAAAATTTCTGAATCAGAATTAAAAAAAAATTTTGTTAATTTTTAATGATATCTATGACACCATTAAAACTTAACTATTTCTAAAAATACATTTCTATTTTTAGAAACATGACAAAACATTTGGAATCATGACATTCTAGAAATATGACATCTTAGAACAAAAGGAGGGAAAATTAATTTTTAATGATGCCATAGATATCAATAAAAATTAACAAGAAGTTTTATACATATATACATACATATATATATATATATATATATATACATATATATATATATGTGTGTGTGTGTGTGTGTGGGTATGTTTTAGATTTTGTTTGAGAGAAAATTTTTCCCAATCGGTAGGATGTGACAAATTTATCAAAAATGAACTTATTGTTATCTATATAAACATTCCGAGTTTGACTTCATATTTCTCTCTCTCTCTTACACAGCTTCCCATTTGTTTCCAACTACACAGGTTGACCTATCATAAATGTCAGTATGAAAGGGTCCGTTTGAATACATTTCTCTTGAAACGTCATTTTAATATATTGTTTTTTAAACGGAAATTTACTATCCTGTTTAGTTTCCCCATTTTTTTACACGGGGGAACAGAATCTTCTAGAAGTCTTTTTTGAATTCTCTTCAGATCACGCGAGAGAGATCCTTTTGGAACAGCTGGCGATTTTAATGAAGGGGTGGAATAATCTAGAGATATTTCCTGATCTCTTTGGGTTTCTGGTGATGGATCATTCTGAAGGTTACAGAGTTATCTAATGAGTTTTCTTGAATATTGGGTCTTGAAAGTGTAGAATAGTTCTTCTGCCATTCAGCCTTTTCTTGTTCGACAATTTTGTCAAAATTCTTGACGGGAGTACTGTCACAATGAGGGAGTGTATAATGATTACCTTTCTGGAGAATAGAGAGATGCAGGAAGTTTTCCAACCACCAACTAAAAGGAATCTCGATACACCTCTGTTTCATAATACTCTTCATAATCCGATTCATTTACGAAAGAGTTAAAAAGGCGGTGGTGTATGCGTGAATCGATCCAACTAAATTGTAGCCCACACATTTAGAAAAATCCGAAGATCTCAAGTAAACGACACCTTGGACGATATAAAACGGAATTATAACACTTTTATATCGAAAAAAAATGCACATGGTTATTTGAGACATGATGTGACTCTTCCAACAGGCCGTTTCTTTCTCTGTTTATATAGATATATTTAGACCCCCCTTCCTTTCTTCTCTCGTGAGTCATTCCACACTCGGACTTGCTCAAAAACGGAACATAGTTCGTTCATAGAGGAGTTCTTGGAAATTTTTTTCTTGTTATACCCTTGAAACTGTTTACATAAACATATCTTTCGTCTACTGAACAAAGGTCATTGATAGAGGAAATTCTTGGACTGTTTACATAAATGAGCCTACTCAAACCGTGAACAAAATCTAAACAAAGGTCATAGAAGGAGGAACTTCTTTTTTCTTCTTCCTTAAAGCTATTTACGTAAGTGAGTTTACTCAAGCTGTGAACTGAATAAGGTCACAAAGCTGTTTTTGTATTCAATACCCTATAAAAATGCGAGAGCGGTTTTGCGGGATTCATTTGAGCCATATCCCTCCTAGTCGTCTTTGCGACGCAATTCATCCTTTACGCGGAAGATATAAAATCTTTAACTCGCATTGGAAATTTAAAAGTGATTTTTATAAACCAGTATGCTAGATTTATTCCCCATTTACCCGCCAACAAAACCAGTATTGATTTCAAGCCCGTCACGGAATCGTCAGATCTGCTCTCTGAAAACATCGAAAGAACGCTACTAAGCTGTCAAGCTGTCAAGAAATGAAACATTGCAACCCTTTCTCTTCGAATCGTATCGATCGCGTCTTGAGAAGACTCATCCAAACAGATAGAAAATATACCGATTCTCGGATGAGTTAACGATACAAAAATATTTTTCTGATCAAAAGTTATTTCACGTTTGGACTCAGAACGACAGCGTAGGATGAAGTGCACATTTATCAAACGACTAACGCCCCGTTCGTCTATTATCAATTATCCTCCAAGTGCACGCCCAATTGCTGACACTTATCGCCAAGGAAAGATATTTTCGAGCCGCGGACGAGTCTACATTTACGCGCTACGTTCTGAGACTTTTCCATTTTTATGTCATACCCCCTCATATTCACTATCGTATTCTGACCACGCAAAAAAGTATGTTTCCCGTGGATCGGTTCTCGTGAACGTTTTGGGAAGAACGTTTGAAACACGAATTCCAGAACACTTTATTTGAGTATTTGGAGGATAAGGTGGGACATTTGGATGATAGGATGGAATGGCGTCCTAAAACGCTCGACGAGGACCATAAAGGGAGATTGATCGATGTTTTACAAGCAAAGGAAAATGGTGCCCGTCAGAGGAACCGTCAAGAAGTGGAAGTAATTACTATTGAGGTTGAGGATGAGACGCAGACATTATCTATCAAGAAACGCATTTTGTATCAAGATTCCGTGAAAGATCATATACCCGTGAAGACGCAGACATTACCTATCAAGAAAGGCATTTTGTATCAAGATCCCGTGAAAGACCATGAAACTCGACAACTCGTGGACCATTCTTTGAACTCTTCGATACCCCCTTCAGAAATTTCTTTGCATGGAAACATGAACTATCCTTTCAACTCTTCGATACCCCCTAAAGAGTTTCTTTGCATGGAACCATGGGCTATCCTTTCAACTCTTCGATACTCCCTTCAGAAGTTTCTTTGCATGGAACAGTTGACCATCCTTTCAACTCTTCGATATCTCCTCCAGAAATTTCTTAGCATGGACTGTGGACTTCCCGATCAGTCATCTGGACCCTTGACAAAAGGATCATAATACTCCTCAAACTTTGAATGTATGGGAAGATTTTATGGAATTGGATTGTTTAATCGACAATTTTAATAGAAATGATGAACAATTATGTGTGCAAAATTGTTTAGAAAAATTAGCCCCCAATGAAGAGGAATTGTTATGGGGATGTATTTCAGAATTAATATCAGAAGTACCATAATTTTTTTTAATTTGTATAAGAACCATAATAAAAATAAAAAAAATTATATATAAACCAATCTTGTCACATTTAAAGTAAAAGAGAGATTTTGAAATGAAAAAGAGAGGGTCCATTTCGCTTTCCAAGCTTGAGGTTTTTAAATGAAAAAGAGAGAGTCCATTTCGCTTTTCCAAGAACCAAAGAGAGAATAGTATTACAGAGAGTCCATTTCACGTTTCTAAACTTGGGGTATTCAAAGATAAGAAAGTTATTATAGAGAGTCCATTTCACCTTTTCCAAGAACCAAAGAGAGAGAATAGTATAATAGAGAGTCCATTTCACCCTTTCCAAACTACGCGTAACCAGAGAGAGCGAACAGTATAAAAAAGAGACCATGTCGCTTTTCCAAACTTGAGGTATTCAAAGAGAGAAAAGGTATTATATAGAGACCATTTTACCTTTTCCAAGATTCGCGTAATCAGAGAGGGAACAGTATTATAGAGAGTCAATTTCACCTTTGCCAAGCTCCGCTTCACGTCTTCGCCAGTAACAAAAGAGATATTGTAGAGAGTCCATTTTGCTTTTCCAAGATAGTTTAAGGAACTAGGAAAAGAAAAACATTTTGACTTGGGCAATCTTTGAATTTTCTGATTGGGTACCGGTGTTCGAATACTTTTGTGGCCGACTGTACTAGCCATGATTTTGTGGTGCAAGCGCGAGTGTATTACTTGTATTTATACAAGAATTTAGATTTAAATGACACAAACATGATGAGAGAATGATTTCAACCAGGCCTTTGAGATCGTTATAAATTTTTCTAGCTTCATCAATTTAAGAAGTTTGTACTTTAAATGCAGATGCATAGGATTTATTTAAAATAACCCTGTCTCTGTAAGTTTTATGTGAAGGGTTTAGGGAATTTAGAACATCCTATGTAATTGTTAGTATGTTCTATTCCACAGTTTATACATAGGGGATTTTCATCTTTAGGTTCGGAACATTCTCTTGAGAAATGATTACCAGCGCATTTCATGGATTTAGGTTCATGCTTATACCATTCTTGCGCATGGTGAAAACCCTGACCCCTGAAACACTGCATGGAGCCTTTTTTGCCTTTGTATCTTTCAACCTTAACTTTAAGAGAGAGATCTGTAAGATTAGAAATATCTCTGTCCTTAGCATTACTTTGTAACGTAATTAAAAATGAAGGGAGTTTGATTTTATCCCTATTTCTGCGACTGACTATCTAGTTAACCTTGACAACTGAGTATTTCCGTTCTGTAAGTTATTTTTTGCTCAGAGGTATAAACTGGTAGGCTGCGTATTACAACTTTGATAGCTTGTTCTCTTGCAGAGTATGAGAGTGGTATTTAATATCCTTCTCATTTAAAAAGGCAGTTAATACCTTGTGCGTTTCATATCCTGTAATTTTATCTCAAATGATCTTGAGCTATCATTCTACTTTGTTTTAAGGGGATATTGGCTTCCTTAAACATTTCTCTTAGTTTGTCCCAGCTGTATTTTATTTAGTTATTATTGTTAGCTGTATTTCCCATCTTTAATTACAGTGGAACATAGGAGTTCTTACACTAATTTTCTCAGCAAAGGAAAAATCTCCCATTTCATTGGCAGTATTTTGTGGGTCATCAGCACTTGATTCCTGTGGTTAGCTGATTGGTTCTTCTTCAGTGGGCGTGTCTTCCATGGGAGTCTCCTTGGTCTGATATTTTCAGAAATATTGATTTTCGCCAACTTATTGCAAAGACCAGAATCATTATCACTTTCACCTCCATTTAAGTTTTCCAAAGTAGAAAAATTATTGGAAAGGGGAATTGAGAAAAGTCATGATTATCTTTGATTCTTTTACCTCTAGCTTTTATTCTGTGCACGTGGTTAAACTACCCTTATCTGTGAAAGGTTCAATATATTTGTGTTTCTTTAGAATCCGTGTTTCTAAATTAGTGCGCATTGCTAAATCAGTTTCTCAAACCTTACTTTCGCTAATCTTTTCATCAATGTTGGTGATCATGTATTGGAATAAGACAATGTCAGCCTCAATGTGCTCTATTCTCTTGTTCAAACCCGACATGTTTGGAAATCAAGATCCAGTCCACACAACGGACACGCGCCGCAAAAGCAAAATCTGCGTCTCCCTAAAAGCTCAGGAAGCTTTCCTGCAGATGAGCAATGGAACCCCTACAAGACCTCTAACAAGCACACGAGGCACAAACTAGGAGGGCGACTTGTAAGATCAAACAACCAAGAAAAAAATATTATTATGAAATAATCATAATATCAAAATAAAATATAGCAATTAAAACAGCTGTTAAAATGATGGCAGCGAAAAATAGCCCCAGCAATCAAGCGATTATCAAAATCAACCAACATGTAGAAGCACGTGGTCGAATGCAATCATGCGAGAGGCCGCATCAGGCCTCAGGAACTGCAACAATTTTAAGGATCTGCGCATGCGTTCAAAATCGGTCTTGCTCTCCCGCGATTTCACTACTCACTACCACAACATAAAATCGGAGTCTCTAGCCAATAAGAAAGATTGTACTACTCCATTTCGGGAGGCCGTTGGCGAAGGTTAATTTTGTTCGTCAAACCAAACACTAAACACAAAATATCTAGATTCTAATCTTGAATTATTAATTTATTCATGAAGCATAAAATTTTTAATAGCCTCCAATATGAAAGAAAAAAATGTTAGTATTTTTATGCATTCGTCGCCACATAAACTCGCAGTTACGATTCGAGGTGTTGTCGAGACGTACCTCGGTGCCGTTTGTTGGTCCATTTTGCGCTTGCCTACAGACGTTTTACCGCTTGGGTGTGACATCTACTTTCTGAAACAACAATGTGCAATTTGTGGTTCATAGTGAAACGTTCGAAGCTGGCATCTCCCAGCCCATCTGATATCATCAGCCTTCCAAGAATTCGTGTACAGAGATAGTTCTTCCACAACATTTTCCCTAATGACATTCAACAGAGTTTTTGCCGACCGACCAGGAACTGCACCTAAAAAGTACTCATACGATTCTCCGCACATTCCATCGAAACCTCACCGTTGTGGAAGAATCTGTCAAACGTTGCTTCTTCTCCTAGGAGCCTTACTCCTAGTGAAAAGGCTTTCGTCTATTTCGACAACCTTGTCGCTTTTCCCATTTTCACTGTTGGCGGTTCACTGCTGTGTAAACCTCCCGCCTGTAACTGTTCCAATCAACAGTCGTATTATGATTCATCTTAAGTAGTAATTCGAAAATTCAATTAATATCATCTTCTGGCAACAGAAATATATGAACCTCATGATTGTGAGGAAATGGAATTTGGAACCTTCAAACGAATTTTCATTCATAGTCCTTTTCGCTTATTGCAAGATCTTTTCCTGCAATGTCCTTTCACAGTGTTTTGTTAAAAACTCAATTTCATTTTATGATCTTTCGAGCACAAAACTATTTATTTTCTTTTAAATAAATCACGAAATGATCTAAATCAATCGCGAACTTTTCATCCATGGGCAGTCCCCAAGACCATGGAAATGAATTCATGGTATGAAATCCATGACAAGCATGGAAATAGAAGCTTTAAATAAATATCTATTTCTTGCGAAAAACTCACACGCAAAAAAGAAATTGAACTAGTGAATAATAGGTTTACCATAATCAGTTAGCATCAAATATTGTAAGACAAATATTGTAAATTTGAATACAAACACCCCGCAACATAATAAAGAAAATAACATAAATTTATTAAAAATGAATTCCCATTACCCTCAGAAAAGTTTATGCTCTGAATTTTATGAATTATTAAAATATATAATCATCTTGTAATATTAATAATTAATGATCATATAATCAAATAAATAATCGTCTTGTAATGTTATAATAATTTTAAAAACCACTGCCTGAAAATGGTCGCAAATTTTTTTAAAAAATCAGATTTTGTTTAAGTTTGCCTTTTTTGTTTCAAAGTATCATGTACTATCAATCTGGTGCACAAAAGTAAGTTCATAAATTTTGTGTGTAGAGTTTTTACCATTTTACCAAAGATGTTTATACAAGAATTACGCGTGGAAAAAAATGAACAAAATACAATAAAAAGTGCTTTAATGAGATGTATTAAATCTTATTTGAAAAAAGGTGTGACTTTCATAATGTCATTATTTATACAATGTATCACACTTAATAATTAAAAACAATTAAGTGATACAAATCCCATAGGTTTCAGTGTTAAAGTATACCAGATCGTCCCTACTCCTTCTTGCGGACATGTGGGGGACAGACACTCCGCCCACTGGGTTAGTCTGTCTCTTATAAGGTCCATGACCACAGGAGACTACCGCAAGAAAGAGGAAGTTCTATCCCAACTTTGATGGAAAACATCCTCCGGTAAGGAATTCAAGTCCTTCCACCCCTCTTCCTCTACCACCAAACGAGACGACTTTCGGCTCACCAGCACTTTGAGTGCCCCCATGCTGCACAGGCACTAACAACGTTTAAGGAAACTCTAGGATTCAAACCCAAGCTAAACGGTGCAACAGTCAAGAATGTTAAGCACTATACCAATCAGGACAGAAGTTAAGTCAAACTGTTATTATTCCAGACACAATGTGTTGGAAATAATGAAAAAGCGGATAATTTATTAAAAAAAAATATTTTAACAGTTTGAGATTGCACATAAAAATTCCTATTTTTCTCAAACTGAAGAATACAGGTTAAATCAAATTATTTTGTTATGTTCTAATTATTCATACCCCATTCTCTGAAAATCACGAGCTGTTAGCAAACTAATTTTTCGCCAAGCTAAGCCACGAAAGATAATAGCCATTCCCAAAAATGGCAGAACACTAAGAATTACATAAAACAACAACCAATTAATGAACAAAATTAAACACGAAAGAAACACCCATAATAAAACATTTACCTTTTTTTTATTTTCTTTTTGTATTCATACCCCATTCTCTGAAAATCACGAGCTGTTAGCAAACTAATTTTTCGCCAAGCTAAGCCACGAAAGATAATAGCCATTCCCAAAAATGGCAGAACACTAAGAATTACATAAAACAACAACCAATTAATGAACAAAATTAAACACGAAAGAAACACCCATAATAAAACATTTACCTTTTTTTTATTTTCTTTTTGCAGTATTCTCTCCCCGTACACAGCAATTTAGTTTAACTTAAAAAAAAAAAAAAAAAAGAGAGAATCAGGTACAAATTTTGATCCATAAAATTCACTTGTTTAAGAAGCGGAACATCATGGAATGCAAATTTTTCCATTTTCTATGGTTCCTCAAAACGCTGTACTTCATGAAGAAGTCCAATGTTTTCTTTTTCGTTAACTGGCAAACTCCACAGTCCTATAACGATTGCGTAAGAGAACAGAAATGTAATAAACAAAGTTAATCAGAAAAATCATCATCGAATTTGAAAGAAAAAATCAAGAATGCATACCTGCCTATTTTGAGAACACGTGTTGCATTGCAAATACTCTTCATAGGGTTGCAGATAAACAGAAAGTACCATTATAGTTACATTGCGCTAAGTAACCAGTAAATGAAACATTTTTATATTTTCTGTACACACATTTGATGCAGGCAGATTTAAGAAATAAATAAAATTAAGTTAAAAAACTATAGACAAAAATGTGCCATCAGTAGCAGAATGTACATAATAGGAACGTCATATGACGATTATTATATAAAAAAAATCTGTGAAGCCAGTCTTCAGTGATAGTTTTTGTCGGTTTATTCACTATGGTAAATCACTCAAGGGCTATCTGCTAGCAAGGTCGATTTTAATTCTATTATAAGTATGCTTTACCATGCATTAAAATGTAAAAAATTATATCAAGTCATATCACAAGATCATCAAGACTGCAGGATGTGTCATTGAGAATCCTTAACTGGCACTCAAAATAAGTTGAGGTTATTTCAATGGCCATTCCATTAACATTCCAAATTGCATCTACTGTCTCACAATGCAACCTCTACAAGCTCATGCTTTACCTTGTATCAAATTACATAAAATATAAAATTTTATTATGCTGATTCTGGAGAACCAAACTACATTATAAGCACATTATCAAAGCATGCAAAAATATCAGAGTTAAAAATGATTCCTTGATTTCCAAGTACAATACAAGCAGCAGAATCAGTCTGACACATGTAAACACAACAGAAACTCCTCCTACCCAATGAAATACATTTTCTTGCTGTCAAATAGGAGACAAGCATCAGATTTTCAATTTTAATAGTATAGTTTTCCTCCTTGTTTTGTTTAATATCTACATAAAGCAATTCTATTTTGTATACTGGTAAGAGAACCTTAAAATTTTGGATCTCGGTTTGAATCAGCAGTAATCTCATATTTCTTTCTCATTCATCCAATTCAGATTTTTTCTTTTTACCTCATAGAATTTTTAAGATCTTTCTCCTTTATTAACTTCAGGGATAATCTTAAATTCAAGGAAGTCTTATCAGCTTTCAAGATTGCAAACTTATTTCAGCTTTTATACAGAGGAAAATATCTCCCATCATCACCAATAATGACATACGAGAAACAAAAATGTGATCATGCAATACACTAAGGTATCATGTGAAAGAATATTCATGAAGAGGCAGTTGATTTTATATACATTGACGAGTCAAAACATTACAATCATCCGCACATTTTTCAATGAATTCATCTAGATGATATGGAAGGCACATGACTAAGTGGGAATGGTACTTAGCTGCTGCTGGAGAAGTTACGGAATTATTCTCACACTAACTTTTGCAAGTGATGGGAAAGGCTGCTGATCTAAGAGAATTCAATAGCGGGCAGATTGTAATGACCTGAAGACTCGGAATGAGTATCTAAGAAATTGAGCGACTGGTAGGTTGTTCACGATCTGCCGTCGTTAATATTTATGTGCAAAGTGGATAAATGATGGTGAACACACAGTTCAGAGGACACTGTTGAATATGGGACTGCACAGCAGACATCCCACTAGTGTGCCTATGTTGACCAAGTGTCATTGTCAACTACACCTACAGCGGGTCCAGGAAAATCGAGACTGGACTACGGATAAGTGGAATACAGTTGTCTAGTAGGATAAATAATGATTTCTCATTCATCAGGTCGATAGTCGTTTCAGAGTACGCCATCTTCCAGGCAAACAATTGCTCCCCCCTTTGTACATCAGGTTATACACATGCTGGTGGTGGGGGTATCATGCATTGGGGGGTGATGAACAGCTTTGGAACCCTTAGTTGTGGTAGAACAGATCATGAAAGCTGCAGACGTTTTGAACATAACTGTGGATCAGTTGCATGCTTACAAGGTCTTCCTATCTGAAAATGGAATCATCCATCAAGACAACACCCCATATAACAAGGTTCGAACTGTGTTGGAGTGGTTCGAAGAGCATAAGGATGGATTCCAATTAATGTCCTGGTCACCTAACTCACCAGATCTTAACCCAATAGAGCACATTTGGGATATCATGAAGTGGCAGCTTACGGCTCAAACATCACCATACTGGAATATCTCGATTTTGCATGACCTCTGCTCAGACATTTGATACAATTTGTCTCCAGGCATCTACCAAGAGCTTGTGGCATCCATGCCAAGGTGAGTTCCAGCTGTTTTGCAGGCCACAGGTTACACATGTTATTGAGTAGATAGTCATAATGTTTTGCCACTTCACTGTATATGAGCCAATCTAAAATGTTTGAGAGAAGTATTAAAGAAAACTATTTTTTTGAAAACTTTTATTTCTGTTTGTCATGTTAACAAGTATGAAGAAAAAATGTATATGTATGTAAAAATGTATGAAATAATGTAATGTATATAAAAATGTATGAAACTAGTATGTAGAAAAAATTTTAAAATTTAGGTTTTTAAAAAAGAAATCCTTTAAAATTTTATGAAAATTATTAGAAAATTTTAATTATTGATTAACCAAATAAAAACTTTTTTTTATGAAGACCTTTTTACCAATTTCTTTCTTGTAGTGTTTTAAAATTGGGAGGAGGGAATATCTAAAATTATAAGATAATTATACATATTCTATTATGTGTGTAATTATGTACTATTTAATTAGTTATTTACAACTATTAAAATTTATACTGATTTACTTACATGTAAATTGTTAAGGTATGTAGTAAGATGTGTGTAATAATAAATAGACTGTAAGATATGTGTAATTATGACTGTAAGATATACGTAGACTATCATACAAAATTATTAATATCTATATCAGGTCAATTTCTCGAAAACAAAATTGCACCCATTAGCTTTTTCTAACACATTTCCCACTTACGTTTGCTGTTTGAAATACTTTGTTTAACAATAAATAAATAATCTTTGTATGCTTCGATTTTGCAAGTTTTTTCTGCATTAGTTTCTGATTCAAATTCACATGAAAATAAAATTACATGATGACTTTTCATAGCCCCCAAATACATAATTAAGCAATATAATTAGCAATGACATTTATATCAGACAAATGGAAGTATTAACACAATATAGAAATTTATAAATTTATTTTCATATGCTAATATATATTTGCTTCACTCCTCTAATTTATATACAATTCAACAAAGTCAAGATCTCATAAAGTGATCATAACTACATTATCAGCACTGTAAAACATCAGTAGTCACTATAAAACAAATAAGTCTGTGGTCATTCCATTTCAAAAACTGTTACAGAAGTTTTGTTTTAAAGAATATGTTACACATCCGGTTAAAAAAAAAAGTCACAATTTCTATAAAAACTTTGCAAAGTAAAAAATACTATACAAGTTGACACACATTTATTTATCTATCATATATTACTCTACAAGAAATAAGCTGTTATATAATTAAACATGGAATCTTTTCATCTCACATGTATAACAAATAATTTAACAGCTGTGAAACACAGATTTGCTATGTGATTATCTAAAATAACATAACAATAAGTTCAGAATTGTGCACAGTTTCCAACATATAATGCAATTCAAAATTTCTGCATAGTTTCATTTATAAATTAACACAAATTTCCATATTATAATTAAAGCTTTAACAGCATGTAATAAATAGATACATTCTTTCAATATTTACATTTAAAAATAACACAAAAAATAGCAACTCTCTATTACATCGCTAATTTAAAAAATATCATGTATGCTAGTAATTAGTCTTATTGAATAATAAATATAAAAACTTTGTTATCTAAAATTAAACATAATTTATTCATATTTATTGCATACAGGTATATCATTATTATTTCTCTCTTTGATTCTGAGATTTATTTTAACACTTCAGTTAGTATGATTATTTTTCATCATTTGCCAACTATAGAAAACTATCTTGTAGATATGCCAGGTCAACTGAAGAGTTAATGAAACTGCAGCCAAAAATACTATGTAAATACATGAATATCCATTTTCAAAGGTTCATAAGCAAAAATTCTTTAAAAAAAAATTCAGAGAGAATAATTTTTAATTTTATGTATCCAAAATAATACGATTCAAAAGATAATATTCATGAAAGTAAGAAGCAATAGCTCAGAAAAATACTGAAATATTTTTCAGTATTTTTGAATATACGAATTAAGACTATTAAGTTGCATATACTCTGAAATGTCACTATCTGCAACACGATAGTCCTGATTCATCAAGAGTAAACATCTTCATAGATGAACAAAAGCATGCTCTGAATATCAGCATGCAAATTTCAGGCAGGTGATAATTTTATATAAATAAATAAATATTTTTTTTTTCTCTGACTGAATTATTTCAAATAATAAACCAACCAACCTACATGTTTTGGCAAAAATTCAACAATAAACAAAGGATATAAAAATAATTCTCATGAATTCACTATCGTGTCTTATTTAGAGATCTTATGATTTTGATGCTTCACTAATTACTTAAATGCACTTATAAGATAAAAAACTACTTAAAATTTATTTACATTCTAAGAAATACATAAAAGAAGTTGAACTTTTAAAAGATGATCTCGCTGATGAAAGTATTTAAAAATACAAAAAAAGTATTTCTACTAGTGTAATTTTTAATCTCTAAATGAGCATATTTCTAAGTACAAAAAACTGATTCAGCAAGCATACATCTAATGGAAGGAGGTATTGTGATATTAATAAGGCTGGTTCCATGTATTAAGATATGCATATTGCTAGAATTTTTAGCATTAAATGACGTACATATTTTCATTTTCACTTCATTCAAATTTTCAAAATACTTATTTGAAATAAGATATAAATATCCTATGAAATTATTGCTACATTAGATATACAGTAATAGCTTCTGGACCACAAGTGAAAACATCACAGTAAAAATATCATGAAGAATATAGAGGAAGAAATCCTTGTAAACAACATTGTGACAGAAAAGGCAAAAAGAAAATATTGAAATTCTAAAACATCATAGTAGAAACACGTAGGTTGGAAAAAATTCAAGGAGAAACATCATGGTAGAAAAATAAAAGTAACGACAAAACAGTTTCAAAGCAATGTCATACAAAATATCTATGATATTTCTGCCATGATGTTTTCAGAAGACAACAGGCTGGTTACCAATGAAAACATATTGTTAACAGCAGCATTTGAAACTTTCAAAGCCTGAAAATGCATTGTCTGTAATATTATCATCATGCTATGATTTCAAGGTATATATTTTTTATCATGATTTTTAAAACTGCAAGCTTTTTAACTGCTTAGTTTCTCCCACAATATTTTAGAACTTTCTTTTCTGTTGCAGTGTTTTGCTCGACAATGTCTTTTCTTTGCTTTTTCTCCATGATGTTTTCAGTGTTATATTCTGTACATGAAAAGCAGTATGTACTGCCCTTATGAGGAAACTAAATTACCAAAATATTTTACATGACATGAAAGTAATAAGGATTAAATAAACTTGTGAAGATATACAGCGAGAACATTTCTATTTCTTTCAAAGATAAATAAATGTATGAAAAGAAAGTAAAAAAGGTTTTTGTCATGATGCAAATAGGAAGCATTTTTATGAACAATTTATTGGCAGGAATCTTATATCTGACAGGAAGCACATTTATTTAAAACAAAGCAGGATTTTTCATGGTTTGTTGATGATGAGGGTGTTTTTATTGCATACTCCTTGTCTGTTAGAAAGAATATAATGTTATGCTTAGTTTTCATACGAGACAGCAAAATTTAGTGTGTAAATAACTGATATTAGACCACGTTTAATTTAGACAATTTTGATCTCAGATACTGAAATTTGGTATGATAACAGGCATTCTTTCAGTTACTTCTTTCTTTTAAATCAAGAAAACCATATATGAATATTACAAATAAATGAAATTTCTTTCACATTCATGGCTGGATCATAAATTATGCATATCCTATTTTCCAAAACAAACTATATTTTTTTCCTTTTAGCATATAATAAAATTTTGACCATTATGCAACTTAACCAGCATTCAGAATCCGACACTAAATAACTTTTAACAAGATATAGGATGCTTAACACAGAGATTAATATCAGTACAAATTTCTAGTAGATACCAAGGTTACTTATACTACAAGGTTTTCAACTTCAGTGACATAGTGTGCTCAAAAGCTACAATTCCTTTCTCGATTTGTGTCTTTGATTCTCCCACTTCTGTACATCAACTGATGTCAATGAACTCGAATGATGGAAAGGGCCTAACCTTGTTGGTCTACTGACCTTGGTAGATACTAAATCAAAGGTATAAAAGTTAATGAACACAGGCACTAGTAAGGTATTGATAAGGAATGACCAAGACATAAATTAAATGAAAGTACTTTTTTACAAAAACATTTAATGATACATATGCAGTATATTTGTACATTTGTTTCAACCACAATAATTTGTGTGATGCGATTCATGCTTTCCAAGTAGATGGGGCTTGAGGTATAGAAGGTGACTGGACTCTATCTGGTCGATATTGCCTGCGAACATCATTTTGACCCGTAGATGATTTTCCTCGATTTTGATGTGAACTTGGTGGTACAAATGATGATAACGATAGTACATTTGGATGCAAAGGCACACCTGTAGCTAGCAAATGTTGGGCTTGAACTTGAAGTAATGACTGAAACTGAGGATTCAGTTTGACTTGTGCTAATGCGGCATGGTTCATACCCGGTGTTGACTTGGGAATGTACTGCATTGAGGATCCAACTTTTGGAACAGAAAATGCTGATGAATTGTGTGCTTGATGAGCAGGTGATGGAATTGGAAGGCGGGAGCTTGGACGAGGTTCTCTGGATGAGGAATGTGATTTTGTCATTGTTTGAGACAGTCGATCAATTTCTTTTTCTTGCTGGAGAGCTTTCAAGAAAGCTGATTTTAGATTATTTGTATGTTGAGCTTTCAAGGCTTTACGAATATTGGAAGTAATACAGGCCTCACAGAACACATCATATGCCTTTTTACCATTTTTATCAACTTCTTTCCATTTCCAAGCACAAGTAAAATCAGTAGAGCATTGAGCACAAACAAGAGGTTCTTTCTGAACATGATTCTTTTTCGATTTTGTCAAAAAATCAACCACAAAATCTAAGCCTAACAGACACAGGAATTCAATACTATTGGCATTAGGGAAAAAATTTATCTTAAGAGGTGGAGGCTTTGGTAATGGGATTTGTAAAAGGGTTTTTTCAAGTTGCTTTCTTAATGCTAATTTAGCAGCAGCTTGACGCTGATGTATTGTTTCTGGGTCAACTTTTTCTTCTTGCCTACTAGAAGTACTAGAGGGCTGTGGTGGCGCAGGTGGTGGTTGTGGTGGAGGAACCTAAAATAACAAAATACAAAGTTTTGAGAAAACATAATATAAGGTTTAATTTTTTCCCCCAATTTATATAGTAATATCCTAATTTCTCAGCCCATTTTCAAATTTAAAAATGTTAAATTTATTATACAGGCAACTTTCAATTTATTGGAATAGTACCAGAAATGACATTCATAGTTCAAAATCAGAATAAGTTAAGGGCAATTAACAAAAATGGAAGGAAAAAAATTATCCATACTGTAACTAATGGAAAAATATTATTAACAATTTACCAGCATTTCCATGAACTTTAACTTGTAAAATATGTTTATTTGGTAACATAAATTAAATCAGTATTCAGTTAATTAACGGCTTCAAAGCTAAAAGCCAAGTATTTGCAAATAAGTATATCTTTGCTTTAATATAGAAAACAATGGTAAATAACACACAATAAACAATTTTTGAAAAAAAAAAATTTCAAAATAAGTTTTAGAAAACAAACAGTTCTACATTTGTACTTCAGACTAAATAATTACAAAAATAATAACCCTACCATGCACTTTTCAATCATTGTTGCATATAGTTATTGGGCAATCCTTAAGAACACAAAAGACTGAGCTCAAAAATATACTAACCCATGAAACAATAGTTTACTATAATTATGTGAGAGAGAGAGCAAACACTTCAATTTTATGAAAATATAATTTCTTTTGAAACAAAATATCTTTGGTAATAATGATTTTAGAAAGCATTTTGTAAATGTAATACTTAACATTTTTATATACACTTATTCCAATTGAATGACTAACTGATATATCATGATAGAATATAAAGTTAAAGCCATTCTAAATTATTCTGCTGGCTTGTTAAGTAACTCCTCCATCAAGTTTGGCATCTTTCTGAACAAATCTTGCATGTTAATTTGTAACTGCCATAAAGTGTTTCAATACATAATACAGACAGGGAAAAAAAACCCAGAAGGTTAAAACCATTGCAATGCCGTATTCTTAATTATTGTACTGACTTAGTTAGCATATCATCTGTCAATAAAACCATTATATGCACCTTTATTCTGAATTGTTGTTATCAGCTATCAACATATTCATCCACTTTTCTTAAAGACAAATTAAACAAATTTTGTTTTTTATAAACATTCTACTTACTCCAGTAGGCAATTATTTACTTATCATCATTACAAACCCTACAACCCCTTCATAAAAAATGAAGTCTCTGATAAAAAAAGCCTCTAAAGCAGAATAAGCAGAACTTGACTAACAGACTGCATGTAATAAATAATAGTGTTCTTCACCATTCTGAACTGTTGGTGATTCTAACATGCACAAAATAAATCATCTTTTATTTGTGACTAAACACTGACTTGTCCACTGAGATGATTTTAACATGTCAATTGAAAAACTTCATATATTAATACAACAAAGCATATACATCAAAGTTTTTTCATTCTTTTTGGTTGACAGCCATTTTAATATCATTGTAAATAGTACAATCCCTTCACAAAAGATGTATTACAAAAACTAAAATTTTAACTAGCACATACTTCACATTTTTATTATCCTCAGAAAATTAATAATTTAGAAAACAATATACACAGAACAAATGATAATTACAAACATGCAAGCAATCCACATGTTACAGCAATAGTTTTAAAATTAAGAAAAACAAACCATAATACAAATGGTTCAATAACCTGTTAGCTAAAATAAAACAAAATGTATAAAACAATATTAGCTTTAATTTCCATATTCTAAAATTATATGTATAAATATATAGTGTGAAATATACTTTTGTCTGCTCGAAATAATACTTACAGGTGTTACTGTGATCTGATTTGACAAATTTTTCAGAAGAGGATACTGGTGCAAAGGATTTGAGCTGAGGTTTTGTAAAGAATTTGATGGCACTGTTGTTGACGTGCTACTGGTTTCTGCCTTTACTACTTGTTGACTCGATGCTAAAGATATAGCTGACTTCTGAGGACCATTCATATATTGAGAAGAATGAGACGAAGGAAGAGGCTCTAGCTTAATGTCCTATAAATTAAGTACATTATTACATATTCTTTTGACAAATGTCAAATACTGCATTGATAATAACTGAAAATAAAAATGCATGGTCCTTCAAAATGGGATGTAGAAATGTGCAAACAAAAAATTAGAAGACATACAAAAGCTACACAAGAGTTATCATGTTATGAAAGAAAGCATGTTACCTTGTAAGAAATTATCACATTCCCTATATGCACTCATTGTAAATCATTGTTCATATGTCCAGCTAGCATTGAAAGATATGTCGACTGGAATCCAGGAGACAGCAACTTGATTTTCCATGCTTCCAGCACCAATTAACCTAACAATCTCTAATTTGGCAACCAAACGTAAAATTTTTAGGATGAAATTCACCATTACATGGATTTAGTTGACTGAATCTTCTGCCTTCTTCGATTTATGCTTTTGAATGGGAAAGAATGAAAAGAAGCATTACATCCCCCTTATGTATAATATAAATTGTTTGTGATATAAATGGTTAAAATGACCTGTTAGAATTGGATGATCCACACAGTTTATCTGGTTCATCTTCTGCTCTGACACACTTTACAATCGTTTGGTTTTAAGTTTCAGACATATTTTATATAAATATATAATTAAACTCATCATTACTGATTTTAAATTTTTTTTGCAAGTTAATGATTTTGTTGCCATACAATTTCTGAAAAAAAAATTGCTAACCCAATATGTATAGATTCAAAACTTACATACAAAGATATTTTTTCATGCACTGGATATTTTGTTTTTTTTTGTTTTTGATTCTGTTGAAAAAATAATACTACTTTTTAAAAAAATTTATTTATGTTTTTGATGCTATAATTTTGCAGCTTTTTGACACTGCTTACTTCAGCTTGTAAGGGTTGGACTGATAAAGACACAAATTACTTTGTTTTTCTGAGTTTATTTTAGGTTTTAAACTTTCATTTGTGTCTCTGTTGTTTCAGAAGCAGGCTGATTTATTTACTTTTTTCATTGCCCCAACCCCCTGATGACGATGCAGCAAAAAATATAAATTTCTTATTTCATATATGGTTTTGACATGTTTTGCCCCCTTGTAGTTTGCCAGAGTACATCTGGTTTTTTGTGTATGTTTATTCCAAACACATTTATTCCACTTCATTTTGCATTATATATATATATAAATCCTTTTTGTATAAACTTTTAAATTAGAAAAAAAGGTACTTAATGTAAAAAGAAAAACATGATCTACAGTTCTGGTTCAACACTTTCACAACCAAAATGACTATACAGGTTGTCACACAAGCAAATAATAATCTGCCAATTGCGCACCAAATACTGAAGTAGTCTCTTGTCTATGCTACCTCTACAGTGAAGGTAGCCAACCAGGCGACCAGGAGGAATTTCGTAGTTTCAGGGGAGAATGTTGTCAGCCTTGTATTTATGAGTTAAGTATTTAGTTTTAGTTTATGAATATAAAAAACTACTTTTATTCAAGTATTGGTATTTATCATTTTTTACTCTTTATTTAATTTATAAAACAGGCTAAAAGTCATCTAAATCTAGATAAATATATATATTTATTTTTCAAGATTTGGAAAGGAGGGAGAGAATGATCTAGCAATTGTGCAAAGGAGTCATGCAGCAAAAAAAGCTGAGAACTCCTGCTCTAGGTAAGGAAGGGTAAGTGTCATTATTTCCCTGAGAATTAAGCTAAAGCTTATCTTTCCAGAAGACAAGCACTGCTTCTTTGTCCAGAAAGGATATTTTTACAATTTTCCTTTGAAATTAATAAATAAAGGAACATTTTCTCAGTATCCTTAGAGATTACAGAAAAGCTTCTCTTTTCAAGGAGCTTAAGTATCCTGATAAATGCTTTTGTTTTTTGAAGAACAGGAATAGATACCTCATAAATGAAATGTAGAATTTTCCTATAAAATAAGCATCTGTAAATGTTTGAATTTCACCTAAATTTAAATCTATTTTAGTAGATGATTTGGTCTAGATCAACACAGAATTGTGGAGGATATTTTAGTGGACTTTCAATGATAAAAATTTATCTTTAACTAATTGTCAGCACCTCCACATATAATCTTGATGGCTTGATGCACAGTCTGTAAATCAAGGGTGCAGTATGTCTTGAACATGTTAAAGAAGGAACATTGCAACTATTTATAATTATTAATTTTTTCCTAATAGGAAAATTGATATTTCTTATCTACTCTATAGCTTTTTAGACTTTTAACTAGCTTTGGACCCTATCTCTCTCATATGAAAATTTTTTTCAAATCCCTTTTGAACCTCTAAGGGTGCTCTGAATTGATGGATAGGCATTACCTTCTTAAAATATACTGCTTTGAATTCAATAGAAACTTGTTACTAAGAGACCTGATATCTTTTTAGGTGTCCAGTGGCTAATGTTACATTTAAGACTCTTCATAAAAAACTACTGATAATACCATTTGACACTTAAATTTCTTTGCTGTGTTAACTGGAAGTAAACTGTACTTATGTATTTTCTCAAACCACAATGAGGAATGTATTTCATGTAAGATTGTGGAAGGAAACCCACAATCTTACATGAAATACTGAGTGCATGGTATTTTAATAACAAAATTTGACAAAGCATTTAAAGAGTTAATGCATTTAAAAAGTTGATATTATTTTCAATCATTTAAATGAGACACTGTTTGCTGAATTACTGGCATTTGTTATTAGTTGCTCTTTTACTAATTTAAAAAAAAAAAAAGCAAATTCATAACTAATGGATATATTAGTCATATTAATTTCTAATGCTTCAAAGATTCTACAGTGACACAAGTTGCTAAGTTATGATATAATTACTGTACAGTAGTTTATTGGGTACTTCCGTATTAGCGCAAACTCCTTGGTGCAGTTTGAGGAAATTTCTTGGTGAAGTTTAGGGGTTTGGAGGTGAAAATAATGACTTTTTGTGGTAAAAGAATTTATTACATACAAATTTTATGTTTCAACCATATATATTTTTCAAAAAGCATTCAAAGAGCAAGTTTTATAGGCTGGCTTTCGTTTCTTTCATTCTGGTGGAAATTTTGTGGTAATCATCTTGAGAAAAGATTTGAAGCATTGTTTCTTCAGTGATTTTGCAACAAAATACTGTATTCCTTCAAAGATTTTACCCAACTTTCTTCTAATGTAGGCAAACTTTACAAGCACATATTTTAAAATCAAGTTTAGGAGAAAACATTACCATGACTTGTCCATAACAGCCAACAGCCTTATTAAAATTTGGAGGAAGGAAGAAAAAAAAAAAAAAAACTGCATACAAGAATGATGATGTTGGTAATTGAAACTGAAGGACTGCCATGTGCCTGAAAAATTGTGGCGATTTCTAATAAGGTTGGCTGCGAAAATACATAAGAACAGTTTACTAAACAATCATTAGAGTAAATAGCATAAAACTAATTGATTTTTGTGAATGTGGAGAATCATTCATTAACTTGATTTTTTACCCTTTTAAACTATGTTCCTCTGATGCAACAGAAAATTTCCAATCAATTTTATGTAATTCGCATGGATTTCCCCCAAAAAATGGTTTATAAAGAAACCTCTGTAATAAGGATTCAGATTTTATAGTTAGTTCTCAGACATGATTTTTACTGTTCAAGGTGCGAAAAACATTGTTTCTATAAGGGTAGCAAAAATTTATAACCTTTTAGCAAATTAATATATTATTTTTAGCAAAACAACTTCCAATTTTTTTTATGGTGGCAGTATTTAATGCTAAAAAATAATTAGGGAAAAAAGAGAGAAACATAAAAGCAATAAAATCAAAATGCACCCATATTCATTCAAGTTCTTAGAATACACTACAGAAGATTTCATATATTTACATTTATTAAGGCCTAGGATAACATGTTTCAGACACTATACAAGATCATGAATAGAACAAAATGTTAACAGAAAGGAAATTACAAAAGCTACCTACATTTTTTGTCAAGTATTTGTTATTTGAAACAAGATGTTTGCTTGGCAGTGACTGAATTTGAAGGCCAGACTTTTGAGATACAGAAAGGTTCTTATGTGGTAGATGTCCAATAATAGATGGTGATGAACTACCATTCACTTCTGGTTTAGATTCTTTGGTTTTTTGACTTTCTTTTAACTTCCTAAGGAGAACAAGTTTCATTTCTTCATCACATAGCTGCTTTTTAAGTCTCTGAATTGTCAGTTCCCACTCTTCAAGTTCTTCTTTGGACTTCATTTTTGTTACTGGTGATGGAATTGGGCTGCAATCTGAATCACTTTCAGATTCACTGCCTTCTCTCTGTTCATCATCTGATATAACAACAACATCTGGGGATGTTGTACCACCATAAGATTCTGTGAACCTGGCTGCACGTTGAGGCTGAATACGTTTAGGCTGTAAACTATTGGAATAATCATCCGATTTCGGCTTTTTAATTTGGGCACTTTCCAATCCATTAGGCTCTAATATTTCTATATCATCAGAGGTAGATTCTACAGTTTTTCTTTTTGCAGTAACATTGGTTGGCCGATTAAAAGCCGAAATTTTTGCCATATTTGCATAGCTGATGTTCTTTTTTGGACGACCTCTGCTTCGCCTGTGTAAAAAATATATACATGATTTTGAGTTTGATTATAAAAGAAAGTTTTAATCTAAAATAATATATTCATTTATATATTTTTTATCAACGTCTTCTTTTATGTATATTAATTTGCATAAATATTAACAGTTTTTTTTAGTTTTTACAATAGTATGAGAGGGTCGAGGAATATTTTTTCTAAACTAAGGATCTTGTCTAAATTAGTTCTTAATATATACCTTAAATTTATTAGTAAGAAGAATTTATTACTGATTTTTATAAGAAGCCCAATACTCTTTCTAATAATGAGTATTGTTCTTAGCTTATGATTTAACTCTAACAAAATAACTAATTTGATTCTTATTTGAATGAAACGCTGCCACTTAATTTGGTTATTGTTAATTGATGGTAGATTGGTTTGTTCTCCTTGACAAATAAATTAATCTACGATCAATGACAATAGCTACTTTTTCGGCACTTTAGATTTTTAATATCATATTTGGAACTTTTACGGTTAAAGAATTTTTTTTACAGATTTTATATAATTTTTACTACAATAGAAATCTAGATAACTTTGGATACTAACTCGGAAAGCTACTTAAAATACTTAATAAAGTTTTTTGTAATATTTCATAGCTTTAATTAAATTTCTTTTCTTTGGAGATGATATACAAATACCTTTTCTAATAATAAATTAATGATTTGCTACTTAGCAGCTTTAGTGCAAGTTTTAGGCTTTTTAAATTACATCAATTATTTTTATTTACATAATATACATATAACATATCCAACATATATATGGCAAAATATTATAATTTAGTAGTACACATTAAACTATCATGTAGACAACACAACCATATAAACACTGATTTTATGATTTAGAGCAAGAATTTGTCTTTCCTATTTACACACAATACTCTCAGCAACCAACTGAAAAACACAACAGATTTTACTCAAAGCTCTTTTCATAAAAGTATAAATACTACAATTTCACTATAAAATTTAACTATGAATTTGGAAAACTGAATATCAGAAGTGCTGTAGCAGATAATGCAAACATAGATATATAACTTTTTTCAAGCTCTTCAAAAAAAAAGTGAAGCATAACTTTTAAAGTAATGTTCATATTTTAAATTTATTAAATATTTTGAATTGTCATTTAAAAACACATATTCATAATTTTGACCTTGCACTGCCAATATATATAGGGTTTTAACAAAAGTTTCCCACCACCACAAATATCATCTGCACAAACAGTTCGTATCGGCATGTTTAATCATATTTTGTCAAATGATTTTGGCATTTGAAAGAAAGAAACTTACTTTAGAACACTGTATTATAAAATTTGTAAAAAAATATTACTAAGGTGTCTGAAATGGAACTATCATGCTACCACATTAGAACCATCATTTACTTCCAGTTCTGTTGCAAAAAATCAGCTACAAAATGTAACCAAATTCTGTATACAGGTAGGTAGGTACTAATGCTGTATCACATGACACTGTGTAATTTTGGTACTGGAAGTTCAAAAACAAGGACTATGAGATTCAAGAACCAGAGCACTCTGGCCAGCCTATTGATGTTGATGAGGCTTGTCCGCGAGAACTTGTAGAAGAAGATCATGTGTAACCACTCAATAGCTTGCTTAGGAGTTAGATGTTAATGCCATGTCCAGTAGTAGTGCATAATCTTGGTATACAAATTCCATCGCTGGGTGCCACAGAATCTAACCTAAGCAGATAAGGACAGACGTGTTCAAGCCTGCATTAATCTGCTCGAATATCGACGCCAAGGGCAAAATTCTAGATCATATCATCACTTGTGATGAACAGTGGATTTACTTCAACAACACAGGCCGAAAAGGGAGTTGGTTGGTCTGTGCACGATGAGCCCATCGGCAGCCTCGCAAAGTGCAATTTGACTAACAAAAATATCATGCTTTGTTTCTGGTGGGATTTTTGTGGTATTATGCACAAAGAATATCCAGAAAAAGGTGAAACCATCGACAGTAAGGTCTACTGCGAAATGCTAGTCTGTGTTCATGCTGCAATTGAGGAAAATCATTCAACTGAGTTCCAGCACAAAAAGGTAATGCTCCAACAAGCTAATGCAAGACCACATATATGTCTGCTGTAACCGGCTGGACTCTGTATGGATTTGAATGAAATCTTTTGCCACACCCATCATAGAGCCCCAACATCGCTTTTTTGAACTTCTACCTTTTCTCATACCTGCAGCTACATCCTGCTGGTGCTAGCTTCCACTCTGCACAAGATGTTCGAAATGAGGTTCATCTGTTTTTGGACTCACGGAAACCAAGTTTCTAGGCCAAAGGCTTTGAAAAACTACCAAAACATTGGCAGAAAATCATAGATTTGGGTGGTGATTACTACCCTCACAAGGTACTGCTTTCATTTTTTTTTTCTAACTTTATTAAGAATGTGTTTGGGCGGAAAACTTTCATTAAAACCAGATACACTAGCAATTAGTCATTTGTAGCAAGGCATTAACTAAGATAAATTTACATTACACAAATTTTTTTGGTTAATCGACCATTTCTTGATGCCAAATATAAATGTTGGCACAAAATTTAACTAGAGATATTAAATGCAATCCTAATAATATACAACTTCATAAAAAAATGGCTGTTTCACTACCAAAATAAATACAAAAAACAAAGTTAAATATGTAAATGTAAGATGTAGTTATTAACTGAATGTTAGACAGCAATTCATTCCTAGTTTCAGTTCAAAGAATTTATCAGTACGAGCTATTGACACCAGTAGATAAATAAATCAAATAATTATAAGAAAAGGAATGCATGAACCGATGAACCAGTAACTGTTCTACACACCTTTCTACTCATGATATTTGCAGCACCACTTAGGTAGTGGTAAAATATAATTTCATTTTATGGTTCAATATTAATCATATATTCATCTTAAAATAATTTAATCGTGACTGTTCATCTTTTGGCAATGGTCAAATTGCGTAATCAATATTACACAATTTTGATTTTCGATTTCAACAAAACAGCTACTAAAAATTTTGGGCAGAAAATTACTGGATTTGATGCTTGTTTACTTGCTTATTTGATATGATATCAACAAGGCTACTTGCGAAGCAAAATAAATAGGTTACCATATTTGGCATTCAGGCATACAATTACGACTGGCACCCAAACTTCAAACGGTATGAAATATATCAAAGAGTTTTCTGAAATTAACAACTGCTTTTAATCAAAGGTAGATCTCAGCTTCTGAAATTGCAGACAAACAGCTAGTGAAATAATAAACTGATTTGCTTGCACATGCTCAAGCATATGCTGCACCTCTGAGCTTTGATGTGCTGCACCTCTGAGCTTTGATGTAATACAGCACAGGACTAGAGATGTCAGCTGATGCTAGTCACTATTGAAACTACTGCATGGCTCTGCACGTTCTATACAATTTGAGCAGGGAAAATGTTGTTTAGTGGCTTGAATAATTTTGTATAAAGAAACTATATACCATCCTTATGCAGATACATAACTTAATTTGGCAAAATTTTCAAGTACTATTTAGACAAAATTTGTCTAAATAGGGATGTCTTAAAGAGGAAGTTTATGAAATAACAAATAATATTTTTAATGACAACCAATAAAAGCACCCGTACAAAATGACTGTTACCATGGCTGGAAATTAAATCCATGATATAACTATTTATGTTCAGTGGTCTTATTAACTTGGCTAGAAGTGGCCTCTGAATGCATTTTCAAAAAATGGTTCAGACATATTCTATTCCTTTTAAGACATGATCTGCATACTTTGCAAAATAAGTAAGATTTGAATGGGTGAATATTATAACCTGTTTACATAGAATCATAATATGTTAAGAAATAAATCAAAATGACTTTGATTTCATAACTTGATGAAAAGACACAAAGGTTTGGGCGTGTACATATAATATCAACACACAATTATAAATTACATTTAACTTCTCCTCCTTGAATATTAATGACATAGTTTAGCTAATATTCACAATGCATAACTGAATACAATACATTCCCTAATGAAAATTATATTAAATACTGTCTAAATGCAACTAAAATATTTTCAAGACGAATTCAACACACCCAAGATGTGATCTTACCAAAGCAGCAAAGTGATTACATACTAAACATAAAGACAACATATGTGTAAAACAGTATTTCATACCAATAAATTTAGAAAACTAATAACTAAATATATGAAAATTTTTATAAATATTTATTTCTAGTGATTCATTTCATTTACTAAGAAAACATTTATTCTTACTGCCTGGCTTTTTAAACCTTTTAAATTTTTTCTACCTGTGTACAATTTAGATAATTCTTATCAAATCTGTTTCCTTAAGCATACAATAATAAAGAGTAATGCTAGAACTTCCTTTAATTTAAAATTATTATATTGTTTCAAACACAATGAACAAACATTTAAATGCTTGATCTTATCATTTCAATACCACTATTCACTGAATCAAAACTTCCTCATGCCTAACAAATTCAAAGTTTGGTAAAAGATAAAATGAATAAAAGATTTTATATCATCTTATTTCTAAATTCATAAATAGAAGTGAATTCTTTTATACTTAAGAATTTTTGAACTCAAAATCATCAATCTTCATTACATTTCTAAATGAACTAGCAGTATAGTTACATTTAATGGTCAGAGGAGGTACTGCATAAAATATTAGAAAAATTAATAGATATTACAAGATAAACTAATAATGAAAGATATTCAAAAAGGAGCAATATATATATTAGTTTACATTGGAATAAGTTTTACAAAAAGGGTGATGAAAGAAAATATTTGTCTAACCAAATTACTGAAACAGATGAGTCTTTTTTCAGAAAAGAAAAATAATGCTGGGCAAATTGTTCCAACCAGTGGAAAAGATTGAAGAATTCTGGAAATCAGTAATGAAGAGATATAAACCCAAATGAGATAATGCACATCAGTATATAGATTTGTATCTTACTAAATTTATTAGGAAAAACAGCAAGGAGAAAAAATTGCTTATTCGAAGCAGTTCTATCTGCAACAGCAATTTATGGCTACCAGAAACTTTTAAGGTACTTGTTTTCTGCAGCATCCTTGTCAAAGATGTTGATTTGGCACATTTCAGTATTAAGGCTTCTCTTTCTATAACTGCTGATACTGCACCTTCAAATGATTTCTTTGCCAACCCATAATTGCATATTATGCTTATTTTCACAAATTCTTTTTTTCTGATAAAATACCTTGTTCTAGTAAAAAGCTATAGTTTCTTTTTCATTTGACGTTAGATTGAAAATAATAAGCATGACAAATTTTGCAATTAAAAACTGCTATAATTTAAAAGCAAAAATTTTCATTAGTTGAAGAAATATGAACTTAAGCATGCAAGAAAACCTGTTATATTTAAAATCAAAGGTAAAAGAAATGCATATGTACAGTATGGTAACTGTTGAAAATATATATACTGCTATATTTTAAAAACAAAAACTTTTATTAGTCAAAGAAATGTGAACTATGAGCACAAACGAAAAATTGTTTCATTCTAAAAGTAACCATAAACATCTGTTTTTCGCCAATGCAGAAATACGCCAAATCGACATTCTAGTGAAAGCCAATGCAGAAGACAAATACCAAAATTATTTTTTCAAAGCAATTTTTTCTGCAATGGCAAATTTTTGACTACTAGAAACTTTGATGAAATAAAATCATAAAATGTACAAATGAAACTCTACGTAAGATTGAGCATTGCTCATCGTTTAACTAGATTAAATTACACTTGTTAGTCTTAAATCAACAACTATGTTGTAATTTTCAGATGAAACAAACTTAATTTATTTTGGCTATTTTCAAGTGGCATCCGTCGTAGTTTATCTGTCACATTTGCCAACAATTTAAAATCTTTTTAGTGTTAAAAATTTCAGTAACAAAATTTCTTAAGGTAATATTTCTACAATTTTGGTTTTCTGACTTCAATAGTACACCTGGCTTAGAAAATGCTACATTACAAGCAGACAATTCTACAGCACCTGTAATGGCATTACAAAATTAAAACTTAGAATGAAATTTCTCCTGGATTCCTGGCTAAATCAGTAGGTTTCTAAATAAAATACTAGTGTTTTATGGCTTTTACTGACTGGAGGGTTAAGTAAGGCAAAAGAAACTGCCCTATTTGTTTCCCTGGACAGAGCTGTGCCTAGGTATTTTTTCACCTGAAGCAAGAGGCTAAATGTACACTCCTATATACAGTGCTTATCCACTTTTGTAGTCAATAAATGTAATTGTTTTAAATCAAAATAACACAACTTTTACAATAATTTTTAATTATAGCTTTTTATATCTAAAAAATAATATACAAAAGGTTTATAGTTTTAAATTAAAAAAAAATGAAACAAGTTTTTGATGGTTCAATCAAAATAAATAACTTTGAAAATAAGAAATAGCAATGCAAATAACAGAAAGATGTTATACTCAATTTCTTCAAGCATTTATTTTGTATCCTATTTTCTGCCTTTACTGAAGAGAATCATTAATAATTTTTTGAAATTTATTTGATTACTTAATTCATGTCTATAGACAGAATACCTGTGTTTGACAGTTAAATTGAGGCTAGTATACAATTTTTTTATTATTTTAAGATTAACGATGTTTCTTTCACACTAGCAAAAATGACTGGAAGTGTTAAAAATATTCTTAAAATAGTTTATGATTTTAGATATGATTGAATAAAACTTTATATATGATTTATCGTCAGAAGACATTATAGCTGCTTTAATCCAGAATTACTATAGTTGCATAATTTTTAAAACTATATATCATTGGTGAAATGGCTTCAGAATTCAAATCATTTGGGTACTTAAATGTTATTAACTAATGCTTCTTTAAATCACCTAAATCCAATATTCTTCACTGATTAGAAATGAAGAATTGGAACTGCATAAAAGAACTATTTTAGTGCAGCAGCTTATGATAAAATTAATACAAGCCACAAGTTTTACGTAAACAACCATAGAATTCAGTTATAATTTTGATCTAGCATTTAATACCCAGCAATCTGAACTATACATAGAGGATTTCATTTGAAATGTTATAATAAATAATTTGAATTTATAAAAATAAATTATTTTATTTACCTGTTTCAAAGTATTTAATTTTTCACTGCATATTTTAATATGAGCTATGTTTTCTCTGTTTAAATTTGCCGTAATTACTTTATTTGTCACAAAATCTTTAACTTTTACTCTGAGTAACTCAAAACACTAACTCAAAGAAAACATGATTTTGTGTTAAAAACGTTTGGCTTTCCTAAAATCATCAAAACATATTTTCATTGCTATTTGAATCCTGAAAGTACAACATATTTACAATTGCAAAATTTAAAAATTTTTCGTTTTAAACCTAGTCAATAAATTATTCTTTCCTCTTACTATAAGAAGTCTTCCAGCCTTGCTACCCATGGCCAAGTGCATAAGGCTGCTAAAGATTATCGGAAATTCAACATGTAGATGAATCCAAACAAATGCCTCACTTCACGAATATTTTCATGGCTTAACCTACACCTAACATAAATGCGAATTTAGTTTCCCTGAAAACTTCTCCACAATGACATTTTGTCCTTTAGATAGATACTCTCTTGTACTTTGCAGTGTGGGGAATATCGTAGAGATATTTCGGGCACTAAAAGCTGTTCCTAGCAAATAAACCTTCAGTTTATGCTTTTCATGTTTCCTTTCAATGTTTGTGATCTGTAGCTGAGTAAATAAAATCGTTGAAAGCTATTAACTTGTGCCAGGAATAAAAGCAATTTTCTGTCAATCAAAAATGGCAGATAATACAATTTCATCATAAATATAATTTAACATTGTTTCATTTTCCATCTCTCAATATAACAGCTGTCAACAACCACCCCATGTGATTTAAATGCATTTAATTTTGCAAATTTGATAGGTAGCTAGTGACTAATTTTTAATTTAAAAAGTCAGATGCGACAACAAACATTTTCATTGTGTTTCTCTTTCTCCATAAAACGGACTTACAGTCCTTAAAATTCCTATAGAAAAATCAGATTTCTTTTAAAGAATATTCTCTTACATGAGCTACTCAAGAATCAGTGGAAAGAAATTTTAAAATATTTTCCCAATATTAATTATCTTAAAATTAAAAGGGACATTTAACTTAATATACCACGTCAAATTTCAAACTTTGTTTGTTTTTTTATTTCTTTGATACTAAATATCTTATTTTAATACTTTATATAAATAACAGAACAATTCATAAAAAGTGAAACCATGTTTTACTCACCGAAAATGTATCTAGCTTGTGGTTTGCTGAATTTCAACTATGGGCCTAAGTTTTAACAATAATTATAAAATTAACTGTGCAATTAAGTAAATATGAATAGACTGGGATAAAGACTCGAACTTTGAATCTCATTCTATAACAAATTTTGTATTTATGTAAAATTAACTGTGGGCCTAAGTTTTAACAATAATTGTATAATTAACTGTGCAATTTGGAAACAAAATAAATATGAATAGATCGGGATAAAGACTCAAACTTTGAATCACATTCTACAACAAATTTTCTCCAAAAATTAGCAAGAAATTGATGTATAAAACATTAGGACTTCTTTGTCGGTAATTTATCTCAGGAAAGATAATAATATAAGCAAATTAAATCATACTTAAATAACTTTGTTTTTTATTGTTTTGGTACTATGGCGAGTCAAACACATACTGCAAAGGTGACAGCTGACTGAGGATGATTAACATACTAGGAAAAATTATTAAGGAAAATAAAACAGTTGACCTTATAGCACTGAGAATTAAATGCAGTGTGATGACATAGTGCACTTTTTATTACTATTAAGTAGGGCAATTTAAAGTGTTGCTTCACAAAATTGAAAGTTAATTGATATGCAAAATTTCATTATACCTGCTATGGTGATAGGTAAAACCTGCTGTTTAAGAGATTTTAATATTTTGGCCAACAGTCAGGCCTGACAATGAATAGCATTACATTATCTATATGACAATCAGAATATTTCAGAAATGTTATATTCTACATTAGGATTAAAAAAAGTCAGGAAAATATTCTGGAAATGTCAAGGGTCATAGAGCTATAATGTCCTTTTTTGAGAAATCTGTAGCTTACATTTAGCTAAACTGATTGAAGTTTTTAATAATACAAATATGTACAATGGGGAAAAAATGCTGCCAAGAGCAAAATAAAATAACATTCATGATTAGTTAATTAATAAAACAACACATTATGGAATATCTGCTACAGAGGAGGAAAGCCTCTGCAAGAAATTTTCTCAAGGAAACTGCTCATTTTTTTATGTTCAACACAGGAAAAATACCACGCACGTTTTTTGTCACATCAAAACCTGAGACAAAGTAAAAAGTGTTTCATAATTTCAGTCACAGCTTCAAATGGAACCTAAAAGAAATTTCCACCTGCTAACATTACTAAATAGTAGGAATAACTTATTTTCATTTACAGCACTTGAAATTACAACTTACGTTGTCCATATAAATGCAAGTTAAAATAAATAGCTCAATAAATTACTTAGAGGATACCTCATATCTGTTTAAATAAAGTACCCTTTATGGAGATCTAAAATTCTAATTCAGGTTTCTTTGGCAATAATATTTAGTCTTGTGATACTTTCGGATTATCTGCACCCTCACCAGAAAAATGTGAAAAAGTATTTCGGAAGCAAAGCAATATGTTGCTGAAGTAATTATATGACAACCCAAGATGTTTCTGAAAGTATTTATACAGGAAACCAGATATGTGTGTAATGCATGTCTGCTTTGGTCAATGCAACATATCAAGTTTGGGCAATTTTTTAATATTTTTTTAAGCAAACAAGGATAACTGAGTACATGGGTAGAAAAACAGTGCAAAAAAGAATTTCTCAAAAAAGATAAATGTTAATAAGATAATTATTATCAGAATTTTTTGCTTTTTCAATTTTATTGATTAACTGCCTCTACATGGTATTCTTAGCACATGGTCATTTTGAAAATGGCTGTTGCCCTTCGTGCATCAAATTAGTGAAAACTTATAGTCAGCAATGAGTTTGTGAAATTATTATTTGATGGGACAGCACATAATCAGAAAGTATCAGTCTCGCTGTATAAATAACTAACACTGCTATTAAAAAATGTATCAAGAGAGCAATTAAATAAATTTAAAAGTACGTCAAACATGCAAATTTTCTTATATCTTTTACAATTATTATTATTTTTTCCCCATCAATGCTTTTTACACTTTTATGCAACACACTTTGCTACATTAAATTTATTACAATACCTGCCAATTATTAAACACACTAGTTAATAAATCAACCACTTATTACGTTTAAATTTTCATGAAACAAAACAAATAGAAATCCTAGAAATTAATCAATAGAAAAATTGCCATTTATTAAACTCATCTCCAACACTTTTAAAATTCAGATTGGCAAAAGGCTGATTCTTCTACGGCCAGAATGTCCACTTGTAGCTATCAGAGCTGTTAGTAATTTATCAATCTAATTCACTGTGGATAGTGTGTTATTTATTATTCAGGTATTGTTTCTTCAATAAAACAGGGTTGGCAGAAATTTTTCTACCCTCATCCAGTATCTTACCAGCTAGATACAGATTTAAAGCTCTTTGTCCCCATCAGAGCTCAGAGGAGCAAAATGTGCTTATCTTAAGAACAACATAAATCCTTTAGAGGCACTGTAAATAAGTGTGTTTCTTTCTGAATACCAGCTAAGAGAAGGTGAAAGTGCAACTTCTGGATTCAATCTTTTGTTGGTTCCACATTAAAAATCTTGCCTTAGGAATGCACATTAGCTTCACAAAGAATTCTAAAAAAAGTTTATAAAATATTTTGCAGCATTATCATACATTAACTATCTTTGAATGGAATGAGAGAAGTAACTTTGGGTTTTAAGAAAGAGAAAAGAAATGCCTGTAATCATGAAGTGGCAAGTAGATTTAACTGACAAAGTGCATACTTACTGCTCACTAGAAATGTCAGTTTTGAAACTGAATTAATCACTGGAAGAAATGCTTAAATGGAAACATCTAAGACTGAAGGAGGAGGATACACTGTTATAAGATCGTGATATTCTTGGTAAGTGTAGCAAGAGAAAAACTGCAGCTAAACTGAGAATTTCTCAAACAACACCGTGTAATTTACTTAAACAAGAAATTATAATTGATGAAGAACTAAAAAATAATTGTAATTTATGAAGAAAAAATAAAAAAACATAAATGTTTCAAAGAGGCATGGGGGATAACAGAAAATACAGAGACACTCGAAATGCTTTCTTAGAATGGTTTCTAACTATGAAATTAAAACTTTTCTTAATCCTACAGAGCTCTTCATTATAAAAGCTATAAAATTTGACAAAATGCCAAGAACTCTTGTATCAACTGACGAATGGCTCAAGAGTCGGAAAGAGAAAAATAACATTATGAATCGGAAATTGAATGGTGTGAAGAGATATATCTCCTGTGACTGATAATTAGCTAAAAGTCTGTTTATGTAGGCTGCTAAATAAATACAAATCAAAAGAAATTTATAATACAGATGGAATTACACCATATTAATGGAACATATGTTATGTTTAAAAATGAAACAATGCATAGCTTAAGAAACTGAGAGGAAGAGTTACTGTGTTATTTATGTGCAATATGGATCCAACAAATGAGAAGAGAGCATTGGCAATTGATAAAAGCAGAAAATCTTGATATTTAAATGATGTCAAGAACTGACCTCTGGCTTACCATAAACACAAGAAGTCAAGAATTTACCCTTAAGAAAGAACTCGTAGATACTCATAGATAGTATTTTTACCCACTTTTTTAAATGGGAAAGTAAACTAAAAAAAGAATTAATAGCTTTACAAATTAGATAACTGTGCAGCATACACACTTCTCACTTTTGATCTTTTTCTTAACTATCTGAAAAATATTCTTCTGCAAGTCTCTTCCTGCAAATATAATTCTAACAGTTAGCTTTTAGACCAGGGTATTACAAAACCTTTCAATGTCAATACAGAAAAGACATTCAGGAAATGGTAAGTAGAATTCAATCTTGTGAAAATTCAAGCATTTCGAAAGAGATAACTAAGCAAATATTTCTGATACAAGCCATACATATTATAGTCCATGGAGAGGGTGAATCCCTTAAAACATGATTAAAAGTGTTTTGAAATATGTGACTTTTGTGTAAAATCATTTTCAGAACATGTGTTAGGTGAGAACAATATTGAAACTATATGTGTAAAAACTGACTATGCTATTATACAAAGGGTTAAAGGAACTGGTGAAACTCAGGGTTAAAGAAAAGTACTAGGTCATTCCTTTGAGTTATCAAGAAGTAGTCCAACATCACTATGTTGCATCAGCTTTGACTTCAACTATTTAAAACTGTGGTTCCATTCTGCTGTGAAGCGATATTCTACCAATGAGGGCATATGAAATTAATTTTAATCACATATATTTGTTTTCTAGTAAAGCAGCGGTCTCAAACTGCTGGCCCATGAATAAATTCCCATCAATTAATTAGCATTATTATGACAAGAATTTCAAGAAAACCGAAACACCATGAGGCTTTGTAGCTGAAAGGTGTAGTAAAAAACAAAGATGCTTACAATAATTTACATATAAATATTATTTTTTATATACAGATCATAGAAAAGCTGTAATAAATAAAAGAAAGAGAATATGTTGTCATTATTTATTCTCAAATTGTGTGCTCCTTGAGAAGTTTCAGCATATTTCTTTTTGGTTTAAACTACAAGTAAGTTACTTAGTAGTTACTTCAATACATTATAACTATTTGAATTAATGTCAATCTGAAAATTCTAATATTTAGCAGTCAATACATTTAAATTACAAATAGTGACCAACAGAAATTTCTTGCAGATACCAACTTTTAGATTTCATGTAAAATATAAGTATCAATTTGATTTTTTTTTTTGCCTTATTTTTATATGTATGTTTAACAAACAAACATGTTTGTTTATGTATGATAATTAACAAATTTTGTTTTGCTGCAATTTTTATTGCAGCCTGTCAGCTACTGTCAGATTGCACATTGGCCCACATGCAATGTTAGTCTGAAACCACTGTTGTAAAGTATCCTTTATGTAATATGTCTTTTTGAGTTGCAGCAAAGTGCCATAAAATTTATAAATATGAGAAAGAATAAAAACATGAAATATTGAATTTCATGTTTTTCCAAAAGACAGTTTGCCTTTCGAAAAAAAAAAAAGTGTCAAAGTCAGGATTCAATTAGCATGAAGAATTTGCTGCAGACATTTTCTAGGCAGTGATTCTGAAGATAACATGAAAAATTGCTTGCTTAAATAGCCGCAAATGAAACTGTTAAAATCCAATGCTGCGCCGAGAAAAGACAAATAACACAGAGCCAAAAGAGCCATGAATTAAGTCTGAAGAAAATTTATTGAGGCCAAATATGAAAATGATGATAGGAATAATAAATCAGTATTACTAATTTTTAAAGCAGAACTCCCAAAATGATGATGCTGAATGTAATTTAACTGTAAAGATAAACAAGAACGCATTGATAATTTGTAAAAAACAAACCTAGCTGAAATTTTAGGTAATTTATAATTGTATAAAATTTCAAAGTAATTTCACATAAACTCCTCCCTCCTTAACCCCTCTTTTGAAAAAGTACGTAATTCTCTTTTAGATACTGAAAGTTTTTTCTCAAACTTAAGAGAACAATCTTGTATTTATTTAAATGAGGTATAGATATAAGTTAGCAATTATTTTCCAAATATCTGCTGTTACATTAAACAGGAAGAGGAACATGCCAATGTAAAATTTATAATTAGGCCAAAAAAAGCAGTCTTAGATTAGCTTAAATTTTGAACAAAACTACTGCTTTCAAGGGCAATTAAACATAAGTTTCTTTTACTTAGTAGCCAGGACAGGGTAAAAAAAAGGCCATATTCCAAAGTTTTTTTTTTTTTTTTTTTTTTTTTAGATTGATGTCAAAAAGCTGTTAAATATAGTTTTCTTAGAAAGAGTAACAGAATTCTCCCACATACAGATGAAAAAAAGACAATGAATGCCTTTTTTCTTTATGATTTAATAATAAATGCACAAACTGTAACTTTTAAGAAAACGAAACTGTAGTATATTTTACCTATTATTAATAAATAAGTATTATTAACATTTTAAACATTATAAATGCATACAGTAATACCATCTGCTCTTCTAAATTATAGCTACTTTTTCACGCAAATTTCATTTTAGAGCTGGTTTTTCAGCTTTAAATTTCTTTGCTATGAGATGCGTCTTCGCAGTGTCACCATGACTACGTCAGCACTCCTCATTTCCTGTTTCAGGGGGAAAAGCTCTATAAACTAGTTCCTTCTCTTCTAACTCCTGGGTGAAATGACAGTGAAATTAATACATGCCAACACCAATCGAATTTAGAGAAGCACAACAAACTCAAAGAAAAACCCTTGAAGGGAAAGGTACTGATCAAAAATGTAACCAACAATTTTATGGAATTGAGAATACAAAAATAGTAACCTCTCTCTGCACTGCATCATTTGTAGATTAATCCAAGTCATATGACTCTTATATCAATCTGATAATGTAAATGGAACTAAAACTCAAGCAACCAATAATAATTTTACAGAAGTATTAACTATCCAATCAAAATGCACTAAGAACCAAAACTAACTCAGTCTGAATTAAGATTTCACCTTGAACGTAATGCACTTGCTTGGCCTATTTGGATTACTGTCTGCTGCTTTCTTCTTGCTGCAAAGTTATCAAAAATGTAAACCTTTTGAAATGGGCACAAATAATGTGCCAATGTGGCAGCAATATGTTCACTGAAAATAAAATGAAGATTTAATATGCCTCGACTGCCAAATTTCTTATTCAGTATGGATCGGCACCTCAGCATTCTACGACATCAAAATTCCTGCTTTTCATTACTTCTAAATTTGTTTTTATTATTTCATGTATATATATATATATATTCAGGATTTTCATTTTTTAAGTTTTTGTTCCTTTTTAATTAGGAGTTTTATTTTTAAAAGAATTTAGAAAGATAAACCAAAAATCGCCAATGAAAATTTTTATCGCCAAATGTCGACAAGGTAGTCGTCATAGTACGTAAGTACCAAAAATTCACTATAGAAAATAAAATCATCAAGTTAAGATATATATATATAAATGCAAACTTATATATGATTAAAACTTTATATGATTAAAAATGTCATCATACATTTTTAATCATATAAATATATGACTTCTTTTCTTAAATAAAAGTAATATCTACTGTTTTCCTTCTACATTTATTTTTTACAGTAAAATAGCATACAAATATTAAAATACCAAAAAATGTCTATTACTATTAGAACACAACTAAAAAAAAAAAGTATACATATAAACCTGAAATCTATATGTTGATATAAAATTTCATCGTAACAATTAGATCTCAATTTGAATGCAAATAATACAGAAAAGTTAGAAATTTTGCAGTCTACCTCTTATAAAATGTTGGAAACTGCACTAACAATATAAAATAATATTTGCTGTGAAAAACTGTTAAATCTGGATAAAATGACTTTTCAAACAATTAACTTAAACTGAACACAATCTATTTTTATGATACTGCTAATAAAAGAAAGATTTAAATCCACTGATGATTGGCAACAAAAATATTTAGATACTCTTCTGTTATAGGGGGCAGATTAAAAAATGTATGTATGCATGTGCTTAAGTATGTATGTGAGTATATATGTGTTTGCATACACATACAAAGATATGTACACGAATGCATACATGAACACATACATCCATACAAACAAACATGCATGAATAAATACATTTTTTAATCCAGTGCCGATAACAGAAGAGTACCAGTATTTATACTGGAGATGATTTTATTAAAACTAAAATCAATAATACCCCAAAAAGTTTTTCTCTGGGGTGTTTAGAATGTATTAAGAGAGTTTTCATTTTATCTGTAACAACATTTCTTTGTGACCAAACTCTTGTGCTCACAATATTTAAGCAAAACACACAAATAATAAAAACATTTTTATACAGCTTGCAAAGCTGTTCTTATAATAATCTCAAATAGTAGACAAAATATTACTTCAGTCATTTTGCAATAAATAAATAAATTTTTAATAGCTTACTTAGAGTGGATAACATTTTCATTGTTCATCGTCTTTTGGCCACAACTTCAGAAAATACCTGAAAAATTTAAAAATATTTTAAATCATAAAATCTATTTAATTGCTGATGAATACCTATTCATTTATAAAAACACTACAGCAGTACTGTTAAAAACTGAAACAACTTGACATATGCAACTAATACTATAGTCGGACTGCATCCACTACTTTGTGATTGCTACGTTTTTTTCACTATTACTTTTTTATAAACACAACATAAACATGCTACAACACTAATTTTTTAGTGCTGGTTGTCATAGAATATTCAGTAACAATTCTTTTTTGCTTTTATAGGCATTTGTTAGTGTGGCAGCATAAGTGTTAAGATGTCATTTTTTATGTGATATATATAGAGATAAAATTATTTTTAAATTTATAAACAAGACCATTCACACATCAAAACTATTAGTCAGTACTGAAGATAACAGAGAGCAATTTGACATAATTTTGGCAAGTGACATTTTCTCGGATACTGGAAATTTTAAAAAAACAGAAAAAAAAAAGAGGGAGAAATTTAAAATTCTAATTTGGATTTTGGAATGCTATTACTCTGCAATGTATTTCTTGCAAAAATTCAAAGAAAATTATTTAAATATGAAAAGTAATATGGCAATTATCTGAACAATTTTTAAAAATATATAAGGGAAAAAAAAACTCTGAAATTTGTGATATAAATTTTCAGAAAATTTTGAAAAATGTTTTTAAATTCTTAAAATTAACTATAAAAATTTGTCCATAATAAAATTAGCAATACAAAATAATAATGCTCATAATGGCATCAGCCATCTTAGACATACAAAATATACATTTTCTAAAAATAAGACAAAGATGACACCATTTGGTTAGCTTAACGGTATTAATAACCTTTTTATTAGCTTTTAGGTGTAGGCGAAGAACACAACTTCATTTTTTAATTTTATCAAGAAACTTAACTTCACATTTAGTTATACAGAAGTATATTAAATAAAAACTGTAGAAATAAAATGCAATAAACAAAGAAATATTACACTGTATTAGAATAAATACATATTTGACCCTCTGCATAACCCAGTTTTTCAGATTTTTTAAATAACTAAATGGGATGTGTTACAAGTTAGTCAGAATATTTACAATTCTGTTCTAATTTTGACAGTTCATCCTCTATCCTCGCCTGCTCATTTTTCTTTTTCTGGTGACTAATTCCTTGGCTGGTATAAATGGCATTAGAAAGTAGTTATTTTCTTTCATTTTCCTTATTTTTTCCTACAGCAAACATAACTCACACAAGTTAGCCATTTTCTTCTTCAAAGCTAACAAAAAATTATATTTTGTTTCTACTCCCAAGTCAATTGATTACGCTACATACATTGTATAAAGCACAAAGATAACACAATACCAGAGTATATTTTTGTATTTCCTCAGTTAAATTTGAAATCAAACAGAAATTTAACAAGCAAAAAACCATTATACTACATAATTATATTATGGTAAATATTTTAAATATATTAATTCTTAAAATTTAATTTTAGATTTTTTGACTCTGTTTTTAAACTTCAATCTGTATAGATTCAGATTAACAGCTACACAAGTGAAATATATCTTTTAAAATAAAATTCATGAATGTCTGAGGAAACTTAAGGAAGAAAGTAACATTCATCTGAGGAATTTAATCAATTAATATTATGAATAATTAAGTAAATAATTGAATTATCAGCCAACATTATTTTAAATTGCCATATGCATGAAGACTTTCATTTAATTGCTACCTAATCATTAAATTAATATAAATCCAGCAGTTTACTCTGGAATCAAGACTGCAAAAAATGCAATTATTAAAAAAAATTTTTTTTTTGAAAATAAAACACTTTAATAATCCTACATTAATATTTATAAAATTGAAAACTATTTTAATAATAATAAAGGCATTAAAAGAGCATAACTTACTATTCAAAAGTATATAGCATAAAAAATAATATATTTAAAATTAGACGAAAAACACACATTATATTGTTTTTTCAGTATATTTCTCTTTCAATTAAATTATATCTATATTTCTTATATAATGCTTAGCTTGCACTTTTGTTTGTTAAATTTTAATTTCTACAATAAACTATAAATGAATGCTAAGTTTTTCCAAAATAAATTACAGACATATTCAGTAAATCCAACTGAGCTTTAACATGCAAAAACTGACAAAATAGCTTCACATAAAGTTTAAAAAATTATACTTTTTTTTAATAATTAAATATAGTTATAAAAGGAATATTTACAGTTAAGATCATAAATATTCAACAAATTTGAGCCTGTTAGACATAATTACAGGGTGTACTTTATCAGCTTCAACAAAGTTTCTACTAAATTACATTCTTATAGCTGAAACAAATTAACTGCAGTTGAGAGGAAAATCTAGTTTGTTTAATTTTAGAAGTTCTGTAAGATAAAACAAACAAACAAAAAAATTACTACATCTTTCATTTGGTTATATATTACAATTCCAATGGAATTTTACTTTACTTAGTGAAACTTGATACTCATCAGCTATTTATATTTGTAGTCTAAGACCATAAGCATATCTAATATTTTATTCACATGAATTGCTAATAATAAACATGAGTTCATTACTTAAAATTAATTATTATAACAAATAACTATATTTCATCGAAAATCCCACAATAATTTTTAAATTCCATAAAACGAAGGAAAATGTACACATTACAGGAGATATCAGTATTGCTGAAATTAAGTTGTTTTCATTTAATTCATTAAAACTCATTTATGCATTTTCATTATGACATTTTTATCGTGAATGCACCCTCTTCAGAAATGTTTTATATACATTTTATTACTCAAATCAAATATTGTTCTGGTGTGAAACAATTTTTTTTTTTTATCAAAAGCATCAGATAATTGCATACCGAAAATAGCATGCACTTAGACAGGCAATCCCGATCACACGAATGTTCATGGAACAAATTAAGATATTATTAAACTAATTTGTACACATAGTGGGTGTTCTAATTTCATGTTAATATCAAGCGTGGTACAAATCGTTGCTATAAAACTTGCGATACTCTACTTGTACCTAGGCCTAAAATCGATTATGAAAACATTATCACAATTACACAAAGTATTGGTACGTTTAACTTCTTGTGAGGATGAATAACTTATTTCTAACAAGAAGTATGAAATATTTATCATAATCATATTAAATACTATACCGATAGAGAGTATAGTGTACATTTCAGCAAAAATTATGCAATGCATTATTAAACAAAACACAGCAACTTTTTTCCCTCAAATTAGGTCTTGAAATCTTTAATCATATGAGATGTGTGTTTCTTTTTAATTTACTTCCCATAATATTGCCTCCCGCATATACCTCCAATTTTTCATAGAAACTTCATGATCTCGGATCATGAAGTAGAAGTTTAGCCATGCTATATTTGAAATATTAAATACCATTAAATGCAACCAAACAACGTCAATCGGTATTAGAAATGGTGAAAAACATTTTTATTTATGATGACAGTCAATTGCTTTAGTCATATTGTTTAAAAAATACTCACAGAAAGCATCAGAACGATCATAAAAACGAAAAGCAACAAAACAACTGTGCTTCCACCTTATTGGTTGCTAAACGGAGAAAGCAAAATAAAACCACGCCTAGGAAACGAAGGCATGGCAACTCGAAATGGATAAGTAAACTTCTTGTTATGCGCTGATCGCGGCTTCTTTCTTCATTCAAAAAATTATAGGTTATAATTCACAGTTTATTTTTTAATCTTTAAAATAATTATTCATTTACGCATAGAAAATAAGTTCAAAAACTGAATAAGCTTAACTTTATAAAATATCGTAAAGATAATAAATAGCAGCACTACCTAAAATTTTTAACGGCATTTCAAATTTAAATGCAAATGTAACCATTTAAAAAACACTTAGGCAAGTAAAAAAGATATTATTTTATTAATATATGAAGAAATTTATCACATTATAATAATTTTCGTGAGCAGGCGTAAAGGCAGAGTAGCGGAAACTTTGCAACACCTCCTCCTTCTATGTAAGGTTGAGGTATTAATTAACGAGACATGCATTATTTAATCTATCAAAGCTATCTGCGTGATGATATCCGTCGTACTTTAATTAAAATATATATTTATTTAATGTCAGTTGAATATTCAGTATACAACCATATAATGACAATTCTCAGTATAAATATACAGTATATATTGTTGTACCAAAGTATACCAAATTTATTAAACTAATTAATGTGTGTGATGGTATTTCAAGACTAACTGTTAAAAAAGGACAGAACTTATTTAAAACGGTAAAAAAATTTCTTAGTTTTTATTTTATGTCATAGGATTCAACATTTCATTTTGAGAAAAATTCATGTCAATTTTTTAATTGCTCAATTATCATTTATAAAGATAAAAAAGGAAATACATCTTTAATTCTATGACTCCGATTTACAAATCCTCCGTTAGCTGCCATAACAGTTACCTGAAATATTAACTTTACTAAAATATTAACTGAAATTAAAACTTCGTGAGACTTTTTGCACAGTTGACCATACTAGGATTTTCAAATGCTGGCATCCAAATTGAAAATTTCTACCCTAACAGCTCGTTTTCTACTTTTGTGCAGTTCATATTAGATTTAAAAGATTTCGACATTATTGCTTCATTCAAAAACTATGTTTTAATATTATGTTGTTATTTCCAAATACCAACTTTTTGCATCCCTCCACTGTTTTACGTCTTGACGTTTTGAATCTGGCAGCAGTTTTTACAATGCTTTCATGTTTAGTTAAAAATGGCGGATTTGGATGTTGATGGTTTGTCCAAACTTCGTGTTGTTGATTTAAGAGAGCATTTATCAAATCGCGGTTTACCTACATCTGGTCTAAAAGCTGAGCTTGTTAAGAGGCTTAAAGAAGCAATTGTAAATGAAGGACAGCAAAGTGGTGCGTGTGAATTATTTATTACATATCTTACCCGGCAGTATATATTTTTAGTAATAAGTAGTTATAGTATTTTGATTGATATGAAAGCACCTCCAGAATTTTCTGTCCAGTTTTTATTTCATATGGCTCATATGTTTAAAATAGGTCATTTAATCACTGTATTATCCTTCCGAAGGAAATTCAGTAAAATAAACTTTTAGGAGATAATTTAAAAAAAAATAAATTTTTATAAAGTATCAGGAGTCCAACTTTATTATATTCCTGTCGGAAACAGGGAAATTTAAGGTGTGTTGTTTTAAATGAAGCGTTTATTTTATAAGTAATGTATATATAAATATAAGTTTTAAAGTGCAAATTAGTGAAATAAAATTGACTATTCTATTGTTACCGTACTTAAAATAACAAAAGGATTGCTATATTATGCTTTTATTAAGGTAGAACAACTTAAATTTTAAACAGTTATTTGCAATTTTAATATCTGAAGTTGGTATTACCAGATTTTAATTTCTGTTTATAGATTATACTTAGTATTGAGATGTTTATAGACGTACTTAGTATTGAGAAAATTGGGTACTTTTCTATTATCGGGATCGAATTTAGAAATGCATGTATGGATGGATGTATGTATTGAAAGTGTGTTCATATGTACGTAAGTATGTGTGTGTATAAACACACATACTTACGTACATATGAACACACTGAATGTATGTGTGCACATACACATCTGTACACATACATTCCTGAATCCCGTCGCGATAACAGAATAGTACCGAAAAATTATACTGCCTTTGTAACCAGGTTGCATCTCTGTCATCTTTTTTTTTTAATTTTCGCTCTTTTCTTTTGTAGTTTAAGTGATTTTTCTTTTCAAATTATTATACGCTTTAAAATAGAGATGTGTCATGTTCATCTAATTGGCAAAAAATGAAAGTTTATGGTGGTATTCTGTTTATGCATAATTCATAAATTGACACAAATCAAAGCGATTGTCACTTACATGCCATATACATTATTCCAGCTCATCTACCATTACAAAAAGCACTTCTACTTACACTTTATTACTCTACATTAATCAATATCTGGAAGGAACTTAGAGAATCTGATCTGAGGTAGCACATGTTTTGCATTTTGATTAGCCCAGTAATAAGAAACAGTTATGTTTGCATCGCGTGCAACATTTGGAGGAACACATTTTTTTTCTTTTCTGTATCTTATGGATGTAATGACAATATACAAGTGATAATGTTCAAACAGGTGAGATGAGACAGTTTCTGTAATTGAGGTATTTAATATATAAGTGACTTTTGTTAATTATAAAAATAGGTACTGTTCTGTGTTGGAGGACTATATGAAATCACAGCAAAAGTGCCAAATCCAATAAATGAATGGATCTTTTTTGTTCTAGATTTTGAACTCACAGTTGAAATACTGATTTAATTTCAAAATTTTTTGATAATGCGGTGGATGTAACAGTTTGGGACCCGAAGAAAAAGTCTTCAATAGAACTTTTTCAAAGAAAAGTTATCATTCATGATAGAGAATTATGCACAAAGAATCACAGTATGAAATTGTGTTTTATCAATAACTCAGTAGCAAAATGGCACTGCAGGAATGAATCATGCAATGTGAAAAAATGATTAAGAAAACAAAATGGGTTGAAAGGATAGAAAATCGTGTATCTTACATTCGTGAGATTCATCTATTTTTGTCATGAGATGACATCTATTAAATTTTATGAAATCCAACTGAAGATGAACCACAGTGTAACTGTAGACTGGAACAGTTATGTGTATGAGGTGTGTGACAGAGTTTTAATTGCTAAGCCTATATTGAAAATCATGGGATATGACAAGATTATTAAAGTAGACAAAAGCCTTTTCATCTAAAAATAGAACATTGTGTGTGTTCTGCCACAATGGTTTTTTAGCAGATTGTAGATAATCGCACAATATTCTTAAAATGTTTTTTAGTCAGTATTCCAAAATAATCGGCAAAAACTCTGTTGGATATTATAAAGGAAAGTTTTGCAGAAAGAAACATTATTTATATTGATTGTTGGAAAACATGTCACTCAGATGAATTGTAAGGTGTTCTCTCTGAATGTTTTATTGTTATTGTCAAAGATTAATCTAATTTTGTGGATTCCAAAAGTCATACACAAGCAGTAGAGCAGCAATGAGGCAGTGCTAAATAGTCTATTAAACACCACATCTTGACAGTACCTCGATTCATATTTGTCCAAAATTATGTGGAGACATTTTTATACACATACACACAAAATAAATAAAAAAAATTTTTAAATAAATTTTCTGTCATTGTTGGAAGAGAGAAAAAGTGTTATGCCTTCTATTTAATTTCAATTATGTTTACCCCTTTTATTATGTGGATTATCTAAATTAATATTCTTAAATAGTTATTTATTGTTGTGGTTCCTAAAATGTAAACTGACAAAAATGTGAGCTGCAGATTGCTCCCAGAGTAATATGTCTTCATTCTTGTTTGATTTCAAGGATTATTTGTATCTCAATATTTAGTTGATTTGAAGATTATTTTGCCCGGAAATAAAGGATCATGTACAACCACCTTATAGAAGTTGGCAAATTTCAGAATGTGTCAAACTCTGGCAACCGCCCACATAATGATTTTTCAGGCAACTGTATTCATGACAATCCTTGATGAGCCTATATTTTAGGGTGTCCCTTGGATTGTGCCAATTTTTTGTTTTTTTTTATCGTCAAATTGTTGTTTCATTTATGGTAACCTGAGTAGTTGAATGGGTGAATCTTCGGATTATGGTAACTTGGCGATTTTTTGGCGACCAACCCTGCTATAGCAACCGAGTTTTTTGTTTTTTTGGACGCCATTTTGTTTTCACGAAGTAAAGGCATGTTTTTTTTTTTTACTCGACATTTTTTCCAATAATCTGCTAGCCGAATTACGCTTATGCTAGAATTTTTATGAAACAAAAATGCTTAATCATGACGAAGATTAGGTGCGATAGCTAAAATTACGTTTGGAATTTTCCGGAAAGTAGTGGAACAAACGTGCACAGAAATTTGTTTTTACAGGGCAAATTTATATATATGAAACATGTAAATAATTTTTCTCATAAATTAGAAAAATTTGCACGAAAATGCAGGAAAATTCTGTGAATCTTTGAAGTTGGTAAAAAGGACATATATGAAATTACCTGATCGCTAAAAAGTACGTATACTATGGAAGCTTTTATATGTTCAGCTTGCATATACCCTCCAAGCATGAACATTTGCACGTATAAAATAAATAAAATATGCAAGAAATTACATTAATTTTCTTTTCCCTCTAAATTATCCATTATAAAAGTCACCTGCAAATTTATAAGGCAAACATTAAAAATGGTTGTAAATACTTAGTGTCAAATATTTAACTTATTTCGATGCAGGTTTACTTGTACTGAAATGGATTGCAAAATACTACAAACGCATAATGCACAAAATGACTATCATTTAATTAAAATATAAATAAATTAAAAAACACTAATTAAAATATAAATAAACATATACATTAAATTAATAAAAATTAGCTTAAAATCTTAGTTACTTTAAACTAATTTATTGCTAATAAAAATTTTCTAATAATAGTATATTAATTTATTTATTGCATATATTTGGAACAATGCATAAAAATAATCTCTTCAAATGATTAAAAATAATAACTTACCTAATCTTCTTCAGAATCTTGAGTGTATGGCGGATAAACTTTTTTTGTGGATTCAACAAAATCATTGAATAATTTTTTCTGTGAATTTTTCCACCATACATGCTCTGCTAAATAAAAAGCAGAATTCTGCTTATCATAATGCTTAGGAATAGCACTTTTTATAGCACCCGATATGCTCTCAGTCGTATTCGTATGTGCGCCTGTTTGAGGATCTTTGAAATGATACTTATGGGTAACAGCAAGATGCTGAAAACCTTCATCCTCCAAACAGGCATTTGATTTCCAGCAGTCAGATATTATTATTGTGCCAGGTAGAATATATTGCTTAATTAACTTAATAAGCAGTCTTTACTTCTGTGTGGCACAACCTTAAAAAAACACTTATTAATTCCTCTTTCAATCCCACCAAACACCCATTTTCCTTCCACTCTCCTACCTTTCTGATACTTGCGTTTGCCAAACTTACTTTTACCAATTTCAGCAATAACATTCATACCACCAAGCATACCCATATCATTCTCGCAAAATTCCACGCACACTTCTTTACAGAAACAGTTCCAATCGGCTGCAGTACTACTGCTAATTCCTAAATCGGAAATCCAGTAGTCAACTGGCAGTCGATTGACCCAGTAGGAAGAAATTAATAAAATTTCACCCATAGTCAAACGACTTTCAGCAAACCAGGTATCCTTCCTTACACTCCGTTTCACAAAATGTCCCATTTTCACCAGATTTCTTGCACCGCCATTCAAACTTATCTGTAATATCCTTCCTTTCACACAATCTCATTTCATTCCCACATGTTGGACATTCATACTTATCTGCAATTAATCCTACTCTCATAAACCATTCAAGCAAGTCTTTTGGATGATCACATAAATGCAATAAAAATTTGGAATTTACTTTAGAAAGTGCCATGGGATCCAAATATTAAGCAATACTGTTTCACACAAGATACAAGATGGAATGAAGCTGAACATACAAAATGGTATGGAGTACTGCAGATATTTTTGTAAATTTCCCCCTTTTTGGATTAAAGAACTGTGATTCATCCATAAATGTCACATGACATGTCTCATGATCTCTGATTTGTCTGCGACAAAATAATCTGTGATTGGAACTGTATGCTTCTCAGATTATTGCTAGCTAGTAGTCCTAGCTAGTAACCTTTATCACCTCGCCAAATTATCTGTTACCATATTCCAAAGATTAGCCGTTGAAAGTTATGGAAATTGACTGAAGTATTATCAACAGTTTCACTATGAAGTGAAAAAGACATCAGATATGCTAAAAGAAACTTTTAAATATATAAAGAATTCAGTTGATACAAGCTGACAATTAAAATTAATTGAAAAATTGAACTGTAAATTACACATTTTTCAGTTCAATTTTTTACTATTTCAGGAACAGGATAGTTATGAAAAAATTTACTTACTTGATATCTACTCGATCGTCAATGAATTTGACTGATGGTAAAATATTTATAAGGGCTTATTTCTGCGTTGGATATCAGTTACGAAGTATGTTGCTTATTTTGTGCTATACCCGGTAAAGTGGCTGTTTGTGATGAGGTTAATGTAGGCTTCTGTACGATTTGGAACGAAAGGGGAGAAAAGCGCTAATTGAACTGGTGTGTAAATGAAGGTTTACTTAGTAGTTATTATATGTGTCCTGTTTGTTCGAAGGAAATGCGTATGGTCGAACGTAAAGCTAGTTCAGATGGCTTTGAATGGGTTTTTCAAAAGAAAGGTTCATGCAAGAAATGCCGTCATCATTCTTCTTATATTTTTTTAATAGATCGATATGCGTATGGACAAAGTCAAGGGAGTGCGCAATGCTGAGTTTGTGCAATTTTCTGTTTTTTTTTTTTAAGTGGAAATAGATTGATGTGTACATGGACACTGAATTTGTGCAATTCTTTGACTTGTTATTTTGGGTTTATGTAGCGGCCATCTTGAAATTGTGCCTAGCTGGCCAATTGCCAGTTTTCATCTAGGGGCATCCTGAAATATATTTTTACCCAAGCCTTTGGTCAGTATGACAGTTAAGCATGATTTGGTCAGCATCACCAATTTTTTTTGGGGGGGGAGAGGTTTCAACAGCTCTTGTAAAAAAATCAAGATGTTTTATGCCTTCCAATGAAATTTAAAATATTTGCTTGTGGAATTTGCCAGCAGTGGAAAAAAGTATGGCAAAATTTCATCAGGAACACCGAATTTTGAAGTAAAATCTCTAAAGGCAACAAAGAGGATGAGTTTGGTAGATAGCCGATGTTATTGGAGTTTGCACAATGCCTTATGTCTGTAATTAGGTGATAAGTATAAGCAGATTGCCATGTACTTGGAGAGAAAAATGCAAAAACAAATTAGAAAGATTTAGAGAAAAATGTCTTTTATTTTTAGGGATTTTTTGAAAATGTGCCAAATTAGCCCATAATCTCCAGTTTTACTTTTAATCAATAAAATTTGTATTTTAAATTACTAAAATGGTTTCCTTTTTACATATTGATAATGTTTGGCAACTTATAATAAATAATGATAATTTAGGACTCTTTTTAAAAAAAAAAAAGTCTCAAACCACCAATTTGCTCTCGAAAAGTAATGGTACTCTTCTGTTATTGGGACCAAACTCAGAAATGTATATATGTTTATGTATATTTATATATATGTGTGTATGTATGCACATACACAGACATATGTACCCTATGAGGAAAAAAAAGTTCAATATCTCCGGTTCTACTGGGCCAATTGACGAAATTCAACTTGTGTTTTTCATGTCTCGAAGTTGCAACTTAGAATATGTATTAGGTTTATATATAGCATTGTTCTAATATAGCTATGACATGACACAAAATCAGACTTGTTCTGAAATGACGTGCCAATTTTTTTCCATATTTCGATTCTACGACTCAAATTATGCCAAAGTGCCAAGTTTTGTAAAAATTGCATGAGTAGTTTTTAAAAAATTAGCTGTCAAAATTTTAGCTCCTCAATGTTAATTGAATTTGGTATGTATTTATTATTTTTTTTTGTGTGTGAAATATGATACTTCCTTTCATATTTTGAAATTTAGGTCCGTTCCAAATTAAATTCGTCAATTTTTTATGGTTTATTTTTAAAATTTGTATCTTTAAATAAGTTTTATACATTTTTCGAAGAAAATTTTGAATTATAACCTATAAAATTTTTGCCATCATTTTAGAGTAGATATATTTCTAAGCATACCTTCAAAATGTTAGCTTTTTTTTTTTTTCTCTCCCAAAATTTCCTAAGAAATACATGAATTTACATTTTGGCATGTTTATTATAAGCAGTAATAACGTCAAATGTGCTTTACGCACTTTGTCAAAAATATTTGAAAGTATGAACGATGACCATTTTTCCGCTCGTGTATGAAAAGGAAAGGAAAGTAGGATACTCTAAATTAAGAATTTTGCCAAATGAATTATTCTTGGCACAAACTGGAAAAAATCCGCCAAGATAAATTTTTTAATTTCTCACTACAAATTACAAAATTTAATATCTAGGCATAATTTGAGTTGTAGAATCGAAATATGGAAACAATTTTTATGTTATTTCAGGAAAAGTCCAATTTTGTGTTAAAATACATATGTTAGGACAGTGCAATATATAAATCTAATATATGTCCTAAGTCGTGCTTTTGGAACATGAAAAATGCAATCTGAATTTCGTCAATTGGCCCAGTAGAGCGGGAGGCATGGAACTGTCCCCCCTTTTTTTTTACGCAGTGTTCATTCACATGTATCTGTGGGTGACCAGACAAAAGCCCACAAAACGGACTCCACTGTGATAATTGCCCTCACGTAAATACCCATGCCAATGACAGGAAATGTAGAACTGCCCTCCTTTTTATTGGCACAGTGTACCTACATATATGCATGAACACATACTGGGTGAGTCAAACTTATGTGAACACTATTTGAGAGAATGCATTTACTCAAGAGTTTTCATTTACAAAGGCTCAACCTGACCACCAAAGCATGAGTAATGCACTCAAACCATTGTTCAACAGTACAATTTAATACCCAAACACACAGTGCTGGGAAAATGTTAGATATCATATCTTTTATTCTGTCCATGAATTCTTCAAGGTCTCTCACTCATTCTTCAAGGTGCTATACAGGTGCTCCTTTATCGTATCCCATAACCATAAGTCGCAGAGTGTGAATTCCAGAGATTGGGGAGGCTATAACAACAGTCTATAGTGACCAATCTGACGGTTTGGGAACGTTTCATCAAGATAAGTGCAAACGGTACAAGCAAAATAGGTCATTGCGCTATCATGTTGAAAATACTCTTCTCGTCTAAGTTGTAGGGGCATGTTATCAATGGTAAAGTCATTCAGCATTTGCAAGTATTCATGCATTCACCATTGGGGTTGGTCTCATGCCCAAGGTCCTTGGATATAATTTGGTTCACTGTCCTCTGTGGAATCCCCGTTTCCAGACTGCAATGTCTATAATGATGATTATATACATTCATACATACATATGTTTCTGAATCCAGTCCTGATAACAGAAAAGTACCAAAGTAACTTTTAACCTTTTCACTTGTAAAAAATAGCCATATTCCACAAGATGGTTGCTAATACGCAAGTACCAAATAAATTCATTGTATCTGTGGCTATGTCTGTCTGCAAGTTTCATCATACTAACTATGTAATAAACCTCTCCAGTCTATTAACACACATATATATGTAAGATAAAAAAATATGTAAATCAAAATTATACTACTGTTTGAGTTTCGGCAAAGGCATTGCTTATTTTGTAAGAACTAAAAATTCATAAAGTATAAAATTCTATATTTGATTCAAGTTGACTCAGTTTAGACCAGTGGTTCTCAATAGTTTTATCCTCATGTACCCTTTTCTCCATTGTTAGATGATCATTCAACCCTTCCTTCTCAAAACTTGAAATATATATATATATGTAATTATTTTTAGTATATTTTATAAATTAAACAAATATAAAAAATGTTGATAAACACCAAAATTTGAACAAAAGGGTTTTTTACATTCATAAAACTAAAACCAAACACTTAACAAGCAAATAAAAGGTTGACTAGATTACCTGAAATTACCCCTAGGAGTATTCCTCTTGACCGAGAACTCATAGTCTAGACTGAATTAATTTTTAATATTGACTGAATGTAGAGATCATTAATTTGTCATACTTAATTTTTGTTATATAAAACTTCAAATTACGTGAATATTTTTTTAAAATAAAAGTTAAGACTCAAATTTAAAATATATGTTTAAAGTTTCATATTGAATTCAAAAAAGTTTATTTGGTAGCCAGACCTAATAAACCTAAGAGAGAACAAATTTGAATTATACCTTACTTGTTCTTACTAACTTCTGTTTAATGAATTATTGTTAAGAACGAACCTTAAGAACTGGTGAAACATTTCATGGTAGAAAACAAGAAATTAGAAACTTTTGAACTCATTCCGTAAGGGAAAAAATGATTCAAAATGTAGCTCCATAATTATGCATTTTTTCTACTGGATCGCCTACACACGAGATTTATAAGAAATATCTCCTACAAGTTATGCGGACACTATTTCTGTTTTGTCAGAATATGAAATTCATCTAGGGAAAACAATGCATTTCGATGTGAAGAAAATGATCTTAATTTGATATTTCTTCTAAATAATAAATTTTTACATGATATGTGCTTCTTTTTCTTAATCTAGGTGAAATAATATTTTAACATGCAATAACAGCATATAACCCATAAAAGAAGTGTTCTTTGTAATTCTACTGAAGACATTCCGGAAAACGCTCCCAGTGTATTTTCACAAAACATATTTTCTTCACACTGTATCTTTTGGTACATAATATGCTTACACTAAAACTGATTTATTAGCTCTATTGACTTGAATGTTGGTCTGAGGTACACTGCGCCAAAAAAAGGGGGGGACAGTTCTATAGCTTCCGTTCTCCTGGGCCGATTGACGAAATCCAAATTGCTTTTTTCATGTCTTCAAAGCGCGACTTCGGATATATATTAGATTTATATATAGTTTTGTTCTAATATAGGTATTTTGACACAAAATTGGACTTTTTCTGGAAAGACATATCAATTTTTTCCCCATATTTCGATTCTATGACTCAAATTATGCCTGAATATTTAATTTTGTAAAATTTGGTCCAAAATTTATGGAGAAATTTAAAAATTTAACTTGGCGAATTTTTTTATGTTTGAGCCAAGAATAATTCACGTGGCAAACTTCTTAATATGTGGCAACCAATTTTCCTTCCCTTCTACTGAGCATTTAGAGGGGAAAAAGTCACCGTTCCTGCCTTTTTATATTGTGGATGAGAGGGGAAAAAAGTCACCATCATTCTACTTTCAAATAATTTTAACAAACTGCATAAACCACATTTTTGTTATTATCGCTTTCAACAGGTATGCCAAATTTCAAAATGCGCCCCATATATAAATTCACGTATATCTTCGGAAATTTTGAATAAAAAGCTCTAATTTTTTACAGGTATGCTTAGAAATACACCTACTTCAAGATGGTTGTAAAAATTTTATAGATTGCAATTCAAAATTTTTTCAAAAAATTTATAAAAATTACTTAGAAATACAAATTTTAAAAATAGATCATAAAAAATGGGCAAATTTTATTTGGAATGAACCTAAATTTCGAACTGTGTAAGAAAGAATCAAATAAGTTTCGTAAAAAAAGAGATATTAATAAATACATACCAAATTGAATTAACATTGAGGAGGTAAAATTTTGAGAGCTAATTTTTTTTTAAAACTACTTGTGCGATTTTTACAAAACTTGAAAGTTTGGCATAATCTGAGTCGTAGAATTGAGATATGGGAAAAAAATTGGCATGTCATTTCAGGAAAAGTCCGATTTTGTGTCGAAATACCCATACAATTGAACAATGCTATATATAATCTATATATAAATCTAATACATATTCTAAATCGCGCTTTCGAGACATGAAAAATGCAATTTGAATTTCGTCAGTCGGCCCAGTAGAACGGGATATAGAACTGTCTCCCCCCCGCAATGTACATTCTTCCAGTTAAAGAGTTTTTCACAATTATTTGAAGGCAGTTAACTGTAAGGGTGGATAATTTTAGTAAAATAAATTTAACTTTTTCTATAGCTTTCAGAAAAACACCAATGAGCAAAATATTATACATTAATCTGTTTAACAAGTTCCATTCATTTATGTTCAAACTTTGCAGTTGTTACTGCTTAATTGATTTAGACAAAGCACAAGAAGGCTGCTTTTTTAAACGGAGGAATGCTTTCATGGAGGAGGAGCATAAAACACATTTGAGCAGTAACAAAACTTTTTTGTAGCTCTCAGTGCTTAGCTATGTTTCTCATTTCATCACAAGTTGGACTTTTATTGTAAGGATAGTTACTCTTAAGATGTCTGTGATAGTTCTCGTGTGCTTTTTTCGAAGTCAATTAATTGAACATTTGAGAAGTCTGCATTAAAAAAAAAGTATTATGCATAACAAACTTATCATAAACATTCATCTTTCTCAAAATATTTTTTCTTGAAGTTTTCTAAAGAAAAGTTAGTCTTTTTTTTGAACCATTTTAAAATTATTTTCATTACCTTCCTTTCTTTACAAGTTGAAATCAGGCAATATGCCTATCCTATGCTCCTAATATCCAAGTGAAATTTTGAAATATGAAACAATTTCTTCATGTGTGACCTGTTGTGTGATCTAGGAGAAAATGTGTGCTTTCTTGTGGTGATTTAAAAAGCGTACTTAGAAATGTAATTTTATAATTACAATCTGAATATTCCTCTGGAATAAACTGAAAATGAGTTGTTTTCCATTTGGCACTTTTATTCCCTGTTTTAAAGCATTTAATACATTATGTGCTGAATTTTTCCTCTCAATTACCCTTTCGTTGGGGCCATAATAATTTTTAGAAACTAAATTCCAGTGAAATTCAGTTTCTAAATGTTCTTTAAATCTGCTTTACTGAAAGTTTTTGTATATAAATAACTATGGTAAAGTAAAATTAACTGTTTTTTTAAGCGTTTACAGATAATCGAATAACATAACATTTTTTATTGAAATAAAATTTATTTCTAATGGGGAAGATTGCGTCTCTTACAATACTGGGTTCATAGTTTTTAAATCCTCAGTTCTTGAGCTCTTGTTCGTGAGCTTCGTTATTGAAATTATTCGAATGGTTAAATACGTTTTCAACCATACTAAGTTAAAATGAAAAATATTACTTTTGCATAAATTTCAATATATGTAATAATTTAGTTTTTTAGAAATAGGCCAATAATTTTAAACAATTGTTTTGCTTCGATATAACAGACATGTTTAATTAATTCATTAAAAAGTTATCAGAGTGTAGAGATTTATATTTATTTTAAATAACCAATTTAAGTTCCTTATCTATAAGCCTTCATTCCCCTAATTGTCGATGCCAGAATATTTAAATTTAGTAGTGCGTGTGAATTAATGCAAATACTACCAGTGAGAGAAAAAGGTTTAAATATCAAGTTCTAGAAGGGAAAGTTGAAGAATGTGGTAAAGTGCTTGTTGTAGCGTGAACTTCGTTTAGCATTTATTGCTGGTTGAATGTGGTGTAGCTATTACTTTGCTGCCACTAAATCTTCAATGCTTTGTTAGGAAACAGGTTAGTCTGAGCCCTGTAGCTTAATTCTGCTACTCATTAATGTCTTCAAATTTTGAGTTTAGTTCTTACTGTTTCAGTTACCGCCCAGCAGAGGAGTAGTTTGTTAGCATCGAGTTGACACATTGTAAATAATTAACTATTGTAATAAAGGGTAATTTTAACCCTTCTGTGCAGTCACTGCTGTCCAGATTTCAAACAAAAATTAGACAAGTAGACCTTATAAGAGACATTATCCAATGAGAAACTAGCAAACTTTCCAGTTATTGAAAATTTTAAAAATATTTGGAATTCTAGCTAAATCCGTAGATTAAAAATAATTCTCTTTAATTTATAAGAGACATTATCCAATGAGAAACTAGCAAACTTTCCAGTTATTGAAAATTTTAAAAATATTTGGAATTCTAGCTAAATCCGTAGATTAAAAATAATTCAAGAAATAGACTGAAGAAAGAGGGTTTTTTAACTTCAATTACAAGCGGAATTTTCAGATATTGTTATTTTCTAGTAACTAATAAAAAATATCTAAAATCCTCTTTAATTTATTTCTCACCAAACTCTAATGGCTCTGCTGCCCTTCTGCGTTTTCACTAAGCTGGGTCAAAAGAAAAATAATGCAGTGTTTTCCTCCTGAATAGCCAGTGGCCAGTTAGAAAATAGCATGACACAAGCCACTTAAAAGGAGCACACATTTTAAGAAAATCCAAAATAGCTATGACTTCTTGAAAAATGTTACGAATAATAATTATTATGATTAAAAATAAAATTTCAAATGGGAATGAAATTAATTTTTGTAATTAAAATTTAACTAAATTATTTGAAGCTGTGCTTTTTATTCACTATTAAAAAAGTATTTGTGATAGCGCATGCAAATATTTTCCTAACCATAATAGAATATGGTACTATTATCTTTTTCATTGAAATAAAAATTTGGCTTACTAACTTCTGTTTTTTTTCTTATCAAATTCATTATGTGCAAAATTTCTTGAAATGCTAAATTATTCATAAATTATTCTCTGTATATGATGAAAATTTACATACATTTTATACTCCTTATAATTTTATAGAATTGAAAGAAGCAGTGTGGCCTTTCACCTCCCTTTGTCGCATAAATGTAACAAAGTTGCACATACATGTGTATGTTTTTAATTACATTATTCTGATTGACTCTCTGTTCTATATACATATAGGGTTTTAATTCAGACGGAGCCCAAAATAAAATGTGTTCTGGTAATTAAATGTGTTGTTAAATTATTTGTTATTAATTTAATTAATTCTTTATTTTATCTTTTTTTCATGAATTTGCTTTGAAAAACAAAAATGGGAAAAAATATTAATTTTAGCATAGCGTATATGTTGGTATGGTGTTTTTTGTCAATGTAGTCTTTTATTAGCATGGGCTTATATCCATGATGCTGTCATTGGTGTTGGTATTTATCCTATGGGCAATTATCACAGTGGGGTCTTTTTTGTGGGCTTTTGTCACATGCGCTTTTGTCTGGCTACCCACAGATACATGTGTATGTACACTGTGCAAAAAAAGGGGTACAGTTCCATACCTCCTGCTCTACTGGGCCGATTGACAAAATTAAACTTGCGTTTTTCATGTCTCGAAAGTACGACTTAGGATATGTATTAGATTTATATATAGCATTGTTCTAATATAGGCATCTTGACACAAAATCAGACTTTTTCTGAAATGACATGCTAATGTTTTTTCACATTTCGATTCTATGGCTCAAATTATGCCAAACTGCCAAATTTTGTAAAAACCGCATCAGTAGTTTTTAAAAAATTAACTCTCAAAATTATAGCTCCTCAAAATGTTAATTGAACTTAGTATATATTTATTAAAATCTCTTGTTTTTATTCAACTTGTTTGATTCTTTCTTTGATATTTTGAAATTTAGGTTAATTCCAAATAAAATTTGCCCATATTTTATGATTTTTTAAAATAATTTTTATAAATTTTTTGAAAAATAACCTCTAAAATTTTTGTCATCATCTTAAAGTAGATGTATTTCTAAAAAGACCTCAAAAAAATTAGAGTTTTGTATTCAAAATTCCCTAAGATATACTGAATTTACATTTTGGTGTGTTTTGAAATTTGGCATATTTATTAAAAGCGGTAATAATGAAAATGTGGTTTATGCACTCTGTTAAAATTATTTGAAAGTATGAACGATGCCTTTTCTTCTGCTTGTGGACAGTGAAAAAAAGGAAAGGAAAAGGTTGCTATATACGAAATCCTGCAGGATAAATTTTTTAATTTCTCGACAAATTTCTTGCCAAAAACTACAAAATTTAATATCTAGGCATAATTTGAGTCATAGAATCGAAATATGAGAAAAAAAGTAGTGTGTTATTTCAGAAAAAGTCCGATTTTGTGTCAAAATACCTATGTTAGGACAATGCTATATATAAACCTAATATATATCCTAAGTCGCACTTTCGAGGCATGAAAAACACAATTTGAATTTCCTCAATTGCCCTAGCAGAATAGGAGATATAGAACTGTTTTTATTTGTTTTTTGCGAAGTGTACATATTTATGTGTGCAGATACATATATATACATGCATACATAAACACATCCATCCATCCATACATTTCTGGATCTGGTCCTGATAACAGAACAGTACCGAAATGGTAAAGGCTGTTGTGAATTAAATTTAATTTATTAATTTTCCTTCATATTTTTATATCGTACATTTATATTTGGGATTGAACATAAAATCCCCATGATTCTTGGAAAAGAGATTTAAATTTTATCCTTTTTTCGTCATTTGAATCTAAAATTTAAGTTTTGAAAAGATTTTTCATTAGAAGTGTTTTTTAAGAAAGAATACTTGCTGTAATATCGGTGGGTCTGGAGCATCAGTATCACCTCTTTCCAACATTGTATGCTATAGTCTTAATTTTCTGGATAGATTTTAGTGTTACATGTGCATTGTTCATGTGTGTTTACTCTTAAAAAATGCATTATTAAATTTGTTAATTTTTCAATATAGATTTCTAATTTTGCTTTAAATAAAAGCTTAATATTAAATGAATTTTTGCATCATTATTCATCTGTGACTAATTTGAAAGGTTAAGGAATCTTTTAGAACTTTTGAGAAAATTTAGTGGATGGTATGAATCCTAAATAATATATTACTAATTCGATACATAATATTTAAATAATATTAATAATATTAATAATATTTTGATCACCTTAAAGTGCTCATCTAAACTGTCCAGTTACCTAACATTGCCATTACAAGAGCAAATGGTAAATGAAATTTTAAAAAAAGAGGAATAATCAAACTCAGTAATGTAGTAATGAATAACACGAGTTCAAAATGGATTATGTAAAGCTATCTAAATTATAAGGTTGAAATTAATGAATGAAATTGTAAAATTTCCTGAATATCTGAAGCCCCGTGTACTAGATGTTCACATTTATTGATAGGAAAACATCTTGGCAGAAAACGTATATAATGTATGGAAAATGAAATAATGAGTAAAATTTAAATATAATTTCTGTGACATTAAAAGAAATATTTTTAGTATAATTCAGAATAATTAAATTTTGTTTCAGGAGATAATTCGTCTAATAAATTGGAATCCTTGCAAAATAAGAGGCCTTATAAGAATATGCAATCCGTTGATATAAGGACACGTCAAAATGAAACACAACCTGCTTTACCTAAAGCTAAAACTCGACGTAAAGTAATCTTGATTTCTAGTGTGAATATGAGCATGGCTGTTTGTGACTAGTGAAATTTTTGTTTTGAGGAACAACTCTTAATTTCAACTCTTGACAATTTATTGAAATCCAGAAATTTGAAACTATACATGTACTGTATTTGACAATTAGTATTAATTACTATAATCTGCTCAACGACTTTAAGAATGTAAGAATGTGATCACTGAACTGAGATACTTAGGAACTTTGTGGCAAAGTGTTTTATTTACATAATATTGATGAAAAAGTTTATAACTAGTTGTAGTTAAAATATCTTTTATCGTGGTACATCTGAAAATTTAGATATGAAAGCACTATATTACAGGATGACTGAACATTATTAGATACAATTCAAAATTTTAAAATAGGCTTTTAATGTTTAAAAAAATGACTGGCTGAGATAAATAGCAGATGTTTTGGTACTTACATTTTATTCTGTTGACCATGAAACACTATCCAGGCAGCACGTTTTAGCATCAAATATGAGTACGTGTGATATAACAAGATACTCATAACATCTCCATTTTCATTTGATGTAACCTGAATTCATTGCTGATAAGTCACCTTTTGTTATGGATAAGGATATAAATTAACTTCTATTGCTGTAATTTTTCCTGCATTTTGAAAAATAATAATAATAATAATTGGGACCAGCTATCTACAGAATAGCAGGCAGTGGATTACTTTCTGAGTTATGGGATCTTGCCATCCAGAAAGAGTGCTTGTTAATGAATACAATATAATCCACAAAACAAGAATCGATTGGAACAATTACCTGTGGGAAATGTGTACTTAGAGCTTTTGGTAAAATCATTGCAGCTGACAAAATAGTAGAAATCAACAAAAGCCTTTTTATGAAGCAAGTTGAATGCTGCTTGTTGATTAAATAAAGAGCATAAGTTCCTTCAGTAATCCACAGGAACTGTGGTGCAACTTTGACGTGATCTCCTTTAACATTTATGGTTCGATGGTTGCCAACTTTTCGTGGTCAATGGGATAATACGTAAGTACCAATGTTTTTACTCATTAAGTCTAACAGTATTCACTAACAGTGTAATTAGAAAAGTATTTGAATTTTGATACATCCCTTTATTGTTTTTTCTACATCCAAGAAATATTCAATTGCACATGAGATATTAGCAAGCATCTGAAGAGCCTATGGAATAAATAATTGTCTTTATTAACTGTTAATAACTTAATTATGTTTTTAATCTAATGAGATATTTATTTATTTTTTTGAACTAAATGGAAATGGATATTTGTTTTTCCTGCAATGGCAGGCCCTCACTTAGCCACTGCTGAGGCCAGAAGTGGCGGTCACTTTATTATGGAGGTACCTAATAGGTGGGCCATCTTTGCCTCCTATGAAGGGACAAATCACCATGCCTTCTATGGGTTTCAAACCCGTGCCCTTTGGTATTGCAGTCGGCTCCCCAAATCACTGTCTGGGCGTCACTAAATGGATATTGCAACTTGGGATTTGCCGAGAGAGGAACAAGTGGCTATCCTGTTCCTCCAAGAAAGAGATATGCTTCATGAAAAACAGTTCTGGTTGAATAACTATCTCGTGAAATTAAAATATGACATGAAGCAATTTTATCTGCGCAACTGTTGTTCATAGCCGAACACAAACAGGGTTTGTTGAAGCACGCATTTCTTTCATTATTGCAGCATGGTTCATTTACACTTAAGTTTCGTGAACCAAAACTTATTTTAAAGAAATCGCTGTACAACAGTTGATTGGAATTGTATGAGAGAGGTGTATGCCAATTCCTTGTTATCTTTTCCTAACACTGAAGTTAATGGATGCTAAAAAAGCGTTCAAGTTGATGACACCTTATTCACAAAAAGAAAAAATAACTTAGGCTAAAATCTTCCACCAAAATGGGCTTTTGGAGGATTTTATCATGAAATTAGTGAATGTTTTGAACTAAACATATGGGGAAAGAAATAAGCCAAAATGCACCAGTGTGGTAATGCATAGTATTGGATTTATTGGAAAGTCTGAAATATTTACATTATGCATGATTGATTGTACTTATTAAGTACATCAGTTAAATAATAATGTGACATGATATAGTTTTTGTGTAATCAAAGTGTCATTTGAACAGAAAATTTCGTAGCATTTCATCTGTTGTAATACAAGGTATAGGAATTATTGTACTGTTTTCTGTTATTCAGATTGGATTCATAAATGTATTTATGTAGTTGCATATATACATATGTATGTACACTGTGCCAAAAAAAAAGGGGACAGTTTTACAGTTTTATATCTCCCGTTCTACTGGGCCGATTGATGAAATTCAAATTGCGTTCTTCATGTCTCGAAAGTGCGACTTAGGATATATATTAGATTTATATCTAGCGCAAAATTGGACACAAAATTGGACTTTTTCTGAAATAACATAACAATTTTTTTACATGTTTCTATTCTACAACTCAAATATGCCTAGATATTAAATTTTGTAAAATTTGGTGTGAAATTTACGGAGAAATTCAAAATTATAACTTGGCACATTTTTTTCAATTTTCACCAAGAATAGTTAACTTGGCGAACTTCCTAATATATGGCAACCTATTTTCCTTTCCCTTTTTACCTGAGCGTGAGCGGAAAAAAAGTCGCAATCGTTCCCTACTTTCAAATAATTTTCTTTATTATATTTTTAATTATAATTGTTATTATTTTAAGTAATTTTTTTCTTTTTCGAATTTCATTTTAATTGTTTAAGTTGCACGATTTCTTTCAAAGAACTGTTTTAAAATTTTCTGTTTACTCATTCGAACTGCATAGTTTAAATAAAAAGTGTATCGTTTATATTTTCAAATACTTTTCTTTATGCTATATTTTTAGTCACAGTTATTATTTTAGGTAATTTTTAAATTTTCAGAATTTTATTTTAATTGTTTATGTTGCATTGGCTCTTCAGATAGTAGTTTTAAAATTTTCTATTTATTCATTTGTACTGCGCATTTTGAATATATTTATTATTATAAAAATTTTCCAGAATTTGATTTTATTTATTCGAATTGTGTTTCTTTCGAAAGCATACTTTGTGACTCAGACTACGATGCATTTGGAAACTGCATATATTAAAAGAGAAAATACAGTAAAGCACAGTTGACACGTTTTTCAATGGGCCGTTCAGAAAAGCTATATGAGTAAGAGATATATATAACAGACTCGGGTTGCTGGTGCAACGATCAGAATAACATGACTGACCTGTAATGCCCATTGAAAGGTGAAGTAGGCGGAATAATAATAAATAAATATAACCGACATTTTAACTTAGGATGACATTCATACATTGCTTTAAACAGTTTTATCATTGTGCCCATTGCTTTACACAATTTTATCATCCTACATTTAGTTTCTTAAAATGTTATTCATATTTTAGTCAAATATTCTATTTTTGAAATCGCAAGAATCAAATATCATAAGATTAAAAAAGTTTTTAATTAAAAAATAATAATAATAAATTTTATGCAAAAATTTATTTTTTCTTCTTAATGGCTTGCTCTTTTTCTTCAGGCATTCTGCAAATGTATTGAAAAGCATCCAGCTTTTTGAAACATCTTGGTATTTCTGACATTCATTTTAAATAAAGTTATCACCTTCCATTTCATGAGGGCCCCCAATAGTTCGCTCCAGGGTTCGTATCCCGGCGAATGGGCTAGTTGCATAGCTATTTTCGTGGTTTATCTCATGTGTAACGTGCATATGAGCTGGTTTCCCTTAAAAAGTTTTTCACAAAGGCATCCGTCCTTTTAGGCAGATAACCCTGCTTTGCCGTAACTTTATAATCCATTTCAATCCATTTTATCAGTATTTGGTCAGAGCCTTTATCAGTCTCTAGAGGCTAGGCATTTTGAAGGTGTGAGACGAAAGGAAAGACTGGTTTCATCAAGAGGGAAAACGCCTTTAGATGACATCCATATACAGCACTGGATAAATTCCTGAATCTTTAAATAATTTGACTTGGAAATCATGGATTCTCCGTTTATGATACGATATGATGTAATTTAAATTTATGCATAGTCAAAAACCAGTCACTCTTCACGTTAATCTGCAATGATATCGTTCTTGTCTTTTCCGTCAGCACAAGCTCAATTGATGGTATTTGCTGATGTTACACGTCCAAGTGTTTTCTCTGTAAACACCCAAATTCCTTGAAGTATTCTGAAAGTATAATCAAAAGTATCCAACTTTTCAAAACATCTTAGTACTTCTGACTGCTAAATTCCCCTTCAAATTTCTGCTTACTTTTCTTCCTAATTTTCTTCTACATTTATTTTCAGTGCTCACACAAGAAAATTAAGTAAACCAAATTGAATAAAATAAAAATTAAATAGACCAAATTCAAATAACATTGAGGAGCTAAAAAATTGAGAGCTAATGTTTTAAAAACTACTCATGCGATTTTTACAAAACTTGGCAGTTTGGCATAATTTGAGTTGCAGAATTAAAATATGTAAAAAAATTGGTATGTTATTTCAGAAAAAGTCCGATTTTGTGTCAGAATACTTATGTTAGAATAATGCTATATATAAATCTAATATATATCCTAAGTTTTGCTTTCGAGACATGCGAAACGCAAGTTGAATTTCGTCAATCATCCCAGTAGAAACGAGAAATAAAACTGCCTCATTTTTTTCGCAGTGTACATACATATATGCATGCATACATGAATGTGTGCATTCATACATACATTTCTGAATCTAGTGCCAATAACAGAAGTACTGGAATTTTTATCAAGAATTGTTTTTTTAGCTTCAACAAGAATTATATAGTTGAAACAACATTAACAAAGTAAAAAATACAAAAATAATTAAAAGGAAATTCCATCATAATAAATAAGTATTTTATCTTTTTTTATGAAGTGCATCATTGCAAATATAAAGTAGTGTCACGATATCTACTGATATGATTTTCCAGCATGTACAAAATGGCAGGTAATAGTAAACATTGCATTTAATACATATGTATTAGTTAGAAATGTGATTAAATTTAATTAACAAATTAGCAAGAAGACAATATCTACATTACATACTCTAATATTCAATGTAGTTTATGTTGTATTTTGATATTTAAAGTGTATTAGTTCTTTTCATACACGTATGCTTATCTGCATTGCATATACATTCATAGGATTAGTTATGTCAAAACAGGCGAAGGACAAGTAAATCAAACTAATGTACAGTAATCATTCATCTGAGGCTCATATTGGCAGTTGGGCTGCCTTACATTTATACAGTGATGTAGCTAAAGGGGAGGGGATCGCCCCTGCCAGCATATTTTTTCAGGCTGGTATATTTCATCTAAAATGATGTTTTATAGGAGTTAGTCATGTTAAAGCAGATGAAAAACAAGATTCTGAATTCCCTGTGGAATTAAAACTGAAAAGAAAAATGGAATCATACAACTTAATGAAATCAGAGAAATTACTGCAGGATTTCAGTAACTACGCACTCTTATTATATCTTCTTTACTTCATCAAAACTGTTGAGTAAAAAATGCAGATATCAACTAAATTATGACTATGATGTTAATAAGAAAGAATTAATCATTAAGAGAACAAGATTTCAAAGTTTTATTTTCACTGTTGCTAGGGAAGATGAAATAGGGACATTGAAGGGTAGTTCTTTTAAATTTTTGCAGTTTTTTCTAAAATATGAACTTTAGAATAATATTCCAAGTATTATTATGTTCCAAAATTATAATACTATTGCGAACTTTCCTCTCAATTGTTGGAAATGTTGCTAGTTGCGCTAGTTTTCCTAAATAATAACTCTATTTTAAAATATTTAAAACATAAATATATGTTTTTCATTTAAGAAATCTTTCTATGCTGTCTTCATAACAACTGGAACAAGAAACAGCCCTCTGCAATGCCGTCGATGATGTTGTGAACATAAAAACAAGCAAAATTTTAATACAGTTTTAAAATAATGGAATTAAAGTTTTACTATGAAAATATGCATTGAGTTTTAATTTACTTTTCTATGTATCACTTTTAAACTGTTTACTCCCTTGTATTAAGTACAGGAAGTATTCTAATCACGAAAAATTCCTTCAGCAAAAATATTCATAGCATACTTCAACAAAAATATTCACTTTGACCGCTATCGAATGCAATTTAACGGTGTTTTTGCACGACATCTGTATGTAAGAACAGAATAAAGAACTTTTTCCCAAAACAAATTGCAACACTAATTTAAAATGGGCTCAGAAGAGATTTTTTCATGGCGTCTGTACATATGTACGACTGTATGTATGTATTTCACGTAACCCAAAAAAACGAATAGCCTCAGAATATTGAAATTTTAGATATATAGGACTGCTATAGGATATAGTTGTGCACCTCCCTTTTTGGTTGCAATCAGCTGCACGAAAAGTATATATACACTCACGTTTGTGAAAATTGCAACACCATGAAGGACTTACGCGAGTGAGCTGAAATTTTCAGGAAATGCAAAGTAGCGCATGATATGCAAATGATTAGAATTGCAAATCCGTAGCGCATGCGTATGCTGAGCAGCACCCTCTGAACGGCTGATGGATCCGAATAAATAGACGGCTGTAGCGAGGCGTGTATGGTTATCGGTGGTTATCTGCTAGTGGTAAACGTTAACTCAATCTGTACTTATGCCTCGTCGACGAAAGAGAGCGAGATTTGAACAACTTACAGAGTTTGAACGAGGGAGAATCATCGGCCTTCGTGAAGCTGGATTGTCGTATCGTGCAGTAGCCTCTCGTGTGCAGCGTAACAGCAGCACAGTGATGCGCGTTTGGAAGCAGTGGACGGACGAGTGTCGGACAACTCGGAAATCCGGGAGTGGACCCCGAAATGTGACGTCAGCTCGCGATGATAGACACCTGGTCCGCATGGCGCGGACGGACCGTACAGCTTCCTCTAGACAATTGGCAGCACTGTGGTCAATAGCTACAGGTGTTTCATTGTGTGCTTCATCAATTCGTAGACGTCTGCTGCAGTGTGGACTGCGCGCACGGACTCCTTTATACAGGATCCCCCTAACGCACGACCATCGCCGCCTGCGGCTACAATGGGCCAATCAGCATAGAGACTGGCGTGCTGATTGGCAGCATGTCGTGTTTTCTGACGAATCCCGCTTTAATTTGTGGTACCATGATGGCCGCATTCGTGTCAGACGCTATGCCGGTGAACGCCACCTTCCGGAGTGCATTATCGAACGCCACAGTGGACGAACACCCGGAGTTATGGTCTGGGGCGCCATAGCATATCATAGACGATCTCAATTGCTACGAATTGTGGGCAATCTGAACAGCAACCGGTATATCCGTGAAGTTCTACAGCCCGAAGCTGTTCCCTTCCTTCAAAGCTTGCCAGGCGCTGTATTTCAACAGGACAATGCCCGCCCTCATACTGCTCGGATTGTTAAATCCTTCTTTGCAGCGCAGCAGGTACAGCTTCTTCCTTGGCCTGCGTGTTCCCCGGATATGTCGCCAATTGAACATGTGTGGGATGTCATTGGTCGGCGTCTTGCTCGTGATCCTCGTCCTGTTGCGTCTGCAGACGAACTTTGGGTACGCGTACAAACGATATGGAATGCTCTTCCTCAGTCAGACATTCAAACTTTGTTTGACTCCATGCCACGTCGTGTAGCAGCACTTATTGCGGCGCGTGGTGGCCACACAAAATACTGATTCTGATCTCTTGTTCTTGTTTGTTTGCTTTGAACATTTAATCATTTATTTGTACCACTACCACTCAACTGTGTATTAAATTGCATTCAATTATGACGATTCCTTCTTGGTGTTGCAATTTTCACAAACGTGAGTGTATATATATATAATACCCATTCTGTTACTTGGCTCATTGAGCTGTTTTTTTATTGTTATATGTTGGTAAATTGTACATTTTTACTTTAGAAATAATTGAATTATGTTCTTCTTATCTTCCGGTTAAGGTTTTTATACCTTTAGTTAACTTCCACGCAATATTGTAGAATTATCAACAATTTAAAAGTTGTTTAAGTGCGGCTAAGTCTAATTTTATAATTAATTTACCATAGCAGCCATATTTGCTACATTTGAAACTTAGCAGAATAGTGGATTTGTTGCCAATCTAGAGAAACTAAGCTTCGCATCAACAAAGATAATGTCTTCTTTTATCACTGTGAATTAAATCATGCCTAATCCATTTTCGAATTATCATTTAGGTTATTAAATTATCCCATATATTGACTCAGCATAGCTCCCACAACAAATTAATTAAATCAGTTTCTTCACCTTCAGTGTCTTTTTTCCGAGTGAGACCAAAAGTAAACTTTCAGTTTTGTGGACTGAAAAATCTGCCTTCTTGCCCGCTGGCCAAATTGCTTGTTTTTGCATAGAAACTGTAATTTTAATTGTAAAAAAAATTTTTTTAGTTGTTTTTAATTGTATTTGGTGTTTTATATTTTTCTATATCTTTCAATTTTTAATAAAGATATTTTGAGGTTCCATGTATTTTTGCCTTGTCACGAAGTGAGAACTGAATGAGAAATATATCTCTAATGAAATTTGAGGAAATAAGTTTATGCGAATTGCAGGAAAAAATGCATATAGTTGTGCACCTCCCTTTTTAGTGGCAATCAACTGCACGAAAAGTATATAAATATTACACTATAAATGCAGAAAAAAATGCATATAGTTTATTATTCCGTACAAGGAAGTCGTGGTATACACATTTTTAAGTTTTTTTTTTAGTTTTTTATCTGGGTATCAAGAGCATCATCAAATTCAGGGCCATGGGCAGCAGAAGTTCTGGCTATGTTGTTGCATTTATAGTGAATTTTTCACTTTCCGTTTTTATATGTGTTCTGCCATAAGCAGAGCAATTAGCAGAGTTGCTAGTTGCATGGGTTTTCTTGTAAGCAACAAGAATGCAAGTTAGTTTCCTCTATAAAGTCCTGTACAGAGTTATTAGTATGTCTTTAGATGTGATATTAATTTGCTATGCCTATCATTTAAGCTGTCTCTTTAGAAATAGTATACAACGCATATTTTTTCTGTTTTAGTTTTTCGAGCAGTAAAATCAGTAGAAAAAGGGGGTACAGTACGGTATTACTATATTTATTTATAAATGCAATAGAATATTTTTAAGT
>KK114254.1:161811-188940 GCA_000611955.2 Stegodyphus mimosarum | reverse complement strand
AAAAATGTTTTCTTTTTAATTTTTTCATAGTAAGAGTTTATCCCATGTAATTGTCTGAGAATATTCAGAAATCTCAGAATATGCATCAATTTTCTCTATAAAATTTATTTTACACTTTTCCTTTTTTTCAAAATATTTCTGGCTTTTGGCTATTACAGAATTGGTAGGGATAATTTTTCTTTAGGATTTTAGACACTGCAGCTTGGAAAGTTTAGAAGGATTTGAAGGCAAGATTTATAGACCCACGATTCTAGAAGATTCCAGTAATATGTGACAAAATTGAAAATGTCTCCATGGTACTAACACATAATGGATGTATTTTACAGAAAGTTTGTGATGAATTTCTTACTTTTTCGAGAACGCCTTGAAGAACAATGAAAACACAATATTTGAATGTTTTACTTCTGATACTAGAATCTTTTTCTTAACATGTTTATCTTCCGTTTATTTTCTCTACTTTTCATTGGACACAAGCATGGGAAATATCAGGAATGCTTCTAATCTTATCACATGGACAGGCGTTATAGAAATGTATTTTTTTATTAATTAAGAAATTGAAAACTGACAATTTAAAAGATTCATATAATATGCCTTAATGCATCATACAGAACTGGCGCTAGGCATATTTCCACCTGATGCAATCTCTGTGAATCTTAAATTCTGCTGCCTAGTGCCTTTCTAAATTCTGCTTCCAGTGCCTGCTCTAAATTTTAAAAGTTATGACATTTCTAGATTTTGTTGCTTAGTTTTGTCAGTAAATTCTAAAATTTATGCCACATCAGCTCTATAACCAGCCCTTACCATATATATTTCATATTTCTTCCCAATTTTGATATTGCTAAAGAAATAAAATTAGCAGCTTTTTCTATATGCATTTAGTTTTTTTAGAATAACAGAAATCCTTAATTAAATCCAAAAATTCTAAAATAAAAAGGAAATGTGTTGAAGAAAGTGAATAACACATAAAGAAAATTGTTCTTGAAAGATATGTACAATTATTATTATATAAATTACCCAGTTGTTTATGATTTCAGCCTTTAGTATAGTTTCCCTTTTCTATTTCCTCATATGATAGAGTTACTAAGCCAGCTTAAATTAAAACTAAATTAAATCGTCTTTGACCACTAGTCCACATTTTTAGTTTGAATTTGACTGTTCTTGTTTAATTACATCACCACGAGCTGTAACTAATTTTGTTAGCATCAGAACATGCCTTTATGTTCTAAGTTCTTTTTAAATAAGAGGCTTATTTAAACCTGTGTCTGACACTCTAGTTACTTTCAGACATAGCGATAATTTGCTTCACATCTGTCGGGAGGTTTTGGACTATTTAACTTTTACCAGATCAAGTAAAGCCTCATAACTATATTGTAGAGAGGTTGACAAGTTAGGAGATAAAGCACGCAGAAACTAGTGAGAACACAGATTTGCTTATTGAGACAATTTTCTGATTCTTAGAAAACATGCTTAAAGAGAAGGAAATTGATTTAAATTAGGATGTCTGGGAAGGCTTCAAATTAAAAAGACGCATAAATATTTTGTTGTTACAAAACATGAATGTTTTATAGCTTTTATTTGTAGTTATCCTAATATCGTTTAAGAACCAATGTCATAAATTACATGTATTTTAAACTTAATTTTATTAGATTTTATTTAGATTTAAACTTAATTTTATAAGATTATTTTTAGAAATTTTATTAGATTGTGATTTTAATAGGGCTTTTTTAACAAATATTATTAAAAAATAAATAAAATTTCATATTGGCTATGTAAATCCATAATGACTAAGGTTATCTAACTACCTAATTTAATTATTTATAACTAACTGTTTACCCTTAAAAATTATCTCTGCATATTAAAGCGAGTTATTGCCTTTCATTAATCCTTACCATGACCACAAGATAAAACACAAAAATGTAAAAAATCACGTAAAACTTATTCTTTGAATCTAGTGAGACTTAAAACAATACAAAACAACTTACCACCTGCGGTGCTTTAGTGGTTTATTGGACCTATACGAAGCTACAACACTAACTATGAGAGACAGAACCCAGCTAACTTTCAAATCTTGCCAACCGTGCCTACATCAGGCAGCAGGTCAGGCAGGTCTAATCAGCAGGTCTTTCTCTAGGCAAGCAGCAGCGGTGACAGGGCAATCTTTTATGAATCATACTGAGTATGATCTACTTCTAATTTTAATCTATGCCGCTTGACATAAAATCTACTTGCTATTTACTAAGCCTCTAGACTGAGCAAGTATGTGAAGCATTTATGCCGCTTGACATAAAATCTACTTGCTATTTACTAAGCCTCTAGACTGAGCAAGTATGTGAAGCATTAAAAAAATCATAAAACTAATTGTTAGCAAAACATAAATAAAATGTCACTTATTTTCTTTCAAATATGTCCAACTATTATAAATGTAAAATATTTAATGCTGCTTGATACATTTTATAAAGTTGATTTTATTCTCAAACTTATTAATAATTTTGTTAATTCATGTTTAATAAATATTCATCCTACTTACAGATCTTTTTTATCTTTTTAGGATGGTATTACAAAAGTGAAGTTCAGGCATAGATAATATTTTAATTGAATTTATTCAGTTCCAATTTGTTCATAGGTCCTTAATTTTTTTCATTAATGGCCCTTAAAAGTACTTAATTTCCATGTGCAGAAATGTGTACGAACCCTGTATTTACTTGTCTTGCGTAATGCGCAGCTGCAGAGTCAGTCTCCAAGATGGTGTTGCAACAGGAAAAGGGCTTTCTGTGTGCTTCATTTTGAGGCTTCCAGATCTGTGGTTACTACAGAGCAGCGTAAGTTTCATGCATGGTTTAGGAAAGACCCACCACACAAGAATAACATAAGTAGGTGGTACCAACAGTTCATGAAACCTGGATGCCTTTGTAAAGGCAAGAATAGGATATGCCAAAGAATACAGTATAGAAGGTGTTGCATAAGTGGCTTTAAACCATGCAAAGTGATATTAGTGCAGGCCCTAACACATCAAAGTAAAAAGGCATGACTTTAAGTGAAGAGATTCAGTTAAAAATGGAGGAAGATTGTTTTGTAGAAAGACGATGCGTCTTTCTACAAAACAATGATGAACGATCTGCGAACGTCTGCGATGAAACCACTTTCCATATAAGTGGCAAGGTGAACAAACACAGTGTCCGTATCTAGGAAAGTGAGAAACCACATACACAGATAGAACATCAGCATTCACAGGAAAGTAAACATTTTCTGTGTGGTGTCCTGTGAGAATGTGCATGCCTTCCCCCCCTTTCTTTTTTATTGAGAAACTGTGACTCATTTCTAGATGTGTTGGAAACCTGGTTGTTACCCCAGCTGAACACCAGTTATGATGATTAAATTTTGAAACTGGATGGTGCTCCGCCCTATTTTCACAGGAATGTACTGGAACTTCTTAATCGTGCTCTTCACCAATACTTGGTTGGACATATTGCAACAGCAGACAACCTTCTATCCTGGTCACTGGTTCACCGGATTTAACATTCTTTTTTGGGGGGCTTTTTGAAAGACCAAGTTTATGTGCCACTAATGCCTGTTTCCATTGAGGAAGTTTGTGATCAGATAAAGCATACACTGCAAACCATCAGGCAGACATGCTACACCGAATATAGGAAGAATTTGATTACCGTGTAGATGTGTGTTGTGTATCCAAGGGTACACATATTGAAGGATTGTGTGATTAATGCATCAAAAACTTGGACAATTGCCACTGCTTATGCTGTAAGCTTTGCCCATATATAGTAATAAATTGATTTATTATTAATTTTAAAAGCCGCACCATTTATTTATAAACACCCTGTATTGAGAGTAGTTATACACTCTCAGGTGTTATAACTAGAATAAGAGTTTAATATACTTTGTGGTTGTAAGTTATTCAAGAGAGAATAATGTGAAAGAGGTTCATACAATGTTGAGTTCATGTCAATTTGTGCGTAGAATTTTGTAGTTGTTAACATGCAGCAGAAATTTCCAACCAAGAAAACCAATTTAGAAGTTCTGTTAAGATCATCTTGAACTGCATATTTGTCACTCTCAAGGATGCTGAATAATGACTACCGAGGACCATAAAATGTGTTAGATAAGATATCTTTCACTTTGTCTTGGACATAACTGCAAGATATGCATTGTCTCTGGTAATCTATTCATATCAACAAGCATAGATATCAGTGTAGTTTTAGGGAGTTAAAAACAAAAATACACTTTTTTTAATATATAAATAGCTTTAAGTGCAATAAATATATCATAGATCATTTTATAAATGTATATATTTTTGGATGTTTCGATTTACGTCTTGTAGAAAAAAGAGTAAAATCTATTCCAATCTATTATAACGTAAATGCAATTTTTAAGTGTCAAGTAAAAGCTTTGTTCATTGAAGTAAAAATAAGTGCATTAGCTAAAATGTTAGTATTGCATATTTGAAATAGTCTTGAATATTGTTTTATTTCCTTTATGCACTTTAATAAAAATAATGTTCCAGTTATTTCTCATATATTTTTATATATTTAAGTGTAAATATATTTTCTTTATGTGAAAAAAAAAATATTTCTCTAGCTTAGATATTTAAGATTAATGCTTAAAATTGTAATTATTTAATTTATAGTTTTTTTTAGCTTATTGTACCTTTTCTACAGCAAAGAAAGTTTTAATTTATTTAAGAGTAGAAATCGGGAGATCACATTAAAAGTTAGATTTTATCATCTGTAAAAAATTAATTTAAAAAAAATAAATCCATTGTCGAAATATGAATATTTTTGTCATTTAAAACACTTCTGTAATTAGAAGTATATGACTACGACCAATGGTTGTGAAAATAAATGCTGGGTAAGGCTGTGGGTATATATATATATATATACAGGGTGTTTCAGCAAATCGGTTACAAACTTTCAGCAGAGATATAGTACACCTAGATGATGGGAAAACCTAGACGACCTTAGTTCTCTGTATAAAGGTGCGTTCATACTGGTCCATTGGGACGAAAAGCGGCAACGCGAGAAAAAAAAACGCTTTCCGCGTCAGTTTACACCAGTGCAGGAACTTTTGCTTTAAAAGTTGTCATAAGCTCGCAGTAGGTGGCTCTTCATATCGGAAACTTGGGGGGAAAACATGAAATTTTTGTGTGGTATTTTGACTTTTTACGGTTACATTTTTTAATTAAAATGGATTTAATTTCTGCTTGATTAAAACATATTTTACTTTGTGTAAGAGAAGCAGAATGCAGTGGTTTATATTAATATGTGAGAGATGACTGCAACAAGGAGATGTAAATAATTTAGTGGAAGAAATGCGTTTGAACGAAACGAAATTTCTTTTAATTACTTTCGCATGACACCTCATCAATTCTACGAATTTCTTGCCTCATTTATTCAAAAGCAGAACACTAATTTTCGGCAGAATATTGCAAAAAAGATTCGTTTGGAAGGCAGGAATATGATATCCCAGAAAACCATTGTTGTATATATCTAATTTAATTTATCGCTGTACATATCTCATTTAATTTATTTATGAATTTTGTTGAATGATGATTAAAAAATCCTAATTTCATTATTCTATTTTGAAAAGTAAATTTTCATGGGTATGGGGTAGAATACTATAAATGTTTTTGCATGATGTATGAACTTCCCTTAAATGCTTCCTTAAATTAACTGCCCTTAATTGGTTGAAATAATGCAGTAAAAAAGATTTTGTTTAAATATATGTAGGCTTTACAGCATTACTAAATTAAATATCACACTTAAAAAAAGCAGCTATTTTTAATAAACAGCAATTTTTTTAAAAAAAATATTTTAGTTTCTGCTTTATGTACATATTTTTTACCTTAAATGTAACAGTAATTACTTCAGTTAGTCATTCATATATTAATGAACAGCCATTATCTAAACATTTATTTTATAAGGTCACTTTTATCTAAAATTCATTGAACTAACTTCATTTTATACAATACTTCTTTTTCTTCGTTAAAAATTGAATTCCACAATTAGCAAATTTTCTAATGCTCATTCAAAAGTTCTTTAAATTAATGAAAAATTATCATCAAGATTAAACCTCTGATTAAGTTTATATAAAAATTGTTCGAAAACTGGTCATGCATGTTAAGAAAAACAAACACTGAAGCCATTAAAATGCATAGTAGTATTCCACAAAATCAGCTACATACTAGCAAGTTTCTTTTCTGTATAAATAAGAGTTTTCTTAATTTCTTTAAACAAATAGTTTACACGTCACCGCTCGTTTAAAATTCAGAACTCACTAAATTTTCTTTTAGATGAAACAACAGCTTCATACTATACCAGTATCGCTTTTACTAGTCTCGTGTCAGCCGAAATAAAATCAGATCATCTTATGAATTATACCAAAGGCTCATTGTCAAAAGAAGGATAATGCACATAATACCGAGCGAAAATTAGTTTTATATGAATGAAATGAAAAAATAAATGCAAGCTTCTTATGTCTTACCCACCCCCCCTCCCGGAAAAAAAAGTGTTGTATTCGTACCATCATCAAAGGTAGGAAAAAACAAGGCCCGAACCCACAATACAAGTCCCTAGTACCCGCTGAATTTTCTATTTGAGCATGTTATCTCCACACTAAGGTACCTTGTGGGTAAGTACGGTTTTTCATGTTCAGGAAACTGAAGAAGCATCTGGGCTACTCTGAAACTAGTGTTAATATATATATATTTTTTTAATACCAACAGCATTACAACACCACTCTTGGTGACACTTGAATCCAAAATCTTTAACTCAAGAAGCCAACATTTTATCCACTAGACAACAAGAGCAACTTGAAATTGATGTAGATATATTTTAAGAAAAATTTAAAATCTGGAATTTCGAAATCCATCACTATTTTCTCACAACAATCTATTGCATTAGACTATTCTACAAAAACTATCAACCATATATAATTTATGGTTGGTTATTAAGGTTTATTACTGCTAATAAACACGAGAATTTTCCTTTAAATAATTTATAAAGCTATTTATTCTGTTAGCATGTGCATTTTATTATTATCTGAAATTTTTATTAAGATTAGTCCATTTGACTTTTTTTTTTTTCATCAAGAAGAATTTTTGAAAGTGCAAACATTTAAAAACCCTGGTATAAATCAGATGTTTGAAACTGACGCGTCGGAAAGTTGAAGTTAAGTCAACTCATGCGTTCTTTGTTCGTCCGGAAATTGTCGCCTCTGAGCTCGTTTCTGATTCGTCAGCGCTTTTCACCTGAACGCGTTGTCGTGAACGGGGTTTAACACTGCTTGGCTCTGATCTAGACATCTCGTAAATGACAAGAACTTCACATGGCCTTTTTTAGTATGGTGGTTAGGAAAGTAGGCTTCCATAGCCTGAGCATAAAATCAAGTCTCAGAGGAGACATGGATGAATATAATTGTCAATCCCTCTTCCGTGCAGGTGTAAAATTTATTGTTGCGTATGATGTACTATCTATAATGTTCTTGGTAATGAGACGACTAAATGATCAATGAATTCGGCCATTTCCAGCCAGCATTTATATTGCCAGGTGTCTAGGTGTTGGATTAAGATAATTTGAATTAAATTTTTTTTTAAAGAAAATATTAATGTTGTTTCAACTTCTTTATAAGATCTCTGATAATTGCAATAGGCATAGATCCTATGTGTTGGTTTTCCCCTCACCAGTGGATGAGTGCTTAAGACTACTGAACACTGGGAGTTTAAATCCAGGAAAATGGACTGGATGCATGGTTGGTTTTTCCCATGTGTATCATGAATACAAGCCAGTTTCCCTTAGAAAGTCCTCCACAATGACATCCCTCTCCTTATGCAGAGAGTCTTCCATGTGTTTTTTTTTTAAATTACGTATATATTCCAATAATCTAACCTAACCTCCTCAATAGGAGAAATATCTCTTTGGGCTTCCTTATGTTCTTGATCAAAAAAGGTCACCAGTAATATAATATGAAGAAATATTTACCTACCCTTTTTCTGCTTATTGCTGTTTATGTACTGAGTATCTTTTGAGCTTACTTTGCGGTGAAAGCAGGAAGTATAATGAATGTATATCTGCTCTTAATCCTCTGCTATTATGTTTCAGCCATTGATTCGTTTATTCAGTGAGTCAACCCTGTTCCATATTATTTTGCAAAGCAGTGTTTCAAAAAAGTTACCATATATTTGACTAATTGTCATATTTCATAACTATTTTTTAGGAGAGACGGCCTGTTGTCTTATCTCATAAACTGTTATTTTCGATATTACATATGGGTAGTTCCAAAATTATTACATTTTAGAAGAAACTGGAGACAATTTCTGCTATTCTTAAAGGTATGTGTGTTTATTTATTGTGTAAACTGATCTAGTGAAATGAAATTACTATTGCAAGAAGGCAACAGCAATTTTTTAAAAGATAAATATCAAGCTTTTTTTCTTTTCTTTTTTAGTATTGGATTTAATATAAATAAAACACATATGCTAATATTTCAACATGGAGTTTATTTATGCATATATAAACAGTAAATATATACATTATGTTAAATTATCCCATGAAAATTCATTAATTTAAGAATTATTTTGTTTACACCCAAATTCAAAAGTTTCGATTTACTTTGTCAAAGCAAAAAAAAAGTCATTAAATAAAAATAAATAAGGAACTAAGGTTGAGGAAATATGCCTGCATGCATCAAATCATATCAAATAACCTTTACATAACATTTCATTGAAACCCATAAAAATGCCAATAATTAAAATATATATGTATATATATATTCAGTATCTACTTGTTTAAGTCAAGCGACTAGAAGTGCCATCTTTCTTACAATATGTAGTAAGAAATAGATGAAGAAACCTAAGAGAAATATTCTAGTTATTAAAAGTCGTTATTAACATTCACCTGATCTTTCAGGTAGTAGACAAAGCACAGATTGACGAGAGTATATAACACAATTAACAAAGACTTCTATCACAAAAAATTTCTGAATGAAATTTGACCAAATGTACATGCATTTTACACTTTTTATATATTATTCAAATAATTGGTGAATTAAGCTTAGATGAAAACAGAAAACAAAAGCTGTTTCCGATATTTAAGAAATTTCAAACATTCAGTATTTTGTCATTTCTTTCAAGCATAATTTTTCTAGTAATAATACTGATTTAATGTACATATTATAAAACAAAGTAATCAACGATGTCATTATGCATAATGCCAAGACAAGCAGGGCCTGATTACAACAGTTGAGTGTCCACTAACACACATGTTATTTGTGAGAGAACTATAAAGAGTTACAGGATGATTTACGGATCTCCTTAAAATTTGGAAACATTAGGCCCAAACTTTGTCAGCCTCAGACCTTGAAGGCAAGTGCGTAACTATTGGAGCACTCAACAGGCAATATGCCATAATGACTTTGAGCTGTTACATATACACAGCATCCAATGCTTATAGGAGATTCTATTTCTTATTTTCAAGAACCTATACAACTTCAAAAATTTTATTGTAACATTAATTTAATTGTAGTAATTTTTAATTTCTGTTGTAACATCTAATTATGGCATTTCGTTCTTATGTATATATGTATTTAATTTTTATTTGTTGCCACTTAATTTTGATCTTTAGCTCAGAAAATAAAGAATGAAAATTAAATGGCAAAACAAGGAAGACTTACATTATATACCTTAAAACAAATGTGAAAAAAAATTTAACAAAATAACAGTAATTACAACTTATTTATTATATTGCTTATGGGAACACATATTTTGCAATGCCTAAAATACTTTTAAATTTGGATACTATATTCTCTAAAAAGTAGCTATGTATAAAGAAGTAATGGATGAAAATTAAGTGATCCAAACATTTGCACAAATTATAAGATCAATATACATTTTACAAATATGTGAGAAAAATATTGGACATACGTATTTATAGATCAAACATGAATGAGAAGTATAGCAAATGAATTTTTAAATTTAATGAGATCTTAAAGTTCTAACTGAAGACATTTAAGGGCTGTTTGTTCAAACAGTAGCTAAAATGAATCTGTTAAGTTGATGAAAATACAGAATTCACTAATGTATTGCAATATCTAACATAACAAAAGCAGCTGCATGAATAATAAATAATTGCAAAATCTCTAAAAGCCATAGCTGTCTTTTGCAAGTATTTGTGGAGAGATTTATTTCAAGATTAACATAATTTATCATAATTACGTTTTTAATTTTTATTTGCAATCTATTCAGCTTCATTTCAAGAAATAGTATTTTTTGTTTGTGAAATTTTGATATGTTTACTTAAAAAAAATCTTACATTCCTATTATATGATTAAATTTATTTTGAATAGATTTTATAATGTCTTCAAATTAAATATTTAATTTCACAAAAATTAAGTTGAGAAACAGTTTTTGTTTTCTAAATTTCAATATATAATTTAAGGCATATAAATACTATTAAAATTTTCAATTTCATTTTCTTTGAAATTAACAAGGCCAGTAACAGCAATTCATATACAAAATACACTTTTTTAAATGCACATATGAAAAAAGAGTACACAATAATGAAATAACATTTAAAAAACTAAAAATCACATTTAATGCCATTTAGTACAAATGAAGAATACAAAAAGAAACTTTTTTTTTTAATTCCTGAATATTCTTAGGGTGGAAAATTGAAATAGAGAAAGAGAGAAATGGTCATAGAAAATTACTTTTTACATACTATATTTTTATATTTTGATTAGGTTATGAAGGTAAATATGTTTGAGTAAATAACATTTCAAATAGAGATACCTCTTTAGTTGTTAAAAAGTAAAAGAAAAAAAAATCTCCAATGAAAGTTTACAGTAAAATTCTTGACATAAAGACTTTTCTTGTGTAATATCAAATAAAATGGATATGATCAGTGAAGATTCAATGGCATAATTTACAAATATTTTCAACATAGAAAACATTAAAATCCTTGATGAACTTTTCTTTAGCAAGAACACATTGTTCAGTTAGTCAACAACCTATTTTACTTCAAACATATATATTTTACAGCTTTTCCATTTGGCTTCAAGTCGTATTCCATTCTAATATTCTTTTTTTTTTTTTTAGAATTCATGTTTAAATAAGAATCCTTTAGAAAAATATGAATTGAATGGGCTTGCTGGCAGTTTTTACACAGTGATTCTTTTCACTTTTATTTTTGTTATGTACATAAAACTGATACAAGCCTTATAAGTCATTCAGCAAGGCCATACATATATGTAGTTGACTTTGAAAAGTTGTACAGTTGACTCAGTCATATTAAGCTCTGCATTGCCTGCCATACTGTTCATTCAGTATTTTTGTAAACAAAGAAAATGCACACGCAGGATGAGACAATGGCAGGGAAGGGACGAAAGATAAAAGTATGATGTAACATAAAGAAACATCATTCTTGCACATAATTACATGCACACACACACGCATACATATGAACAGAGAGGCCGGATGTCGATTCACGTTATCTAATGTTTGCCCTATAAGCAGCAGTCAATCCAGAGGGCAGCACACGAGATCAAAAGGAAATCCAGGATGTTTGCAGCAAATGAATCGGTTACGACAACGCCATAAAGCCCAGGAAATGCAGTCTACATTTGCTGCAATACACAAGGTAACGGACGCAACTTGAGCACAGTGGCTTGGCTTGGAACTCTGCTGTCATGACGATAGCAGAAGCTCCCTCATACAAGGGTACTGCCTTGATATGTTACATCGTTAGGATGCACAGATTGGCACTTCTGCAAAACATAAAATGAAAAATTCAAAATTTAGAGACACTACATACATTAACAGCATAGATGAAATATTAATGCTGCATATATAATTTCTTAAAGACTTTTAATATATATACAGAAAAATGATCAATTTAGAGTACAATGTTCAGACTTTGACATCTAGAGAAAATCCTAAAATCATTATTACTTTTTTTAAAAGTATACAAAATATATAAAAAATTACATGACCTTTATGTGGAAAATGAAAAAAAAAGAATAATTTTTTCATTAGTTTTATTCATAAATACACATTTACTTCATATTTTCAAGTAGAAATAGTAATAGAAAATTTTCAATAAATTGTTTTAGATGGTTACTCTGTAGTCCATGTGGCATTCCAAAATTATTTTAAAGTTTGATTTTGACTTGCACAATCCTTAGAGGAATTTACTGGAACCTGAAAGTTCCATGGAACACAGACTGAAGATCACTACAGCATGGCATTACATTTTGAGATCTCTATTGTGGTAAAATCATTATTGTGATTTAATTTGAGATAAAAATGATAATAACAATACTTACTTCTACTTAAATTAAGAATAATTAAGTAATGAAGAATAAAATGGTTTGGTTTATAGCTATTTTCATGAAAAGAGCAATGGTATGAAATTTAACTTTTGAGATAATGTTTTTGTTAAAGATAACAGAATAACAACTAATAATTTTAAATTGTTATTGTAGAAATTTTAGCTGTATTCAATATAATTTATTATGTTTTGTTGAATAAAGCATATAATGTAATTTTGGAATAAAATTTTAAATAATAAACACTACTTATGGAGAAAAGGTGTACTACAAAAATGAGGTTATGTTTCATTATTATAAAATAAAATATTTGTAAAATATATGGGTTATCTCAACAGGGAAAGTCAGCCATTTGATGAAGTAGATTTACAGTGCAAAGTTACATTAACACAGATGTGGCATAATTTATGAAAACACTGATGTAAATTGCCAGATTTTTTTACCATTATTTATGAATAAAAGAAAATACACATAATGACAGTAGAAAAATGATTAAATGATAAAAAAGTTCTTTTTCGTATCTTAATTCCACCTAGGATTATTTTACATTAATAAAGATACATTCATTTTGCATGCGAGTTATTACGATATAGTTAGTTATATTTTTCAACAGAACTGTTTTAGTAGTTTAAAATCAGTGAGATTCGTTATAACAAGAGGTTAAATCGGATATCAGCACAATAAATACCTCAGGTGAATATAATATCCTGTTTTGCTGTCCGGATACAAGCACAGAAACTTAAAACATAAGGTCTAGAAAACTACCTATAAGAATTACTGGACATAAAACAAATATCAATAAATCAATTCATCAATAAAAATACCACATCTTGGTTAAATAATTTTCAATCATCTACAATCAAAAACTGAACAGGAACTGTCATAAACTTTGGGAAGTGCTTGAAATCACCACCAAACTGCATTACAACTTTCGACATATCTGAACGTTGATCCTGAGTACAACAACACTGCAAAAAGCAATAAAAGAAGTCAAACTTGATCAAACCATCCATTCCAGCTGACAAAGCAGATGGGCTCTCTGCAAAAGTTCCAACTTTAAACATGGTTTCAGCATGTCAGTTTAAAATATTTTATGTTGTTTTTAACATCATTTTAAGCATGTGTACTAGTTTATTCTTCAACAAGAAGAGGATTTGGTTGGGATAAGGTGCTGTGCTGCTGAGATTAATTCTGATCTGCACATAATTCAGACCACATTCACAGATTTATTGTGGCCAAGAAGGAAAAAGGGTTGTACCTGTTGTTGGCCTAAGCCTTCGGTCTTACAGGTATAGTTCGACTGTCTCAAATGCAACCCTGGCTGGCATTCTGCCAAAACACATAGACTCGTCCAAATGGGGCGTTATCACTTGCTGCAACGTGAAAGTCTTCGCTTCTCCCGAAAGAGATATGCTGGAGGGAAAGAAAGTCTCTGTCCTTCCACCCTATTTTGAGAATAATTCGGTCTGAATGGCGCATGCGTGTTTGCGCTAATGGTCGCTGATGAGGTAGTCGAACTATAACGGCATGACTTTGCCCAGTTTCATCCTGATTTTGATGAAGGTCCTGATTGAAACATAAGATCTAAGAGACACCAATCCTTTTTCACATATCAAGAAGACTTTCAACTTAACAGCATTTTGTAGCCCATGCTACAAAGACATTCAGCATTTACAAACATCCATGCCTTTTCGACGATTCAAACATAGATCCAAGGCTATAGCAGCTTGCTTCCTTTATTACCTTGCCAACAAAACAGCAATAGTAAGATTGATCTAGTATGCTTCTGTGTAGCTTAACTGCCTCAAATCCCACAGATCTCTACTAGAAAACAAGCTCTTTCCTGCTGTCAATACATTGACTAATTTCCTTACAGTATGTCTCCGCCATTTAATGTGAATGATATTTATTCAGCAGAATATGAATAACAGTCCAGTAAGATCACATTTTCTTCCAACCACATATTCAGAAATACAGCAGCAAATAAATATCTTCTCAACAAAATTCTCATGGAAAACTACAGTTCCTTTTAACTGAAAGAACTGACAGAAAAATTTAGCACTAGTTATTTTTCATATTAACATCTGTAGACCATAGATCCATAGAAAGTGGGTATCTCTCTTAAACAGTTCTGAATGCAGATGATAAACTCTATTTCAGAATAAATTTTCTTTTTACACGCTCTAAAATGTGAAAATAAACATGAATAAATACAGTAAAGCAATAATCAATAGTACTACTAATGATAAATATACAATAAAAAATAGTATAAACAGGAATAATATAAACTACCTAATATTTATTGTTTATTATATTTATTTATGACAATCCCTCTTATTGAAGACTCAACTGGCGTAATGTTTATGAACAGTGTAATTTAAAATTAAAAAAAGCTCAACTTACTGCTTGTTTATTTTGCCATGTCTTCATAGCCATTTTATATTTCTCAAATTCATGGCACCAATCCGAATAAATTTTTCGATATTCTGCCTCTGATGGAGCACTGCAAGTTTCTGAAAAATACAGAATAATTATAAGAAAAGAAGGGTAAAAACAAACCTTAGTTACAAAATGAAATGACTGCAGAAATATATATATATATATATCACTTGCTATATATAATAATCAAATGAATAAGTATCAGTTTATGTTATTGTCCATAAACATAAATCTTTTTTTAAATATACATAAAAGAACCCTAAATGATTTCCATTAAATTTCATTTCAAATTTCTTTTGTGTCATACCATCTATTAAATATAAGCTCACAAAATGTAACCCTTCTGTAATATAGTGATTCAAGGGCATACAGTGTTACAGACCACCCAAGCCTCTGATAAGGGAGAGGGAAGGCCTGCAGAGAACCTTAGTTTAGTACCTATAATGTAGTATATATAAAAGGACAAATTTAAAAAGTGGTCTGTATCAAGAATGCTAAAGTTTATTGTGAAAATGGGTTTTCAAGAATCAGTCCTTGACTTGTATTTGACATTAAAGACATTTTTGACAGTAAATGTTATAGCTGCTTCTTGCAAAAGAAGCTCTTCAAAGTTGGAGTTGATTAAAAGCTATCTTTCATCGACACAGAGATCAAAGCTTACAAAAAAAAAGTTTTAGCTTTTTTCATTGACAGAAATGTTAGGAATATTTTTTAAATCATCAAAAATGACAGCTTCATAAGTTTTCTTAAATATACATTTGTCTACTAGATGTAAGTTGTTTCTCCTTTAATCTTAAAATTTTTTGTTACCCAAATCATTTTAACTATTTAATTTTATTAGAAATTATTTCTTATATATTTGTGTTGACATTTTGTGTAGTGATCACTCTAATAAGGAATTCCCAGCCTGGAACTCTAGGTCAGCCACTGAGAATACCATATTAAGTTCTCCCTTTATTTAATTAAAGTTTTATAATTTTAATTAAATCTTTGCTAAGAAAAATATTATATATATTGTTATTACAAGTACACATTATTTCGTTTTATAGGGCCATATTAAAAATGCATAATACTTTAATATACACACAGAGATCATCAAAATTTGAAACTATGTGGTCGATTGATAATTAACGTGATGAATGGCATGACCAGCTTTATCTGATCACGAGAGTTATTGTCACTTGGAATATATTAACTTATAATTTCAAATATTTTGCTTTCTTACTTTCTTTAACAATATAAACATCACTTAATAAATGGAGATTAATGAACACATAGATTAAAATAAGTAAATATACAAAATTCAGCTAATAAATGCTGTTTAAATACAGTCATCATAAGCAGATTAAAAAGCTGTGTTACTCAGATAGTTCACAGTGCTAAACTTCATAACCATGCTTATCTGGACAAGATGCTGCAGCAATAGTAGGTATAAAGAGTTGCTATTTTGTTGTTCCACTCTTACTTCTTTCATACACATTCGTGATAGTTCATTTCATTTGTTCGTTCATTTTGTAAAATTTTATAAATAGTGCAAAAAATGACTAATCATTAACAGTTAGAAAATGGAATATAAAGTGAGAAATTAATGGTATACTGAAGGAATGGAAGTTTCAAGTTCATGTTGCAAAAGAGTTCACTGTACTACTTAGCGTCATCTGCAATTTATGAAAATAGTTTCAGGTGACTAAATCCATATCCAGAATGCTTGAACAAAGATTTTTAATAGCCATGATGTTCAACGAAATTGATATTCAGCCAGGTGTCAGAATATTACTAAAACTAAGAGCTACTACCACTGATAGTAATTGTTTCCTAAAAGCTTTATAAGAAAAGTGTTTTTGTTAAAAGATTCACTGTTTGCAGCTTGCTCACTCTTGCTTAAACACAACGCATCTGGCATGATGCCTTAAGCCCAAATTCTCTTTAATAAAAAGTCTAGTTTCAATGTAGACACTGATTCTCAATTTATCTTCATATTAAGAGAACTTAAAACCTAATCAACATCAGGAAAACAAGCTGCTATGGTAGTGGAGATGTCATTGGCTGAACAGACATCTAGTTAGATGGCTACACACCAATACATAGGTTTGATGGAGGCTTGTCTTGTATTTGACTTATCAAGAAATTGGCTCACGGGTCTTTCTTATAGATGACGATTTTCATTCACATAATGTTCAGTTGCTGGGCAAATATCTTTGAAGGGAGGATATTTAGTGAGTAAATTAGCCAGATAGATTTTCAGACCTAACTTGAATATGTCTGGGATGTACTTGAAAGGTGATTACAATTTGCAGACTACTTTAAAAAAGCATCTAGAAGCCAAGAACTGTTTTGGTGTACGAGTAGATATATCCTTCTACAGACACTGACTGAGAACTGTCTCATTGATAAAATGAAAAATGAGAACTTGCCTAGATAACTTGAGATACAATCATCTCTAACAAACACACAGTGCAGCCTGTCTGTTTGTTAGAAGTGATCATATCTCTTATTAGGCAAGTTCTATGTACCATCTTGTACCAGTTCTGGACATCCTTGCTCTCAAAATAAGCAGGTAATTTCACTATTGTAAAGCACATATTGTGCCCTTATATTACTTTAAACCCATACCCAATTTCATTATATTCTATTATTCCAATTTCATTATATTAATTGCTGAGTACTCTTGATTCATTTTATTTTGGATATCAGTGTATATATGACGATTACAACAGAGAATTATGCATATCATTTAAAGTTTTTCAGACAATAGTGTTTACAGCAATTATTCTGTTTAAATTAAAAGATGTTCTAAACCTCAAAGTTGCAAATAAATCATTGAAACACTTGCCAAATATTTTATTGCAATTTGATACTACATGGTCTCTTCTTGAACTCAACTTTCTCAGACCTTTTCTTTAAAAAATTTTTCTGGCTCAAACAAAATATATTTAAAAGTAAAAAATGATTCTAATGCATGGTATTAGAAAATTTTGTTAATTAAAATAATGCTGCAAATGTTCCTAATTTTATTACCTGATATATTGCAGATATTTAACACCATATCATTCAGATAGATTATTAAGGTAAAATTAATCTAAAGGTCATTGTTAAGGGCATCAAAAGAAGTAAACTGAATCAAAAGAAGTACTTTGACAGCACAGCTTGTCAAAGTAGCTGGTCACTAGCGACCTATGGGGGCGTAGATAGAAAAATCATGTTACAAGTGAGCTACAGTGGAGTGAATTTAGATAGATTGTTAAAATTAAATGACATCACTTAACTGGCACACAGCAGTGGAAAAACTTGACAATGTAAGTAAAAGCATCCACATAGTAACGTAATGTAATGCATGTTAAGAAACTGTTAACTTTTTTTTAAAAACATAAAATACCAACTCTGCTGAGATTTAAAAGACAGATCTTCCAGTTTTTCAGATACATGGTAACCACTTATACCAACACAGTATACAAAGGGAAATGCAATAACATCTTACATTTGCCATATTCTAAAAGGTGATTGGGAAGACACAAGAGCCACTCAGTCACATCTTAATGATGATGAGTTATCACATTACAATTGGGGCTACACTGTAGAGACTATTTATTATGCTTTTCTTAGCCAGGAAACATGAGAAATCAACTGTGTCATCATCAAGGTTCAAGCTGTGAATCTTCTAATATGCAGAGTGCAAGGCTAACCATTTATACCAACAGAGTATGCATACCGAGAGAGTATGGGGATATACAAAAATTCTTTACATAAAAATTATGAATGCATAAAATTAAATATAAATGCTGAAAATTATTAATAACCCTGCTAAGAATGTTTTTAAAATTAAAGAAATTTTTATAACTGATCCTGAGGTACCTGTTCTGCTGCAGACAGAATGTAAAACTAAATGGTAAGAACATCCAATAATAATGCAAATTTCAATTTTAAAGGCTCAATTACAGAAACACAGCACTTTAGATACAACAGCACAGAATCATTAAAATAATTTTTATAAATGATGATTTTACATGCTAATCATTTTGAAAGATCTGTAAGTAATAAATATCTACTTTTGTTTACACGAAATGATCAAAATGTTTATTAATGTTCTGGTGCTTTAAGCAATTACCCTAATTAAGAGATTTGTTTCCCTTTCTGCCATAAAATTATCATATGAGACTTACTAGTATCAACAGTGATATTGAAGCTGCATAATGTGCTAGTTCCTAATTTGCAATCATATCGCCCAGCATCTCTCTCTGATACAGATAGTATAACAAGCCCATGGTCAGCAGTGTGGATGTACTTTTCTCGTCTGTGCACCACAGCATATTTGCCTTTTTCTCTACTGTAATGAAACCACCGTAAAGGACCCATGCCCATGCTCTCAATGTCTGGCATGTGAATGGCACAAGAAAGATGAACACTTTGACCCCAAAATACATGAAGCGGTTTGTTTTTCACACCTGAAAATACAAATAACAATATTTTTCACTAAGTGCAAATTAAGATCTGTTAAGATGATAATAAATGAATGAATGAAATTGTTTTGCTTTATAAAATAAATGCAGTAACTTTATTTTTCTACAAAAAGAACAAAATGAATGAAGACTATAAAAAAAAAATTCATGTCCCCCCTCCAGAATATTAATCATTTACATTCTATTTCTAGAGAAATATTTAAAATCCTGCCTGGAAAAAATATAATTAAAATGTATATTAAAAATTCTGTTTATCATTTTCTTCCACTCATTTTCTAGAATAGATCATACGTAATAAATTTCAACGTTCTATATGTTCAATGTTAAGCTCTCTCATATTTTCAAAACTTGATAGCAAATTTAATTTCGTTATTAATCCAAATTTCATTATTAATCCATTTAGTGAAGTTGTTTCTAAATGCAAAAGAAAATATTAAAATTTTTTTTTCTACATATTTTTATACACAGTAATAAAAGTGTTCACTACTTTGGTTTATTCTAAGAAGTTATGAAATAAGAAAAGCGACATTACACGTAAAGAAGTCTTTATGGGAGGAGAAATATCAAACTTACAGTTATCACAGATTCCAGGAGTTGCATTCGTTACATCTTGCAGTAACCTGAAATAAGCAGAGGCATATTAATTTTCAATAAAAAAGCATATTAAAAGTTAACTGATAATAAAAAGCATATTAAAATACAGTCAATTTCAGTTTATAATGCAATCAATTTGTTAGGGAAGCTATTTATGCACAATAAATCTCAAAACTCTAACCATAAGAAATAACGTAGACAGGATGTTCTGAACTTCTTGAGGATAGTATCTTATTTAATTAAGACATCAGGCCTGACTCCAAAAAAATGATTTAACATGCACTGATGTTTTCAATGCCTCAAAAGTATATGTTACCACAGAAGTCTCTTTTTCTTTTAATTTCACTATTATTGTTTCAACCACAATATCAGGATTTGTAGTTTCTTTGTACCATTTTAGCAGCAATATTAGCTAATTATTGTGGTGACAGAAAAAAATTCATTTTTAATTTTAAGTTTTTAAAACTTCATTATGAGCCTGAAATGGTTACGATACATAAAGCATTCTTTAAAATAACTGTCATTAAGTTTGCTAGCTGTATTCTATTAAAAAAGCTTTTAAAGCTGAAGTGATAGCCAAATTCAAATTTTGAAACTCCATTTTACATAATTTCTGACAGAAGAATGACATTCATCTCAAAAGAATTCAAAGATTATTGTATGAGTGAAAACATGAAACATCATTTAAAGAAAATCTGATAATCAGGTTGAAAGGTTAATCACATCATAACTTCTATGATCATAAAATCTATTTACCAATGACCTAATAAAATGGTAGCAAAGTAGAGAAACTATAAATTCTCCATATTAAAAGAGCACTGATACCATTCCATACAAATTCTAATTAAGCATAAAAATGCACTTAAAAGAAACCATAGAAATAATCAAGTTTTTAAATTTTATTGATTTCCAAAATTATCATGAGGGAAGAAAGAAATGAAACAGAAGACATTCAGAATCCAGAAGGAAAAATAGGAAATATTAGAATCTCAGAAACAGATAAAGAAGAAAACACACAACTGAACCTGTTCCATAATTCTATCAAGTTCCTGTTGTTTGTTCCATAAGCTATTTCATGTGCAAACTGTAAGGGACTGCATGTGCAGATCTTCAGCAAACAGAATCAAACAATGCTTGTTTACAATGCCATTGTATTCATTTCTATGTGTTATTTTTATCATCAATATTAATTTTTATCTATAATTAAAAATTGTAAACTTTTTTAATATCCAAATTTTATTTGTTGTTTTTCTCAAGTTAATATTGTGATAACTATACTTTTCTAAAAGATTTCTGTCTTAGACAGAAAGCTGAGCCCTATATGATTTTATTTTTTATTATTAATTCTATATTATGTAAAGAATCCTGTTTTATTTTAAAGCAAACAATACCTTACAAAAGCCATTGATACTATTACACAAAAGGTACATTAGCAATTAAAAAAAAAAAAAACTTAATAGTCTTGTTTACTTTTGTTCTTGCTTACTGCACTTAAAACTAAAAGTCTGCTGATTCAGTAAAATATGACCCAAAATTTATGACTCAGTTGCAAAGGTGGGATATAAAGTGCCAGTTGTTCAAGGAAAGGTTATATGATCTTGATATCATATACTCTCACAATAAAGGCCACTGAAAAATATCCAGGAAAAATATCTGTGTTGGCATAATTTAATTTATTTCACCCCATTGAATTTTAGAGTTGAAATATAAAATTTTAGAGTTGTAAAAAATTTTAGAGTTTCTATAAAGTTAGATAAACTTTTCAAGACATAAATTTTAGATCTAAATTAAGAGCAGCAACATGCTGCACATAATTGGTAAGTAATAAACAGACACCAGTTAGAAGTGTTTCCTAATTGTGGCTTTAAAAATTCAATTACAGAAATGCTAAAAATAACTGAATATGTATCTGAAGCATTTTTAGTTCAAGCAAAGATTATGTAAAAGAAATTTTAGCTATTGACAATGGTGTCAAATGTTACGATAATTATGGCAACTGTCATGATGAAACCATTAAATAATGCTCCATAAAAAATCAAAATGAGGAATAAGTGAGAAAATGATACCGCATTTAAACACTGGATGATGAAACATTAATAAATTATTTGAAAGAATCCTAGAAAACACACTGATTAATGACAACTATATTTTGTGCAGGAAGACAGTAAAGCTAGTCTGTTATCAGCATTAGATGCTTGTTCTCGGTTTTATTCAATCAGTCAGTTGAAAAAGCATGACCAAATGTGCAGCAGAAATTGTTCTGCAATACTTCAGTGATTACTTTTGTTAACATATATCTATGTTTGTTACAGAATTAAACATTTAAAAACTGCTATTATTTTATTTTAAGGAAAAACTTTAAAATTGTTCGAAAACAACAAATAAGGTCATTATATCAACTTGTGCTCAACAAAAAAGGAAAGTAAAAACATTTATAAACACTTTTATATTATAATTATTTCTCTAATGAATTCTTATTTATCATTGTTCATTTGATAAATTATTTATCTACATTTATCCTAGATAAATGCCATCACAATCTGAATGTTATTAAAAGTGTACTTGCAATCCATTAATCTTTAGTTAATTTCAGCAGCATACTAAATTTTAAAAGAATGTCGTTACTACACATTAATGCCCAGTATGCAAAATTTTTTAAGCGATGAAATACATACCCACTAACATATGGTTTGCATTCTCCACGCTCTTTATCCCAACCACAATAAGGATCTTGAATGCAACGAAGGCAATTTGCAAACCTTCCTTTACACATAACTAGATCAAATTGCCGCAGTACATAGTCAGAAGAAACGTACAAAGATTTGTGCTGAAAATGAAATTTATGAACATTAAAACACTTGTACATGTATCTATAGATAATTTAATGCTTTGTGTGATTTATTTATTTTTATTTACAAAAAGTTTAATGCTTTATATGGTCGGTTATCTTAACAATTCAGAAATTCATTAGACAATAATAAAATGTGCAATACAGCAGTTTTCAGTTTCGGGTTGGAAAGACACATAAGTGCAAAATAAGTTTTAAAAAATATCAGTTCCTTTTTTATAGAGAAGAGAAAAATATAAAAGTTACAAATCTCTCTACAATCCCCCACCCACCCAAAAAAACATTCAAATTAATTATCATATAGGTATTCAAGAAACAAAATTATGACAACAGCAAACATAAAATGTTTCAATGAAATTGTCTAATTTCTTATATGCGAAAAACAAACGAAATTAATCTTGAAAATAATGTATGCAGTATCCTGTTGCTAATCACTGTATCAATATGGTACAACAAATGATATTTCTTTCTAACATATTTATATAAATAATAATATATTTTGAAAAAAATTAATAAATTTCTCTGAAAAAAAAACTGCAATACCATGAAAAATTGCTTTAAATGAGACAACACTTATAACAAGGAAAAAAAAGGAGGGGAATAAATTTTAAAAAATTGCATCTACCAAATGGCTAAATATACAGGATTGGATTATTTGCATTACAGAAAAGCACACAAGAGCTATCTGTCTAAAGGAAGGAATGGCTTTCTGGAGAACTTTCTAAGGAAAACTGGCTTGTAACCGCACTTAATGGCCAACTATATAAGGATTCAGTAAACATCATAGCCGTCATTTTGGATCACACAATCATTACAATTAGATCTCTCTTGGCAGTTAATCAATAACTAATGAAATTTTATCTTCAGACAACAATCACAGTTCTCAGGTCATCCTCACTTCAAAGATGTTGCTCATATGTTTGAGAGATCGCTGACTGATAACAGATCCAATTTTATTGAAGGTAAATGTATTGCCAAATAAAACACTAATGCAGAGGATACCTGTTGATATTAGTTGCGGGTGGTTATGCATTCTTCTACTGGAAAGTGTCATTTGGTACATCCATAAATTATGGTAATGCAGCACCTCAGGAGCACACTGGGATGTTTTTAATATGTTATTGTATTAAATTAGAGGTTACCAGCTATTGATGCCATGGTCTCATGCTTCCAAATTGAATTATACTTTATAGTAACAGAGAGATAAGCACAGCTGCCATATAAGCTTAAAACTCTCATTCAATGATTAGCATTGCTATGACATGTCAAATGTTGAATACCAAACTGTGGTATTTGCCACTTAAAACAGTTCTGGTGCAACTTTTACTCTAAATTTAATATGTTCCTATCACATCACTGCATACACTCATGAAGATGGCTTGGCAGACCATAACAGGCTTGACAGAAAATCTGCCTCATCAATCAGTAAAAAATGTCTGTGTTGATATAAGACCATTAAAACTTTTCAATATATCTTCAGCTATCATTTGTCGATTAAAAGGTCATAACTTAATGACAACAGATGCGTCAATTTATGTGCTGTGATATTTTTCTTACAGCTTGAATTTCAATTTAGGTTGTCACATTACCTTCTTCCATATCCTTCAAATCTAACATACAGCTGTTGCACAATGCCGAATTTCTGCCAATATACAATATAAAAACAAACCGGCTGTTTGTAGGTTTGTTGTTAAACCGCTGTTAATCTTGCCAATTAAAAAATACCATAAAAATACCATCTCAAAGATTTCTTTTTTTTTTTACTGTGGCACAAGCAAAGAGAAAGGAGGAAAAGAAACATTTACTTTAGAGAAAGTCTTAAAAAAGTACCCCCCCCCAATTAAGTTAGTTTAGCAAACTAAAATTATGCTAACATTCTTCATCACACTTTCATTGATCTCATTAACTGAAAAGCAAAAAATTTCCATTAGTCATTTTCTACAAATAATCTCCTTTGTACAGTATTGCAGTTTTACTCTGTTGAGTGATGTATTTCAAATGATAAATTAAACAAAGATATACCTTGCTGGATATTTCAATAGCTCTGACAGGATCAGGTACAGTAGCCTCAAATATATCCACTAAATTAGAATGCTCTTCACCAAGTCGATCATACCATTCTACTAGTTTATAGACATAACCTTCAGCTAGAAAGATGTTTAGAATTGTATAATTACTTAAAAAATTATATTTATGCATGGATAATTTAAAAAATATAGTTCGTTAATTTTTTTTTTTTAATTTAATTATTGGTTGCATTTTCTTAATCTATACCTCATTTACTCTCAATATATATTGATCCCACATTTTATTTTTACTTCCAACAGGATAATTTCCTTGTTCATTCTATGCACTTATTTCTATCAATACACAAATTTTAGAAAGATTTTTCAAAAAAAGTTATCTAATTGGTGTTTTATATATATATAAAGACTACTTGTGCAAAAACAAATTTATAACAAAATATCTTTTTCAGAGTGGGGTTAACTTATTGTCTATGATTACATAATTCATCACTTAATAGCAATCTTGACAAAGAGAAAGAAATTACAAAGGGTACCTTAAAAGAGCAAAGAAAGGAAATACACATTAACTCAATTTAATTTAAGCTCAATTTAAAAAGGCTGGAACGAGATACATATTGCATCACCAGATGGTTGAATTTAAATGTTTCTTATTTTCACAAAATTATGTTATTTCGAAGCTAGAGCTAAAAGAGAAAAATTTTCAATGTTCGCACACAGCTATAAATCAGAATTTTTGGAATAAAAAAATGTATACTTAATAATATGTAAAAATAACATGGCATTCTTTCTCTGAAATTACAAAATGGTTAACATTCTATCAAATTTCTTATTATAATAAAAGATATTTTGTATTTAAATTCATAAATGTATAGTGATATCATGAAAAATACATAAACATCCCAGAATGCACATAAAAAACATATACTAGAACCATGTACAACAAACAAAAGTGGTAATTAACTACATATTTGAAATGCAAAAAGCATAAGAAGAATGTATGTATGTAACATTTTAATACGTAAGAAATGCTGAAACATAATTAAAGTCAAGGAATTCAGTGGTACTTCACGCTATAGGCCAATTTCAAACAACCCTAAATGTTTCTGTGATGGCTACTTTAACAAAGAAACATCATTTAAATTTTCTGCAGGTACAAAAATTTCTAAAAGTGTTGCATAAAACATCAATGGAAAGAAAAATTACACTATATCTTTGATAATTTGGAATAAATTTTATTAACTGTTTATTAAATATTTTTATTAACTATTATTTATTAAATAAACTCTGCTGCTTTCCTGAACAACTAATACCAGTCCTTCTTTGGAAGGAGTGTGAAAAAATATTCCTTCTGAAGAAAGAATATTAAATTATTGAGAATTATAAAAAAAATGACTATTATTTGAGAATTACAAAAAATTATAAGACTGTTATTTGCATTGATGAATAATACAAAATTGATATTATTTAAAAACTACATTAAAATGCCATGTGGTCAATAATAAATGCATTATTTTTTATGCCTTCATTTTATTGTTCCCTGCTTTGCAGAAACTGTGCCATGCTGATAACACTTTCTTTTATTTAATACAGAGAAAACATACACACATATATGTCAATTACGTTGTTTTTAGTGGTAGTTTTAATGCACCTTACTCATACAAAATTTATCATCAAATAAATATTTTATAAAACACAGTAGAACTATGAGAATATGCAGGTAATTTCAAATAACGATACTTACTTGAACCTGCATAGTAGACAGTATAATGTACTCCATCAACTTCAATCATGTCAACCACAAGACAAGTGAATATGACATCTCTCTTATAATACACAGGTTTAGCATTATCATGAGAAACGGCCGAATCCATTAAGGGATGTCCACGTATGAAATTCAAAACTGAATCTGGAAGTGTCTGTGTATCATTGACACACAAACCTGGTCTAGGTTCTGGAACTTTGCTGGTAAGCACTGGCAACCATGCAGATGATGAAGTAGCTTGTTCCTTAAATTTTCCATTAAATACTTCTTGTATGGAGTCTAAGCTGTAGCTACATATTGCTGATCCCATCAATCCATTCCTACATAATATTTGAAGTATGTAAGAAATTAGATATGCAATAAAATTTAACAAAATCAGAAATTAAATACATGAAATGGAGATGAGCCATCTGCTTATGAACTGATTCAAAGAACCAATTCACTTTATCAGAATAAGCAAATGGTGAGTCATAAAAAAACAGCGGTAGTTCTTTTACAGTTGACCTACAGAGAGCTCTCATTAGAAGCATGCTAGTAAAATTTGATTCCCATTTTAGGGGAGAAAAAGAATGTATATCCTCCCATGATGAAAGGAGTTTAATGTTCATCATTTTCAAAATTTCTGAAATTTTCAATTCTATAATTTTAATATTAGTTCTATGTGAAAGAGGT
>KK114254.1:140841-161789 GCA_000611955.2 Stegodyphus mimosarum | reverse complement strand
GTTGAGTTGAACCCATGGCTCATTTGATTTTTTCTGCTTTTCACTTCATCGTCACTCCTAGTTATCAATTCACTCCCTGTTCTTGATGTAATTCAGGAAGTGTATTGTTAATGAGCAGTGAATGATAAAAAAGAACCGATTCAATTGAGTGAAGAATTCTGATTTGATTCCATAAAAGAGTAATTTTGCACACATCTAATAAGAAATACTTTCAATTATTTATAATTTAAGAAAATTTTTTGAAAATAAATATGTAATTAAACAGATTTAATAAAGGATATCAACCAAAATAATCTTTCACAAGGTTTTTCAATATGTTAATAAAAAATAAGAACCAAAATAATCTTCACAAGATTTTTCAATATGTAAACTCATATAACATTAAACTAAACATAAATGAACAACTAATAATTGTTCTGTAAATTTTTATATTAAAAAAATTATAATTACCAGCAAGGAAACACATCAGCCTACCTGATGCAATTCTTTCTTTCACAGTTACATACATTTGGAATAATACTGTATTACAAATACGAATAAATTTATAATAGTTATTTAAGAAGTGACATCATTAATAAATAAATGAAAATAAGAATTAAAATCTCATAACAAGAGATTAACAATTTTGATTCCGTGTAACTTTATTTTTCCTTTCAGTTGAATATGTTGGTAAGATTTTATTTTGAGGAATTTTTTTTTCTTTTCTTTTCTTTTTTTAAAGCTATTTTGATAAAATTAATGCTTAATAATAATAATAATAAAGTGGTATGTCAAACAAAAATATTACTACCACCAAACATGAATACTTAAACATTCCTGAAATTATTAATTCCTCATTCATTCCTGAAATGAATTAATATTCCTGAAATGAATTAATATTCCTGAAATTTCGGTTTATGCATCAATAATAAACTTTCAGGGATATTAATGCATTAATCTGCAAACATATAAAAATACCTTACATTTGCAATCAAATTTTTCATGATTATTTTTATATTTGCAGTAAATTTCCCAGGGATACTCATGAGATGCATAACTCCACAGAAACATGCTGAACTAGAGCATTCAGAGTACAACAAATCGTGCAAAACTGAAAAAATTCAGTTCCAATTCTAGTCAAATCTCTGGCCAGCTATACTCTCACCAGCAAAACATCATGATCAATGTAGCATCATTTAATTAAATACAATAACTTAAAATTAAAGCATTACTTAACAGTAACGACATTTGCTGTGCATTTCTATTTAAATGATTTAATATGCTTGTGAAAAATTATTTTGAGAAAACTGAGATAAAACATCACTTGTTTTAAAAATTAATGCCACAATACACTTTAGATAAATGTATCAACATTTCAAGAAAATGTATATGGCTTATAACTTTGGTATTAAATATATAATGCTTCACAATTATATTTATCATTCTATCTAGTCTTCAAATATTTCATTAAAAAAAGAGAAAATGATATTTTATTTAAAAAAAAAACTATTTTTTAATTTTTGAAATGGTTTCAAAAGAGATAAAGAGAAAAATTTCTCTTTCATTTTATTACATAACTTGAAATACAGAATTATTAAACACCATCAAACAATAGTTACATATACATATGCATACAAAATGATTAGAAATGAAAAGCTTTACGCATACATATGCATATAGAATGATTAGAAATGAAAAACTTAAGTCACTAAATTAGTAAAGGATAGAAATGAAAAACAAAATTTAAGTTACTAATTTTGAATAGATCAATGTTAGATGCGATTATAAAATAGTTATGGTTATAACTACAACTTTTACTTTTATTTATTTATTTATTTATTTTGACATTTTATCCATTTACTATATATGCTTTCCTGATACAATAATTTAATAACTTAGCCTTTTTTAGTAAAATTTTATATGCAATACATAGAAACACATTTTTGTTGCTGCTAATTCTTATGTATTTATTTTTTTTTAAAATCTGTCTTTTATTTGTTTTATTTAATGATAGACAAATCATTATATTAGACATCCATTTATTTGAATCAATATTTTATTATTAATTACTAATGCAAAAAATATTTAAATTTTATAATAAAAAACTAATCTGAAATAATAATTAAAAATATGATTTTAATGTGAAAAGAAAAATCTAGAAAAGAAGTTTAATTTAAAAAATTTAACATACGTAGAAGTTGAAAAAACAGCATAAAATTTTCTTTCGTCATCAGGATGCTTATACACATGCTCTACAAAGAAAAAAATAATAATAAATAAACTACAGACACCAATTTTATATTTTAATAGAACTACTTTTATTTAAAATGTCAGGTTTAGCTAATCAAAGTTCACTTGAAAATATCCAAAACAGCTTACGTATTTCGTTGAAATAGAATGGAAATTCTCCTGGGATGGAGCAATTTAAGCGTGCTTTAAGGAATGAAGCCCAGTTTTTGTTCAAAATATTTTTACCTCCAGTATCACGCTAGAGGAGGGGAATAAATAAAATAAAATAAATATTTGGTAATCCATTTTATACTTATCACAAACTAAATTAAACATATCATAATATAATAACAACATGCTAAAACATTCAGAAGTTAACAAGATAAGAATAATACATACTTTACAAACTCTTGCAACTCTAGAATATATATTTTTTCCACAGTTAATATACTCTACGGCACTCTCTCGAAAGAAGAAATATACATAATCTCCAATATCATAAGATCCCACAAAATGAGGTTCTGAAATAAATGGAAATGTGAACATTGTATGTTCTTGCAATGAAAATCATCACGAAGAATAAAATTTTTTAAGTATGACACATTAGTCAGTAACTGAGGTAAAAAATGTCACTTCAAAGTATAGTCTACCAATGTCAATAATGACCATTCTAAAAGTTTATACATCTGCTGCATATATTAGTTATATGATAAATATATACAGAATTTAAAGCAACCTATTCCCTAATTTTTTAATTTGAACAACCCTTGGTCTCGAGGTTTTCAGATAATCAAAATAGAATCATACAAATCACATTTAAAATATGCATTTTCGAAATTTAATACTAAGACTAAACAAATCTTCGCAACCTAACATAAATAATTTACCATTAATGACCATTGTTTTGTTATAAAGCATTAAAAAAAGGGCAAAAGAGAAACTTATTTTTATTAAACTCTTTGCAATGACCATTTCATTTACTCTAATTATTGATGATACTCAAACATTGATAAGTGATTGAAAGAAATGTTTCAAAAGGAAATTCTTGAAAAGTTTTCTTCTAATTGTATACAGAAGTTAGCACAATATAACATCACTATTCTTGTCTACTATTCTGAGATACAGAGGGTTATTCATAAGTACTTGAAATATTTAAAAAAGTTCATAATAAATAATGAAACTGAAACCAAATTTTATTACAATGAAACAAAGGTTAATGCATTAAACCTTTTTATATTTTTCATGAATGATCAATGTATTTCCTTTTCCTAAAATAATATACATCTATATTTCTCTGGGAGAATTTATTTGAACATATTAGAAAGCTAGCTGATGCCAATACTGAAAAGAGACAATAACTTCTTTCAACAAATCTTTCCTAACTCACAATCACAGAGGCTGTTTTCAAGAACATCTTGGTCAAAATTTATCATAAAGTGGACAGGATGCATAGTACAAGGAAAAGACATGCTGCTGTGGTAGCAATCCTGATTTTTGGATTTATTCTCATGTGACCTTCTTGTGGGGTTCGTGAAGACTACTGTTTTTATGTTCTGCTACACTAGACTTTAAAAATTAAATCCAATAATATAAACAAATGCAATGGAATCAACTTTTAACAGTTTACATACATAGTTAGTCTAGCAATATTTAATATCAGTTTATTGTAACTATTTAACATTGTTTTTTTTAAATTTTTTTTTTTTTTTTTTTTTTTTTTTTTTGCAGAAAAAAAAATGTATATGTTAATAGGTTATGCAGGGAAGTCAAATGGTGCCCACGTAAGATTTTTTTTCTTATTAATTATACATAAAAGTAGAGATTTTGGAAACAGCAAATTTCAGTTTTTAAAAATGGATTGCAAAAAAAAATAAATGCAGTTTTATAAATGTAAAAGCAATAAAATTAACTGAAACGTCTTAAGATAGTTAGCAGATCCTTATACAGAAACAAAAACATAAAAACAGATTTTATTCTTTGTACTACTACTGTAAGATATCATAAGATTATTATCTAAAAAAGAGTAAGATTCATTTACACTTTAAATCAAGGAAATAATCACTTACTGTCAAGCCATTTTGAATCATATTTAATTGTTCTTTTGAATGGATGAACACTAGCTCCAGTCGTCAAATTATACAAATTTGTACGAAAAATTACAGTATCAGCTTTTGTGAATTCTGCTACTGTACCACTATAGAGACCAGGAAGTCCTCCAGGATTTCCATGTTCTAAAGAAATTTAAAAAAAGTAAAATTTAGTGTAAATTAATCATGCACTAATATATACAAATAGTACAAGAAAAGAAATGTGTATGTGAATAATGAAAAAAATGTAAAACACTAATTTTATATAGCATGAAACTAGGAATCTTTTGATTGTAGAGCTCAGTGAAGTTGCATTACAACCTTATTCTACAAGTTCTCAAAAACACTTAGATTTTACTAGTATGATTGATCAAAGAGAGAGAGAGAGAACTTTCCTAGACAAACATTTTTTTTTTGAAACATTCTTTGGTTGATGATGTAATTCCATATTATTAGAAATAAAGGAAAATAATTTTTTAATCATCACAATTATGATAAATATGCTTTAAATTAACCCTGATTATTAAAATATTTTTCACTATTCACTTGCATGATTTCATAAACACTCTAAATTATGGATGCCATTTGGCAATGTTAAACATCAGTTTTCTTTTATTATAAGCTAGTTTATATTACATGTGTTTACCCTCTCCACATGAAAACATTGATGATAAAATAGTAACTTGTGTAACTGATTACTGTTCAATAAATCTGCTTTCAAGGTGAGAAACTCTCCATAAAATATTATCATTCATAATGTTGGTCCTTATCAAAATATGAATTCAGTATTCAATTCCTAAAGCAAAAGGATTCTGCACTATTTAGGAATTTGGGCTACAAAATACTCCACAAATAATTAATTTTTCTCTTCTGAACTTTTATTTATCTCCATGTCACTGCTGAATACTTACTATCAGAATTCAAGCTTAATAAGTCTGAACAATGTACTCTTTTTTAAAAAAGATACAAAAATGAAAATAAAAATTGCAAACTGTTATGAAAAATTTTTGAAAAATCAAATAACTCTGCATCAGTTATACAATGTATGGCATTAGAAAAAGTGTTCATTAAATATAACAAAGCTGCAAACATTCATAAAAATTACTCACTGGATACATAAATTACATGTATTTCAATTCATATAAGTACCTTGCTAAAAAAGTAAATTACTAAGAAGAGCATTTATTGCTTTTAAATTGCTCAGTATATTAATAATCGATAGCAAATGTATTAAATTTGAAAGATAAGTTAAAGGCTTTGTGCTTTGTCCAGTGGGAACACTTTGAGCAGTTGCTATGTGTAGGGGCAGGTAAAACATAAATGTCTCATGCTCTATGTAGTAGCCAACACTTGTCAAACCGCATGGGTGATAAATATTGCTTCTGCATCCTTTCTGTTCTTTGTCAGTCAATTTCCAAGGCACAATCAGTGTATAGATTTTATTTTGCGAAGGTATGATTTTACACATTCACTGAAAACAACAGCACCTCTTTTGAAATGTAATAATGATTAATCCACAAACCATTTGCTAAAAAATTTTAATACCTTTCTAAGGGAAGTGCTGTATAATACTGTCCCAGCACTAATACAGGTGTCAGCACCCTTACGAAAATCAGTTTTTTAAGTATAAACCAGCAAATGTTGATGCCACCATTATACTTCAGTTATGTTTCAGTTTGATAATCTGATTAATTTCAAAGAACAGATAAAATTAAACCTTATGAAGTGCAGTATTTTTGCATAAAGGAAACATAATTAATTTTTTTCTTAGCTTAATAAATGAAAATTAATAAAATTAATTAGATTATCAAACAGATAAAAGCTTCACTTGCATAGCAATTCTAGTACCCGCATTGCTAATTTTAATTTAAACAGTGACCTTCCTAAATGTATCAGCACTTAAATGCTAGGTACTGATACAAAAATTAATGCCTTTTGACATATGCTGGGCAGCCTACAGAAAAGTACAGGCACCCTTTAGAAAAAAATCTCACACTTTCAGAGGTAAATGATGGTAGTGATAGTAATTTGACTTCAATCTCTAATTAAATGAATATTCCTACTGTCAGAAAATGAAAATTTGAGGAGAGGAGAGGAGACTGGTCAATAAGGCTTTAAACAATTTTTCCCCTTTCTAATGGTAAACAGAATTTAACTTCAGGTTAGAATAGGGTATTTGGAAATAGTAAAGCACATCAAGGCTCTCTGCCTAAAGGAAATTATGCCTTCATGAAAGACTTTCTATGGAAAACTAGCTCGTATTCATACCACACGTGGAAAATGCCTAGGGAACCAGCCCTTTCCCCTGGCTTCTAATCTGAGTCAAATTACCAGTATTCAGTGGTTTTAACTTTTCAGCCACTATAGAGGCTAATTTAACTTCAGTCCTTAACAACCTAGGTGGCATTTTTATTAGGTCATGAGATTTTTTTTTTATTTGTTATATATTAGAATAGAAGTTAAAATATTTTGTTTTCTTTCTTTTTACTACTTTCTATGAAGTATCATAATAGCGAAAAATTTTGGTTATTAGATTTCAATGGAAATATCTATTTTGACCATTCCCAAATCTATTTTGACTATTTTTTTTGTGACATCTGTATGTGTGGACATCCCCCCGGGGGTTGACTCAGGAGAATTCCTGGGAAGTACTGGCTAGGATCTGTACTTAGACAGTCTCAACCACGGGGGCATATAAGTTGTCTTCACAGGACTAGAGCCCGAGTGTATTCTCAGGTTGGTTCAGGCTTGGCAGGGACCGTACTGGTACTGTCGTGTCTGTTCCTCTGTCTGTGGTGGAGCTAGATCGGAGATCACCGACCTTGTCGTCGGGGATTTGGCCCTCATAGTTTCAGTGATGGGGACTGCTTGTCCCAATGCTTTGTATAAAGCCGGACCGGGACTGTGGGGTCTGCATCGCCGATGAGGGGGTCTCAGGAGCTTGGACACGCTCACCATGAAAGGCAGACCCAGGACGGGGGTCCAGTTCTTGCGTTCTGTATGTGCGGACAGAACAAAGGACTCTTTATTCCAAAAGAGATTACAAAGCAGATTGAAAATGAATTTTTCACCACAGACCTGTGATATATATACATATGTACGTATCTAGTATAACTAAAAAATAATTAGCCATACAATGTTGAAATTTTGTATATGAAATTGCTGTAATATTCAGTTGCACATTTCTCTTTTTATTGGAATCAGCAGTACTAAAAGTGTATATACACATACTAAAATTGAAAACTTACATACCCCCTTAACCAGCCTTTCTTTTCACAATTGGTCAGTTGTAGACATATATTTCTAATTACAGAAGTTTTTACTGATGAAAATATTCATATTTTAAGAATTTCATATTTAAAAAAAATTGTTTTTGCACAAATAATGAAATTAATTTTAATGTGCTCTTCTGGTTTTTATACTTATATTTAGCGGTTTCATATTGTTATGAAAAAATAAAAAGAAAAGAAATCTGACTCCCATACGACAAAAATTGACCAGGATATTTAATTTCAAAATTAGTAAATTTTTATACTATTTTCAAAATGTGCATTTTTCTGTTTCATTAGCCGTGAGAGATCGATTAATTATGTTACAATAATTCGAAGAAATAAGCTTAAATGACATGAACAAGTCACTGTACAAGTCAGATTTTTATAATAATAAATATCCTCTACATGAATGAAAATTTATGAAATTGTAAACTAAAATAAACAGTTTTACAAACTTAACAAATAGAAACTGTTTAAATACAAGTCTCCATGAGCAGATCCAAAAAGATGCAGCACTCAGAAGGTAGAAGGTTAATTAAATGAATGAGGGGGGGAATCTTCTTTATAAATAAACTACTACAGTCTTCTTTACATATATATATATAAAAGTAGGGGGATAGAGAGAGAGAAGAACTTACATACATTAATATTTAATATCATGCTATAAAAATAATACTTACCAACCCATACAGCAGTGGCATTATCATCAGGATCAAAAGGACATTTAGCAATACCATCACCAATTCCTGGGAAGTTCTCATTTGGAGCTAAGAAGCTGAGATTTCCCTTTTAAATATAATAATAAACATCAGCACCACGAATAATTATACATGTGTAACTAGAAGACACAGTAATTTTTTTTTAAATCTTTCTTGTTTAAAATACTTATTATTCTATTTATACATGTATTCGTTTGATTCATAACATTTCTACAAGTTTTTCAAAGTAATTATGCTTTACACAGATTTAATATGTACATTTTTTTGTTCCCTAAAAAGTTTTTAATAGGTTTTGAAATCAATTACAAATAGGAAATTTCTTTATTCAAGGCCTGTATTTGATAGGATAGTATTGTAAGTAGCAAAAATTTTTATTTCATATAGTTTTACTTGTCCAAAATTTTTAGAATCAGAATTTTCATCTTAATTGATTCCTTTCTTCAACTAGAATCATGAACCTACAACCAACCTTTTTTAAGAATCTATACATACAGTAATTGCAATATGTAATTAATTAATTCTCATGTTTAATTATTTACATACTGCAATAACAGTTTAGCAGTCTTGTGGATTCAGCAACATGGTTTGGTGTATAGTAGGCTTTTTGGTTCATTGATGGGTACATGACTCATGATTTAATGCTAGCTGACAGAAATATAATATTTCCAATTTTTACCTATAACCACCACCGTGACTTACGTAGAAAACAAAACATTTTATATAGCAAATACGTTGGCTTATATAAATAAAAAACTTTCCCCTATTTCAGTTTTCTGTCACTGAAGTGACGCTAGCATCCACATGAGAACTGAGGACGTTTTCTAGAGTTGTTAACAGCAATGTATGAAATGATTAACATTCAACAACATATGAAATACATCTCTGATTTGTTTCAAATATCCATACATTTAATACTTTCATAATAACTTTCGTAATAATTCAAACCTAAACCTTTCATTTAATATATTCATTCCACAATTCCATAAACTTTATATATTTTCATACATTGTTTTCTTAAATAAGAAAGACATAAATTTTGCATTGAATAAACTTTTTCTTTATGTACTTCAAATAAACGTTTTTTAAAGGCACTCTTTCATTATTTTATAAAAATAGCTTTTGTATTTTTGAGGAATGCAGGTACCTAGATAACCTAAATAACCTAAATACCTAGGGAACGTATATAATAATTATCATATTTCAAACTTTGCCTAAAAACACCACACATTCTATAAAATGCCTAGGTAATGTATAGAATGCCAATAACTGAGTTGCTAAATAAATAATTAAAACATTACTTTTTCTTTTTCAAATCCTATAAAAACATAAAATCATTGCCGCAGTTGAAAAATTTCATTAGAATTATTAATTATTACACCTATCCTTATGTAAAATATCTTAATTAGTTACATTTATAATTTTAACTTAAAAATTAGCAACTAACATAATTACATGTTTAATTGCTTATTAATTAAATACTCAGTTAATTAATTATTAATAAAACATTTGAATTAATTAATTAAAATATATTCCTTTTTATTAGTAATACATTAAACGCAGAAAAATTTCAGCAATTTAAAATTCCGATACAGTTACCACATTCCAAGGATATTTGCAAGATATTTTTTTCAGTATTATTAAAAAAAAAAACGCAAATTCTTGTGAATTATTTGCAAACTAACAGTTGTCTTAAATTATGGAATAGAAGTTATAAATCTGAATTTCAATGTAATAACATGTCTATATATATTTTACCATGAGCTAAAAGGAAAAAAAAAAAATAAATTTAACGGAAATTAGTAAAAACCACATACCTTTAATAAAAATTAAATAATTGCATAATTATATAAAAATTACTTACATAGATTACTAAATCTCGAGGATTATGAGCATTGGTTCCACAAAGATAAAGTTTGCTTCCATCGCCAATGGGCTGTATCACTCTTATGTGATTTCGGCAGTCATAAAGCTGTAATAAAAATTATCATAGTGATTAATTCTTTTATATATATATATATATATATATATATAAATACTTCCAAATGTATGCTTTATAAAGCTATAATAAAAATTATTGAAATAATGAACAAAATCTTTTATAAATAAATAATTCTTCCTGAATAATGTTAAGCAAGATCTTCCTTTTTTTAAAACCTACTCTCAATTTCGCATATTGGCACCTCAGATGTGATTTTGGCCACCCAAATCTCCTGATCTAATGCCGGCCAACACTGGAAACTGTTCAGCTATAGCATAAAAGATTTCATCAGATACACAAGTTCAAAGTGCTGTCTTAAGAATATTGCTTACATTGCAGTATCAGTTTGAATTTTCGACTCAGTAGAAAGTTACATCACGGATATTTAAAAAAAAATACAGCAAAATTTTGAAGCTTGAAGCTACTCTTTGTAGACATACACTCAAGAGCCAAAACATTATGACCACCTGTCAATAACGAGTTGGGCCACCTTTGGCGCACAACACAGCTTCAACCCGCCTTGGCATGGATGCCACAAGACCTTGATAGATGGCCGGAGACAGATTGTACCAGATGTCGTAGCAACGGTCACGCAAATCCGAGATATTGCGATTGGTGTTCTTTGACCTCTGAGCTGCCCTCCCATGACATCCCAAATGCGTTCTATCGGATTGAGATCCGGTGAGTTAGGCGGCCAGGGCATTAACTGGAAATCAGCATCATGTTCCTGGAACCACTCCAACACAATTGTAGCCTTGTGACACGGGGTGTTGTCCTGTTGGAATGTTCCATTTCCAGCTGAAAAACAGAGGCCATGTAAGGGTGCAACTGGTCCACAATGATGTTCAGATACCCTGTAGCATTCATGGTCTGCTCTACCACAACCACGGGTCCCAGAGACGCCTAAGAGAACGTCCCCCGGAGCATAATACCTCCACCACCCGCCTGTGTATGACCTACTGTGCATTGAGGAAGCAACTCTTCGCCTGGAAGTCGGCGCATCCTGACACGGCCATCGGCGTGATGAATGACAAACCGTGATTCATCTGACCATCACTCGTTTCCACTGATCCATGGACCAGTCGCGATGTTCCCGGGCCCAGCGCAGGCGCAGTTGGCGATGACGCTTGGTCAGCAAAGGTACACGAATGGGACGTTTGCAGCGTAGCTCCATATCCAAAGTGTCGGCTGAACAGTGCGCTCCGATACTTTTCTACTTGGCCCTACACTGCATTCGGCTGTCAGCTGAGCCACTGTCTGGTTCCGGTTTTGCTTCACCATGCGAGACAGTCTCCGACGACCTTTTTCCTTGATAGCGTGTGGACGTCCAACACCATGTCGTCTACTGCTGGTTTCACCGTCATTCATCTACTTTTCATACGCACTAACAACTCTAGATCGTGAACAACCCACGAGGCGTGCAGTTTCGGAAATACTTGTTCCGAGCCGTCGAGCCATTACAATCTGCCCTCTATCAAAGTCGCTTAGATCCGCAGCCTTTCCCATCACACACAGAAGTAAGTGAAAGAATGATTCTTCAGACTCTCCAGCAGCAGTTGAATACCACTTCCACCTGATCACGTGCCTTCCACGTCATCCAGGCGCGTTCATCGCAAAATGTAGGGCTGGTCATAATGTTTTGGCTCTTGAGTGTATATTTTACATTAATTTCACGAATTTTTGATTCAAAACTTGGTGATTTTAGAGAAATGTGTTACCACTGCTCAACTATTTTTAACAACTGTTCTTACCCTGAAATACGAAACTGCTCTGAAACCCTGAAAAACTGAAACTGAAAAATACTGTCAGGGCCAGAGCTAGACTTCTCGCCGCTCGGTGCAAATTTCGCGACTCCAAAATTCTGCCGCCCGATTCCTTCCTAAATTCGAAAAATTTTTCCGCCCATTGTGGCCGCACTGGCTGCAAATGCTATGACACCGAAATTGCTGTCTTCTGCATACCTTTTATTCGGACCTAAGCTTGATTTTTTCATCCTGCTGGTACAAAGATTTAACGGGTGCAAAACAAGGTATTTATCTACTTTGCCATACATATATACAATGAAAACTATCCGTTCGTTTGTGTGCGCGTGTCATTCCACAAATCTACAGTTTTATTCTGCTCTTGATGAAATTTTGTACACTTGACCTTCAAAACAAGAGGATAGTCACCGCCTACTTAAGATTTCGAGAAATCACCCCAGGGATCCACATTCAGGACATTTATATTAGAACAATGTACTCGCGACATCCATTTTGCATACAAATCACCAATTTTCGTTCATGTCTCCGTTGTTGCATTCCCGATATTAGTGAAAGTCATACATGAAAAGCAAGAAATTCAAAATCGCTTATTTTACAAAAACAAATATCAATATTTCTACACATTTCCAATTTCGAAATTTCGTCACCCATCTTAGATTCACGTCGCCGTTGTTGCGTTTCCACTATCAGTTTTTGCTAAAAACCACAGATGGCGCCATGTTTGTTTACTCCTTAGAATAGAGCAGAGACAGAATAACGCAGAGACTTTAAAGCACAATTTTAGTTACTCTAATAGATTTTTTCAATTATTTTGAAAACGGGGAAGAAATTGGCCGAAGTGAATCGTGTTTTCAGCTCTTTTCCTAAACAACGTATCTGATAATAAAGCAAGTCCCAGTTATTATTAATCCGTTACATGGCGCTGTATTAGCTCTACCCAATTCTACAGTTTTATTAGTGCTTAGTAAAATTTTACTCAATTCATCGTCAAGTCAAATTTTTGTCTACCTGAGATTTCGGAACCTCTATTTCAACCTGTTTTCCCAATTCACCTTTTTCCCCATTGCTGTAGGATTATTTTAGATTTAGATTGTTCTATAAATTAAACAGCAAAAGGTATATAAAATGTTGATAAAAACCAAAACTGAAACAAAAGTAGTTTTTCTACATTCATAATCTAAAAATAAGTACTTAATGACTAAACAAAGGACTGAAGACATCCTCCCCCCCTGAAACTCTATAACTGTAAAATTCCTAGCCACAGAGAATTAGCCTCAAGTTGATAATCTCTGCTTTAAATTAAGCCACATCACTCTGCATAAAGGCCGGGCAACGCCGACTACTTCAGCTAGAATACGTAGGTTTATGTAGTGGCAATGAATCTTAAATGGTCAGTCCAACAAAAAGAAAATTACATGTAAATCATTTTTGGCTTTTTAGTTTCGTATCATTAATTTTCGATATTACAATAGCAACAAATTTTCATAAACGTTTAAGTCCCCGCATATAATACAGAATAAATATCAGTTTCTGATAAACATTTTTATGCCCTACAGGGTAGACATTTTGTCATTTTATATTTCAATGTTTATAATAGTAAATGAGAATTTAGAAAAAGCTTTTACTTTATAGCAGCAAATTCTAGAAAGCTTTTATCTTGTTCTTTCAATAAATATGCTGCATGTTTAGAATTAGTTTATTTGTAAATAATAGATGTTGACCTTGAAAAAGTGATATCTGGTTTGTATAAAGAATTTGGTTTGTTCAAAGAATATCTTTGAACATTTACACCTAATTATCTCATAAAAATTTAAATGTCAGAAGGCTGACATGTTATTGTAAAGTCCGTAGATAATTCTGACTAACCAATTAATGTCCTTGCTTTGAAATGTCAATATAGTGTTACCCCTTAACACTTCCAAAGATACTGTCAGGACTACCGTTTCCTCTGGTTAATTTTGCAAACATAACTGGCGTCCTGAGTCAGAACAGGGGGCTTACTCAAAGCTATATTCGTACGTGTGTAGAAAATAAAACAAAGATGAGGAAAGTTAAATTTTACCCTTTGTTCTCCAGCGTACAGGCGGCGCTCCAGCACATCGGGATACAAAGACCAATACGTTTGGTCTAAAACGTAGAAAATAAGAAAAATACATGACTAAAGTAAATAGGAACTAAGATACTTTACAGAGACTAGCAACGCGAAGATCGGCCCTTTAATACTACGTATGTAGTGAACAGTATGCAAAAACTACAATACGTCTTCAAAATATCAGCGATTCTGGCGTTAAAGGCAGACAAAGAAAATCGCACGCGTGGTAAAGGCCGCGAGAAATCTCTCTTTCACTACTCTCTTGGCTAAAAGCCATGTCTTAAATACTTCTAAAATTTGCAACTTCATTTGCATACACTAAATCTATTCGCGCTTATTCTTGGCCGGGATTGGAAAATAAGAGAAGATAGTAAAGGCTTAAAATGAAATAAACGTTAGTAAAACTTAAAATCCTTACAATATATGTGTATTTCTTAAATCCTACAGAATTTTTAAATACTCTTGAGCCTCAAAGAATACCCTGCACAAGCTGACTTTAAATAAAGAATCCGTTCTTTTATAATTAAGTAAACGGAAAGCTACATCGAGAAGAATCTATTGCTCAATGAAATATAGGCTACTATCAATATGAGGAATACTGCAGATAAAGACATTCATTCCTCACATATCTGAATCTATGGCATATTTGAATCATTCGTTCCTGGCATATTTGAAAGGTATCCGTGGTATCAACGATTCAGTTGATACGGATCAGTTGATACGGATTCAAATATGCCCTTCGATTTCAAGCGACTGCATTTTCCCATCCAGCTTGCATTTGCTATGGTAATCAACAAGGCACATGGGCAATAACTTTATATAGCAGAACCGCTATCGAATTTAATTTAACAATGTTTGTGAGTAACATCCGTACGTAAGAACAGAATAAAAAACTCTTTTCCCCGCCAAAAAAATTATAAAACTGATTTAAAATGGATTCTGAGAGTATGTATGTATCTCGCATAACTCAAAAACGACTAGTCTCAGAATGTTGAAATTTTGTACATAAGACTGCTATAACACGTAGATGTGCACATCATATTTTGATTGCAATCAGCCGCATCAAATGTATATATATGCATATCCATTCTGTTACTCGTCTCAGTGATGTCAATTTATTTATTTTTATATGTTTGTAAATTGTGCCTTTTTTGCTTTAAAAATGATTGAATTATGTTGCTCTTATCTTCCGGTTAAGGTTTTTATGCCTTTAGTGAACTTGCATATCAGACTTGTACAATTATGAACAATTTAAATGTTGTTTAAACGCAGCTAAGCCTATTTTTTTCGCCATAGTGGCCATATTTGTTTACATTTGGAACTTAGTAGAATAGTGGATTGTTGCCAATCTAGAGAAACTGAGCTTCGCGACAACAAAAATAACGTATTCTTTTATTATTGCGAATTAAATCATGCTTAATTCATTCTGGAATTGATTCGAGGAAATAAGTGTTTAAGATTTACTTCATAATTTTTAATGCAGATATTTTGAGCTTTTATGTATTTTTGCCTTATCGCGAAGTGAGAACTGAATTAACTGAATGAGAAATACTGAATCGTCTGTGAAAAACTCTTTTTTTTTTTTTGTATGTTAGTTTAATTTCTTTTATACATCGTTTTACTATAATATTTGAATAGAACATGTGGCAGCGATTAGATAATTCTTCAGATGATATAATTTTTGATGTATTCTGAGTTATAAAATGAATGAGATGTAACTGTTAAGTGAGCGCCAGAGTGTCCCTATGCTAAACAAATGTAGCGAAATTTTTTAACGAATGCATTTATTCTATTATGGTTTATGCGCTATCGACGAAGTAGATTTAATTCAATCCAATAAGTTTAAATGCGTATAATTTAATATTCCGTGCAAGGAAGTCATGAGGCGTACACATCAGATTTATATATATATATATATATATATAACTGAACATCTTTCCATTATGAGGCCAACAACATTTAAAGTATAAAATAGCTGAAGTAGAATGCGAGATTATGAGCAAATAAGCTCCTGATTTGCCTATATATTTTTTTTTGTCGCAAAGTTGCCGATATTTGGCAATTTCTTGACAACTTGGCAACATTCGGAAAAATACATTTTCGAAATTTTACGATCAGTTCTTCCCTATATCCTCGCTACATTATATAAATATAGATCCAAGGGGCGACACTTAGCTGATAACCACTTAGCCCACATGATATTTAGTGGACAAAACATTTTGCCGACAGCATGTTTAATCGACAATCCATTTGGATGACAGTAAATTTAGCTGACACTGTGCGTACATTTAGAGAAAATCATACCGGAATGTTTTAGTAAAATATGTCCATAACTATCCGACAACTTCTGTCAACTAAAAAATTGCTCAAATTCCCCTAGTAAGTTCAACTTGCACGCAATTTTCTCACCCGTAAGTCTACTTCGTTGTTCACTTCTAAAAATCCCATCTCTGATTTTAATTCTTGTGTAATTTTATCAGATGATGCCAGTGTAGAGACCCGCTTGTTCGGAAAAAGGAAATAAACAAACTTTTAACAGCTAATCATAAACGGACATTTATCAAAATTTTCACTCTGGATTTGCAAACACTATCAGTAAAGGTTTCTCAGTTTCTTGAACTGGATTTCTTCGAACCCTTTCTGGGAACCTAGAGGTTATTAGGATAGTTGAAAAGACAAATACACCTACAACACGTCGAGGATGTATCTCAAATTTTACAGAATGGCGTGAATGAATATGTTAAGTTTAATTTGTACTGGAAGAAATAAAACATATTTGATGATTCAGGCTATATTTGATGAATCGGGGTTGATTAAATGACTCAGAATTAGCTTTTATGTCTCGTGTTGTTCTTCGCATCGTATGTGTTGCCTGACCCGGCGGCTGTGCAACGCAGGAATATTATTTTCCCGGATATAGCAAGAACAGTATGAATTTATACATTTACAATTACACTAAATAACCACATTAATTATAAAATACAAAACCACTGTTAAATGAACTGAAATGCTCTTTTCTATTCAAAAATCTCTTAAGCGCTTTTACATCGGGACAAGTACCCAACAGCTGCGGCTCTTTGATTCTCCTCAATTCTATCATGCCGCTCCTACAGAGATGAAATTCGGCCACCTCTGATATAATGTATTAATAATGCGTTGTTGTAATACCATACCACAATCCAATCGCTGCAGGGCACGTGTCGCTGTTAGATATGTAACTTGGATATCCAATGCCGGCGTGCGGTCTTCACCGATAAATTCACATAATCTTGAACTACACAACAGTAGGTCAGATGGTCAGCGCAACAATCTAATGGAGCACTGGGAAGCAAAGCTTGAGTTGCAGGAGAATACACTGAATAAGATCCAAGCTGAAATGGGCGAACATTTCAGATACATATTCAAGCAACTCTTATACGCCCAATGCGAAATGAATGTATAAAATGTAGCATAAGTACGATCAATCAGACGAGGGAATTACCGCATACCCCCCGCGTACTTTCGTAATGTAAGTGATCAGCATGTCCAGCTAGCAAGTTAAAGGGACACTACGAAAAAAAAAGACAGTTCTCTATCTCCCGTTCTACTGAGCCGATTGACGAAATTCAAATACACATAATTCATTAATAAAATTTGTAAAAAAATAAAAGAGGAACTTAAAAATTGAGGAATTTCAAACTTTATTTAAAAAGCACTTAAAATGTAAAATCTCGCTGCTAAGATTACAAATTTTATATAAATGATTAGATTATTTCCTAGGAAATATGAAGAAAAATTTAGATAGTAAAGAAAATTTAGATAGTCAAGATGTACTATTGTAGAAATCAAAAACTGGAATCTGTAATTAATTAACGATTTAAGTTCTAATTTGTGATATATTAAATCCTAAATTAATAAAAAAATAGTACGTTTAAACAATTAAAATCGTTGTTGATCCATAGAAAGATCCCGATTTTTCAAGAGGAATTGAAATAAAACACTGATTACATATAAAATGATTATTCTTTTCATGAAGCTTTAAATATCGTTAGGATTGCCACCATCTAGTTAAATAGCGCACCAGCGTTTATGTTTGGCGTTAAATGTCGCCCCTTAAGGGAAAAGAACCAACAATTTTTTACACATATCACATATTAATTACCATCAATAGCATTATTAAGCATTTATTTATTATTATATTTCATTCTACATTCTGCCGCCTATCCCACATATTGCATGTAAGAAACTACACAAGAAGAAAAAAAAGTTATTATTACCTCTGATTTTCCTTTCGACACACAATTTGCGACATTTAAAGGATCCAGAAAAAGAGCATCCGTCTGAAAAAAAAAAGAATTATTAGGAATGGTATGTTAATAGAAAATTAATAAAACCTACATATACACTTAAAATCCAAATTTAATGAAGTTTGCATAGATGTTTACAATTCAAATTTCATAAAGTTTGCATACATATCTACATACCTATCCAAATTTAATAAACTCTGCACATATACTGCATAAGTCAAAATGCTAGTTTCAAAAAGCAGTTTCTTCATTTCATATTACACCCAAAGTTTTAGTGTATTAAAACAGTTTAATTTTTCCAATTATTCCACACCTTTCTTCTGTTGATATATTATAATATTTGAACTGGTTAATAAAATGCAAGTTTAAACAAATAAAGGGAAATTTAATTTCACATAGTATAAATGGCTCATTATGTTATCTTTAAAGATCAACATTTTATTTATTAAATTATACTTCGCAATTCTTCACTAAATTATACTTTCTCATTCATACTTTTGCATTAATTATTCAACTAGTACATTCTCGATTCTTTATTAAATTATACTTCTATGTTCTTAACACTTAACTATTACATTACACTTGTGTATTCGTAATTCTTTATTAACCTACACTTCTATACTCAAAATTATTTAATCATACTTCTACATTCTTAATTTTTCATTAAACTAAATATTTCTGAGTTCACAATTCTCTATTAAATTACACTTCTACATATGTAATTACTTAGCTATGCTTTTAGATTCTTAATTCTTCGTGAAATTATATATTTTAAATTCTCTCTGAAATTCTACTTCTGCATTCATACTTCTTTGCACAGTTACACTTTTGGATTCCAAATTATTTACTAAATTACACATCTATATTCATAATTCTTCATTCAGTTATACTTCAAAATTTTAACTTCATTTAACTGAATATTTTAAAATCTTTATTAAATAGTACATTCTTAATTCTTTGTTAAACTGTAGTTCTGCATTCATAATTCATTATTAAATTACACTTTTATATTCTTAATATGCAACTAAATTACACATCAGCATTCATAATCATTTACTATTCTTTTTATTTCCTCATCAAATTATACTTCCGCATTTATTATGTAGGGTTCCTCACTTCTTTTGTCTAAGATAAAAGTCGAGGAACCTAGTGAACTCTCTAGCGACTTATCGCTGACTTCAAAGATGCAGACTGGAGAAGGGTTAAAATACTCTTTATTTTATTCAAATAAAAATAACTGTCGGCCCTGTGACAAACTGTAACAGCAAATGAATCATTAGGAAAATAACCAGCTGGATATTATTAGAGACTTCCTGTTTCGGACTAACTTAAAGAAACTCATTTTTAGAGCCAGGGTGTAAGCGATTCGGCCAGGAAGAATGTCCTGAAGGCTAATGGGTCTTTATCCCCTAATGCTTTTATGATGCCGACTTGTTCACGGCTGTTCGCTGCTCTTTTGTGAGAAGAGACGAAGCAGTGGAGCTGAATGGACATGTAGTCAGAGAACTCTGTGGGAAACTCGCTTTTTCCCTTCTGTAAGATATAGCAATGTAACGGTTTACGCTATTCATCCATTATTTAATCACGAATGAATTTGTTGTTGAGTTTCAAATAAATTTTAAAAAGACAATCCTGTCTTGCTATTTTTCCATAAAAGCTCGGAAACGTTACAGCCCCTTCCCGGGCTTACAGGAAGCCTCTACTCGGGCTTTAACTCAGAATAAGAAACTAAACTATAATTAACTAAAGGAGACTTAGTCGAAGCTAAAACACAAGTATCTAACGTAGTTGGCCCTTAAATTAAACTAGCCGGCGACTATCAATAGATACGTAATTACAGCTGAGGGTGAAGCTTCGACAGTGATTTAGCCCGACGGCAAACACGCGCTAAGTATTCCTAGCACTCTATATCTCTCCTAGCATTCACTATAGCTTTATCTATTCCTAGCACTCTAATCACTTATCTATAGTTGAACCTTCCTTAAATACGTCTTCTAACTCATTTGCATTCAACGCGATTCTAAAAACTGATTCTGGTAGGGAGTTGTAAGTGCAAACAAGAATTGATAGGAAAGAACTTCGAAGTTAAAATAACTTATAAAATTATAATATACCTTACAATTACTTTTTACTAAATTATACTTTCGCATTCATATTTCTTTATATGGGTACTTCTACATTCTTTCTACTAAATTATACAGTGGCTCCCTAAAGTGTTCGTATACACATACGATTTTCAATGAAATAGGGCTCTATCTATTATATAAAAGTAAACTTTCGAATGAGATTTTAATAAGAAGATCTATAACCTATTCGTAACAAAATTACATGAAATATTTTTTAAATACAGAGAAACTTTATTTTTAAGAAATTAATAATAAAAAAAGAGACACACATTTTATCTCACAAAAGTCTTCGTACAGTTCAAAAAAATCTTGACATATTAGTATTTTCATTTTTCGTTAAATTAATATTTAGTAGGATAGCCTTTAGCATCCACAACAGCTTTTAAACGTCTGGGAATAGATTTTACTAGTTTTTTT